>BOPP01000003.1:16271782-16301887 GCA_017312745.1 Gryllus bimaculatus
TCGCGTTTCAAAAACGGAACAATTTCCTGTATCGGGTGTTCACCCTGTTCCGCGGGTAGTTAACAACGCGGATCTGCCTGCCATCCTTTGATTTGAAACAAATATCCGTTCCGCTTTACCGGAGTAGCTTCTAGTAGTCCGCTGCCAATCAGTCGCCTGATTCCTCGAGCGGATTAGTAGGTACTTTTTTAAATATTTGTTGAGGCTATGGTGGTTATTGCGATGATTATGTAAATATTTAGAGACATGAAATAAATCTTGATAATCCGCATAAAGTACATTTCCATCTGAAACGATTTCGATTTCCGTTGTGGATAAAGAAGAAATTTGAACGACGAGAAAAAGAATCTCAAGTTTTTTTTAAAAAGACTCTTAAAAAGACTTCAAAAGAAACTTAATAAGAAGAAAAAGAAGAATTTTAGTTTGCATTAATAAATACTAAATTTTATGTCTGACGTGGATTACGGCTCTTACATTTATGCAAGGACGAATTCCAAATATGCATAACTAATAAAGGAATTTTTAGTACTTCTCTTATTATGTACTACGTTGGGTGTATACCTTATACTGGTGCAAGGATAAACTTTAAAATTCCATAATCTCTTAAAATGAGCATCTTACTGTCCTAGCGATGATCCTAGTACGCTTAATAAAAATGATATTATATTTTGAAATATATTTGTAAGATTGAATCAGAGGTTTTCATTTTAATTGAAAAAAAAACACAATACTAAATTACCTATAATCCATGGAAACAAATATTCATTTATAAATTTAATCATACTAGGTGTCGGTGGAAGCAAAAATGTTTCTGAATAAAACCACACAAAATGGTTTATCAAACTGTATCTCGAGAACGAAAATAAAATAACGGCATATATCATTACACAATTGAATATTTTAACAACAGTCTTTACGGATACAACAGGAACCAAGTATATTAAATATTATAACAGGTATTAGAACATACATAGTACAACAAATGTTTACATCAAAATCAGAAACGTTTCTGCCTCATTACGCTACACATGAATAACAAATATTTAAAGACATACGACCTCTACCTTGAAGCCTTGCACTCGCACGCAGTGCAGTGCAATGAGTGCGATATTTCAACAGTGTCAGGCACAATACGAGAAACAAAATGGAATAAAAGTCGGAAAACAAAAATGAAATCGAATGGTTATTAAAATATTCAGATCATAAAATTGCCTTTTTTGGTTCACATTGAAGAGTCATTTCCTCAATTATTCCGCGTTAAAGCCAGAAATATTACAAAAACTGCTTGGAAGTTATACGCCGTTACATACTAAATAAAGTTTTACATAAATTATACCAGTAAACATTATTCTGTTTTTGTGGTTCACACATTTTGTATTCACACTGTTTTTTGAAAATAAGATAAATATTTTCTCTTATTTTGTCATTAAATATTTTTCATTACTTAACATCTGATAACATTTCAGCAAACAAATATGTGTCCAAAACTACAATAGTGGTAATTACGAATTGCAATATTAGATAATTTATGGTTATCAAAAGCATTAATTCAAATACAGGAATCTATGACCATGTAAATAAAATATTTTTGTTTAATTTACTAATGTATTCGTGTATGGATCCCTTTAAATATTCACAGACTTTCAACACTCCAAGCCTTTACTCAAAAATGCAATCGTTAAACGCATCTGTCATTCAGTTAAAACATATTTTTAAAAGAGTGTCAGCCTTCGACCACTTCATCGTCACTTCCACTTGCAAAGCCGACAATTATGTGCAACATCAATGAAAACTTCGTGCTCTGAAATTCAGTCAGTTTGAGTAAGCGGCGTTCCATATTAGTCGGGGATTTAAATGTAATTGAAACTCGAGCCGCTTACAGCAGGAAATCAAGCGAAATGGGATCTGTAATTAAATTCGTCAGGGCTCTCGAACGCACCAGACCACGCCGTCACGTGGCTATAGAATGTCACATCAAGAAACACGAGAGGGTAACCCTGCTCGTTCAGTGTTTACCGCTAACAGTAGCTTCTTTGAACAGGGTACACCTGTGTTTGTAGGCATTGTTCATGCAGTAATCCCTTCATTAAATTACGTATCAGATTACGGTAGCTATTAGTGAGTAGCACAAAGTATGTGAAAAAACAAAATGTGTTTACTGCATTTTCCTATTTTTCGTAACTCACTCGTTCATTGTCGTAGCTTCTATTCTTCTTGGTGAGAGAAAGATCAGGGTTAACTCCCTGATACTCCCTGATAACATTTTTGAAATAATTTCATTTTTAATTTGAATGGTAATTTAATTTAATGTACTTCAAAGTCGAGGACAATAACTGTTAGAATTTGATATTATTATGTTACTTGATTTGACTTTATGTTATATTTTAACTACTTTAATAAAATGTCAGTGCTAAATTCACTTTTGGTAATGTGCAGAAATACTGTCCAGGCTATGGTACTGTGCCCAACATTGCTCTTTTAACCATATCAGTGCCTGTCGGGGTCCAGGTTTATCCCAAAGGTTCAATGCAGTTAAATATTTGTTTGAGAAAATATTAAGTGGAGTTACCTTTTGGATTGACAGTTTAACACCTGGAACTAAATGCTTTTAATGTACACAAAATGTTATATCGTATCAAAATATTTGTTTGTGACTGGCATGTTATTCCGCAATGCTGTTAATTTTTATCCTTAAGTTGTAGTCTTTTTTGCGTCGGCCACACTTTTAGATGCCATTCTTCGAATTATTCATAATTTGTCTGATTAGCTCTATTGTTACAGATTTGAATTTATTAATTAAATAAGGTTTTTCTTCATACTACTTATTTTTCCCGCGCTATTTAAAGAAACTAACCGTTTAACTTTTAATATTTTATTTATTTAAGATAGTTTCCTAATATTTCGGAGAAGGAATAGGATAGCCTGAATCAACGCTGATATAATTAAGAAGTTGTATGTGTTTATATATTCTAATTTAACAAAAATTAACTTAGCTTACTTAATATAGTAAAGGAAATAATCTCCTTTATTTCCTTTACCATATTATGGATTACCACAAGATATCTGCTACCACCACGGAATTTACCTTACTTAATTTATTGGTTAAACACAGGTGTTAGAACATCATATAATCGAAAAAAAATCATTGATCCTCAAAGTCGGTTATGAGAGAAAAAAATCGTATTCCTCCCTGAATTGTCGACCATGCAGCCTTTCAAAAAATGTGAGAGCTAAATGCTGTAATTAATGTGAGGTTAAGCATTCTATTTAAGTATATAAATCTACAGAGCACCTTGTATTTTAATTTAGCTTAGGGTTGTACATTACTATTATATTGTTGAGTTTATTACTGTATTGAGTTTGTAATAATCGCAATGTCAATAAATGCTCGTAATTCAACCAACCAATATCTATATTCAACACAAGCAAGCGGTGTTGCCACAAACTCATTCGTTCCCCAGTATGCAAATGAAAATACTTCACGTAAACAATGTGAATATGAAAAAAGTATTCATATTTACATTGCTTATATTTGTGCAAACTCAGCGGGAATACGGAATGTCTTTGACTGGGTCAGACCTGCCAAACACTGCACGATGGGTTGTCTAATAATCGGAGGCAAATTATTACGGCTCTACCTAAATGTAAACTTAATCTATGCCACTGCCCTCGTTATAGGAATTAACGAAAGTAGTCGATAAAAATAGTAGAGTTTCAATAGTGGTATACTCAAGAAAACGAGCGACGATAGGAGTGAGTTTTCTTACTTACCACGAGGGAAATTATACCCATTAGTCTACTTGTTACGATCAATATTTTTTTCCTTTATATTCATGAATGTTTTTAATTTTGAGAACTTCACCATTCGATGCATAAATTCAATGACGTCACATTTGATGGCAACCATACCCATTTTAGTGGGACTTGTATTTTGTACTTACTCGTACGATCACCATCGTGAATTTCAAGATACTGAAAAGTATTGAAATGTGAGATACACATAATAAAAGACGCGTGAGAAAGACAATTTTGACGTTTCACATTATATCATCTTTATAGATCTTTTAAAAAGAAAAATTAAAAGAGTTATGCCTAAAAGGACACTTCTTTAGCAGAGAACTATATAGATTCTTAGACGGATTCTACAGATCACATATACCTTTTTAAAAAAGGCAAATTTAATAAATTAATGTATTATATTATATAATATTGAAAAAAGTGTAATATTGACAGTCGTAATTTATTCTATCATTCTACAATTTCAGTAATAGTACTATGAGTATTAATTTTTCTAAGTAGTAGTAGCTAAATATTTGGTCATATTTGTTGCTGATTGATGTACTACATAATTTGTGATGTCCATTGTTTTTGTTTCTGTGAATTGTGATGATTTTACGTTTTTCTAAGCTCTCATTCATTTTGGTGGAGTGTTAACGTATCGCATGCAATTAATATAGGAATAATCAAACATTTTTCATGTTATTAATAAGTACATATACTAATAATTTAATCTTTTGCTTACATCTTTTTAATACTTTATAATACTTTAATATTTTAATTCTTTACTAACGGAAATATATGGTTTTATTATGAATTCAGATAGTGTCTAAGTGAAGTTTTCAAGTAAAAAAGTTATAAGTAAGTACGAAAAGGTAACTCAACTTCATGTTTTTGTGAATACATTTTGAAACTCATTAAATGTAGAAAAATAAAAAAGTACAATGTTGTACCATCTTGTTCATTCCTAGGAAATACTATAATTAGGAGAGTTATTTCTTTGAAACTCGCTGATATTTTTTCAAATAGTAGAAGTGACTTATAGCACGAGGGAGATGTTTCTAATATTGAGTCTAAATAAATAAATTGCAATAAATAAATTCTTTTGCACTGTTCAACTGTTCGCTGTTTAGTATTATTTTTTTTAAATATTATGAGCTAAAGAAAGTAATTATATTGTATTTCTCTTTAAGCTTGTAGTACCCATTTCATCATATTTATTTCTACCTCTAAACTAAAACATCACCATCACAGCGTTTCTTCAGAGCAATTGAATTACCGGAATACTTCAGACATTTTCGTCTTAATGAAAATGTCTTTTGATGTCGTTAATTCCAGATTTCGAGGAGTTGCAAAGGAATTAAATGAAAATGAAGGCGAACTTTGCGAAGCGTTCTTTCTACTGTTCAAAGTTTTACCTGATAACAATAACGAGGTATTCAAAGAAAGATAATCACAATTTTGTACTTACTGCATAATTTTCAACGACGAAGAAAATTGTGCATTACGCTAATAGCTAACTACTGAAGAAAACCTGCAGCATAAGACAATTCTTTCAATGAACACGACTGCCAAACCACACGTTATTGTTTATTTATATTGATGAGTGGAATTTTGAATTTGTAGCTGCATAATTCAATATTCGGAAGCAATTTTTTCTTACAGAATATTATACGAAACATGTTCTTTTACTGTTTTATAAATTCACTTTCCCTTTTTACCATAGAAAAGCAATAAATACTAGTGTAAGCTTATATCCCGTTTAAAATTCAAATTACTTTGTATAATTATGAGCATTTTCAATGAACATCAGTCTGTATTATATTGTTTCATATAGGCATAAAAGAAATATTTTAGAATTAGTGACCGTAGAAGAATTACTATAATTGGTTTCAATAATTATTAATTTCATAAAAATAGTAACAAACTGATTTTTGGAATCCAGATCACTGAAAATGTTTTTAGGGCAAATTCCTTCCGAAGATATATTTGATGAAGAGATTTCCTCACATTACGTAGAGCTGAAACGACTATTTCCTCAAGCCCACAATCTGTGAACAGTGAAAGATAACGCACAGTAATAACGTCATCACCCTCTTTTTCTTAGCTCCCTAGTGCGTTTGTCTATTCTTTGATATTTAATAAGGAATTATACTTCAAGATAAAGTATTTCTTGCGTGCTAATTGTATGCGTTGAATTTTATCAGGATTATATTTCCGTCGGACATTTTAGATATTAAATAGTACATCATTAACCGATGTTTAGTTTAATTATGTTCTTTCCGTTTTATTTATTGAAATAAAAAACAACTTTTGAGACCTATTTACGTCAATGGAAACTTTTATTCCCAGCCATTTCATATTCGAGGCTAATGTAGTTATACAGAAAGTTTGCCTGTAGAATCATAATTATCAGGGTTTTGGTAGACGACAAACATATCATACATTGAAGGGATCAGTTCCGTCTCATTTTGTACACAAATTTTTCAGTGTCACAAACAGACGACTATCGGCATACGCTGTAGCAAAACGGACCTGCATTAACAAGAGGTGAAAATGATGGCGAGAATAAATCATATTGAATGTGTCTAGATAACAATTTGAAATCGCTCTATCATGCAAATGAGGGAGATGTCAATGGAGAGAACGTAAACATATCAGAGCCAGTTGGTTGGAACATCGCGCAACATCGTGATATCGATAACATTCTGCTGCGGTATTGATCAAGGTTTTTTTGCTTCAGAAAGTTTTTTTACAATTTGTTATATTATTTAGTATAATTTCATATTTTTACCATGTAAGAATATTTTATTTCGTGTAACTTCAAAGTTATGGAAAAATAACGTGAAAAAAACGTGAATTTTCCCACTTTATATGACTAAAAAACTGTTCATTTTTTGTAAATACTAACCTGATATGAAAAGACAGAGCAGTATAATGCCATCGTATAAGTTCAAGGTTAACTGTCTGAAAGGTACTTCTTTGAGTTTCGATGTGTATAAACTTTAGACCTTGCTTAATTGCAGAGTCGAAGTCGACAACTGCCTGACCTCTATATTTATTCTGTTGGTTTCCGCATTTTCAGTCACACACGTTAGTAAATCAGGCGAAAGACGGAGCCGTACTTTCAGTAAAGGTCCAAGAACCTCATTCTACCATTCCTTCCCCATTTTGAAAGGCAGATTCCCCATCTTCACAGAGCCAACCCTCTGTCACTTAGAAAAGGCCCATCACCAGGACTCGGATTCTGAGGAACTAAAAATTCTTTAAATTGACTTACAAAAGAGGCTTAAAAATAAGTGGAAAATTACCTAAAAACTTACAAAACGAGGGGAAAATGGACCCTTTTTAATACTAAAAAATTGTATGAAATTGTTTAATATTTCAATAAATTTTGTATTTTAAACCAATGTTTTTATATAAAATTATTTTTCATATAAAGACTTCATTTTTGGAGGAAATAAAATCCTTCGGCTTTGAAAGTTGAAGAAGCTACCGAAAAACCGTGTAATTTTCACAGTTCAAAAAAGAGGTTCCACTGCAGAAGTGAATTTCGTCATGAACTGAAGATATTAAAAATATTAATTTGTTTTAGGGGATCATTGTAAATTCATGAAACATTCACTTGTAAAAACCACAAACAGAAAAAATGCATAAAATGACGGAAAGGTCTATTACCTTTATGTCATGATAATCATTCATTAACAAGTTACGCACCAATGAAAAGATTACATGTCATCAGAATTCAAGCTGCCCACCACGTTTTCGCTTCCAGGTGCGCGGCTGTGCATTCGGTAAGTACCCGCGACAATGCAGGAACGCACTAAGGAATTTTGTTGACATCTGACGCGTTTCCATGAGAAATGCAGAGATCAAAGCAACAAACCGTTTCCGATCCCCCGACGAGCAGCGTCGTAATTGTCTCTCTTATTGCTGTTTCCTGCCAAATATTTTTAATACTTTTGCTTTTTCTCCAGCACATTTCGATAGATGTTACGTCCATTATGTTCTAACGAATGATAAGTACAAATTGCTTACTTAAGACGTACCTTGATTTTCTCTAATCGTGTACGTACTTCTGTACTTGCTTTTGTAAAGAGTCGAACTTCATTAGATTTACGTGATTCTCTACCGTACTTTGGCGTTCGAATTTTTTCAGCTGATATTTCTCAACTCACATGTGTCTTCTTATGAGCGGCCACTTCCATACAGTGTCTTCTGATGATCCGTTTTTTCTCTTCCGACATTCCCTACTGTACTTCGTCCCTATTGACTATGCTTCTGACGATTCATCCCGGCACGGGAAGATGTTGTACTCGTTCTTGTATAGTGTTCTTCATTAGATTTACGTGATTCTCTACCAGCGTTCGAATTTTTCCAGCTGAAATTTCTCAACATCCAAGTGTTTTTTATGAGCGGCTACTTTCAAACAGTTCTTCTAATGATCAGTTCTTTTCATCCCGACATCCCCTACTGCACTTTGTCTCAATTCACGCTTCTAACTAATGATCCAGGCGCGGAAAGCTGCTCTTAGTGTTAGTTCCCTATGCCACTTTCCAGCAGGGACCTACCCCAGCAAGTCTGTCAGAATCGTCAGAGATTTGAGATGCGACAATAAGAGTAATAGTTCGAAAAATCATCGCGAGTATACTCCGAGATAATTTTAGTGTCTTCTGTCACTTGATCAGCTGGACCCGCTCGGGAGCTTCGTTAGCAATTAGTGTTAGATATAAGAAGCATCCGATCGGAGGATCGCGTCTCAGCTGATAAACCGTCAGATGTCACTATAATTGAACGGGAGAACAACAGTAGCGGGCGTGGTCTGTCCTCTGTGACAGTCTAGCGCACGTGGTGAGCGGGACCGCGAGTGGTGCCCGCCGCGTGGGCGGTGCTGCGGACGGGCGACAGTCAGCGGCTGACAGGCGACACCGGCGCAGCGGGGGCTGCCCGCGCCGGCCGCGCACCGACACACCGCACGAGCCGCGGCGGGGGCGGGGGCGGGGGCGACGGCCGCTGCGCGCACTGGGCCGAACGAACCACGCGCGTGGCGATAATAAAGAAAACGGAGAGGCGAAAGAAAAGAAAGGAGAAGAGATAAAGAAAACGACAAAAGGAAGGAAAAAAGACGAAATTAAAGGAAGCAAAAACGAAAGGAAAGAAATCAGAAAGACGAAAGAAATTAAAATAAAAAATATTAAAGAAAATGAAAGCAAAGACAATGAAAAAGATGAATGAAAAAATGAAATAAGAAGAAAAAGGTAAACGAAATCAATGAAAAAGAACAATGAGGAAAAAAAGAAAGAAAGACAAGGAAGCAAATCCATTTAAGGCGAATTTCGATAAATTTCATACTAGTAGTTAACAAGTCATTTCTTCTAGCTAAATGTACAGAATACCCTTTATGTTTCACATTGCGTTGTACAGCACCATTATTTGCTCGAAACCATCGCGTTTAAATTCGTCTCGTTGCGTTACATCTTGGTGATCACTTTTCCTGACTTAATGGGCACTGAAGTTTACAAAATAATACAGAAAATCAAGATTATATGTTTTTACTCCTTGCATCTAAAAATTTGTTATGCTTAGTCGATCATGGAAGACAGAAAGTCTCTAACGCATGATATTCAGTCTTAATGAAAATTATCATACCGCATGATCTTACTGAATTATCATTAAGTACGGAATTGAGTTGAGTTAATAATTTTAGAACACGTTTAAGGCACCAGTACTGAATGGACAGTGACCTACTGTCCAGGTGGCAAAATTATGGCGTACAATTGACTGCATTATTATGGTTCAAAGGTAACGAGTCTCTAGGTAACAAACAGTTAACGTATAAGCGGTGTTAGTGGGTTAACGGTGATGGCAGTGGCGTTGGTGGCGGCGGCGGCGGTGGAGGATCGCGTGTTGGACGAGTGCCAGTGCGACGGGTCTGCAGGGAGCGGCTGGGGCGACAGCTCTTCCCGAGCAGGCACGGAGGCCGCCGGCTAAAAACGGCCTGCGGTTGCGACGGCCGGCGCTGCGGTGATGACAACGGCGGGTGGATTGGATGACACGGTGGGAGAGGCATGTCACCAGGCAGTTCACTGGGGTCACATGAAGCCGGAAGTGGAATGACGGACATGAGGAGGGTACATTGCGCTCTTCAGTAAAATCAAGTTTTTTTAGTAATAACAATATACGTAGTAGTTAGCTGTATAATAAAGTAGAGCTAATCTATAGGCACCTTCGTCTAGATCAACTGCGTTTTTAGTTACGTAGCCTTGTTTTCTGGTACACTACTTAACGGGGGCATTATGAAGAGTACTTCACAAACTCAGAAAGAGAACTCAACGTTACAATCTAGTGATTATAATACAGCCAAAGATCTCAACTGCGCAACAAATTGGTCTTGCCATGATGCTTACAAGTTGTTAGTCAACACTCTACAGTCACAGCCATCCGAATTGCATATTTTCTGCGATTTTATCTGAGAGAAGTGGGCAACATTTGAATGTTTACAGCTTTTGTTGTCGTGTTAATCTCACACCAAAACAAACAAAAAGTCGGAAATCTTCAAATACTGAAACGTTCATATTTGCACGAGAAATGGTTAACGTCTACATTCACAACAGCGACATTTGAAATCTTATTTATTCATGTAGAGTTCTATTTACATTCTATGAACGCTTCAAATTCTTTAAGTCTAATTATTCCACCACATTTTTCTATTCGTCTTGACCATTTCAGCTTGAGAATTTGTACTGAGCACTATTTTCTCTTTCATTTACTTTGAAACGAGATTGCATCTTTCCCTGTGTAAACCGATAGATTTATCTGTCATAGAATGTTTTTTTTTCCTTCAAAATATTCTGCATTCTGGAAAAAGCATGACAGCGAAAACCATTCCTCTATTCCGTGATTGTGTCTGAAGAAATATTTTCAAGTTTCATGACATTAATATATTTCGTGTGAATCACTTCCTATCTTAGTTTTGACTTGTATTAAGTTGGAAACTGCTTCAGTTGGGATGATTTTATCACTCAATTCATTTATATGAATTCATCTATGACAAGCATTATCATTGTACACTTTTAATTTCTTTTACACATTACATTATTTAGAAATTCTAAACGTTATAAGCTTTTGATGTGTAAGCGAGAATATAAAACAAACGTGCATGCACTACTCACTACGACTGGAACTGAAAATAAAATATACGAGTAAACCAGCAGCTAACAATCCAGTTCCTAGATGTGAATCCTTATTAATACGCAGTGTTTTTTTTACAATACCCAATGGAGAAGCAGATATATAAAGTACACTTTAAATAACTGACCCCCGATTTACCTGAAAAACATGCTAACTCACAGCACCATGCCCTTCACACGAAATAATGAAATATGTATTTGATGACTTTTCAGAAAGTAACATAATGAGAGATCTAAAGGTAAAATTTGAAAATGATAGCAATGTAACCTCTGAATTCTTTGAATAAACGATCGTCCAAATACACTTTTCTGTGAAGCACAATTTTAAGAAAATCACTTGGATTTTAAAAAATAGTTAATGTCCATAAAAGCGTATTATAGAAGAAAGTAATGATCGTTTTCTCAACATATAATAGTTTTCAAGAACTGTTGAAGTAAAGTAAGGACTGGGTGTGAAAGTCCGCATTTTTGCATGAGTGGGTTAAATATATAAAATCTTACAAAATGCTCTCGTCACTTTCTTCATCGTTGTGTTACCGGATTCTACGATCTATTTGAACGCCATTCAAAAACGTACTGTCTGACGTTAGAACAACACCGCGTTAGAAATACAGCGCAGCGGGTTTGCTCTGCATGGAACAGCACACCAAGAGCATTGGAGATGAAGTTGATCTATGATTAATATTTATGAAGTACCAAGAATAACTGGTCCAAAACGACGGGAAGGAATTACACTGTGACATTAATAACGGATACAAAATACGACTTTAACATTTTATCAAAATGCATTGTTTCACTTTAAATTTTTCTTTATTATAATTGTGTCCCACCCAATTCCTTTGAAAAGCAGTTCCATTAACAAACAACCTTTTTTTTATTTTGCCGATAGCTGCGTAAATTAGACCAGAGGCGAAGAAATATCCTAAAAACACATCCACCTTGTCGAATTATACTTGTTGATGGTAAGAACAAAGGTATCTTTGAATGATCCGTTGTAACAGCAGCTTTAAACGCATTTTCAGAATTTTCTTCCTTCTTAAAATTCAAAGATTTGCAAAATTGATACTGAACTTCATTGGTCTACAATAATATCCATTAATGATATTAATTGCGTGGTTAGTTGGAATTAATGATGCTCGAAATATTCCGCTGCGTATACCTGAAGTATGCTCTGAATGGAAGTTAACATGCTTTCTCCAATCAAAAACAGGAGAATGATAGAGCGGTACTCTAACAAACGTGTCACGGATCGCGCGTGATGTGAACTATTTGCTGTTACCAAAATTCCTATGTCATTTTAATAGGGCCAATCTCACCAAGGCATTGACGCGCAATTCAGGATTTGCGCTTGATAAATTGGCTTAAAAAAGTCTTGTAATGCCGAATTACAATTACAATAAAACTGACCAGACATGAAACGAAATAGAAATATCCACCTGAGGAAATTTTCGCAAGCAAAATTGCAATACAGAACAAAATACCTTTACTGAAATTTGAAGATAAAAAATAGTTACAGCAAATGCGGCAGGTACGTGATGTTAACGTTACGTTACATTCTACGACGTTATGTTAACTCTTTTCCAAGTTGTACAAAAACATTATTTTTAACGTTAGAGAATCACCACAGTAGAAAAACAGCACAGCAGGTGGGCGTCGCATGGAACATCAAGAAATTTCGGAAAAAATTGATCACGGATTAAGGGTGATGAAATATTAAGAAACATCTTGTAGTGCCGAGCAACAAGCAAAATAAAACCGACAATTAGGTATCGAAATAGAGTGTCATGTGACCACATTTGCGATTGCCGCATACTAAAGCATTACAATTCAGAGCTTCATTTATTTACCAAACGTTTAAGACAGAAATAATTGTCATGCTGTTGACTCATAATGCATAAAACGCTCACGTTACTTTCCCCGACATTATATAAACTGTTTCCGCTACCTCGTTGCACGTCGCGCAAAAACATTCCCTCCCCTTAGATAACACCCGTGGAAAAAAGGCACGGGCGGGCGGGCGGAAGCGGGGGCGGGCGGGGCGGGTGGGAGCTGGGCGCGCAGTGGCGGGGTGCGGGCAGGCGGGCGCCGCGAGGGACAGCGCGTCGAGCCGGCCTCGGTGTGGCGGGCGTGGGCTGGCGTGCGAGGCAGAAAGAGAGCCGGGCGCCCACGAACGGCAATTTCGTCCCTTCAGCTCGCGCGCGCTACCCCGCCCTTCCAGCGCTGCCCCCGCCTGCAGCGCGCACCCACGCGCAGTGAGCCGACCGCACGACATTCTGGTCCATTTACTTATGTAAATGGTTATTTTCGTGAATATTTATTGTTATTTTTACATAGATTTCCTTTAAATATTATAATTTTGCGTGAGGATTATTTTTTTTGGTGTATTTAGCTTTATTAGTTTAATAAGAATGTTGATTTGTGGGATCAAAGGTATATGATAATTAATATATTAGGCTGTTAATTATAATAATATTATTTGTAAATTATATTTTATTGTTTCATTTTTAATATCAATGGTAATATTTTTTTGGATTGGTTGTTTGTGTTAATGATTATGTAATATTTTTTTGGATTGAAATATTGTGTCTTTAAATTCCTGAAATATTATTATAAGAATTCTTTTGGATTATAAATCATTCTTATTTATGAGATGTGTTATAAATATTTATTCTTTAGTAATTTATTATAGAGATAGATATATAATGGGTGATTATAATCTATCTCGTTTTATTATTTTGATATTAATGTTTGTACTGTCTGTAATATTTTTAATTATTAGTCCTACTTTAGTTAGAATTTTATTGGGATGGGATGGTTTAGGATTAGTTTCTTATTATTTAGTAATTTATTATCACGCGCCAGCTCACACTCTCCTTTTGTACACGCCGTATTTTCAATTGTACTGTGTATATACGTGCGGTGAAATCTTGTAACATCAAACAAGATGCGGGGGCTCAGAGCAGCAACTGAGACATTGCAAGGCCTCTAGAATGTTCTAGAGGTCGAATCCCGACGGTGGCGAATTTTTGACAGTAGCCAGACAGCTAGATATAATTCAGCTGCTGTCTGGAGGAGAATTATTGAGGTATGAAAGGAAGTTTACATGGTTTCTCCGATCAAAAACAGGAGAATGACAGAGCGATACTCTAACAAACTTGCCACGAATCGCGCGCGAATTTTCGTTCCTTTTCATTCTCCTATCCTCACCCTTTACTTCCACACACTTTTTATGCACTACCACACATGTCGGGAGTTCAGACAAGACCCAAGCAAGGCATGGCCTTGTTGTTGTGAGTTACTTAGAGAGGCAAAACCCTACGTAAACTCTACGTCCAGGTTGACGCCGGATCTCCTACCTTGTGGAAGGAGAACATCACCTTCTATGAGATAAAACATGCACTACACTTACGGGACTGATGACCATAGCAGTTCACGCGTCCAGGTACACAAATTGTTCAATCATCGCAACATCAAATTTTGATTTTTCGTTATCGGAACGACTCGTGGTGTACTGGACTGAGCAAGTGAGTAAGTGTTTATTTATTTCCAGCGCGTTAATTACTTAGGCCAGTAGACCACATTTCAGGTACACGAACTATCAGGGCCCGCCCCGCCTGCTGGACAGAATTCGTGTACGAGGCAATCACCTGTGTGAATGAGAAACACACCTTTAAGGGGCACGTTGTCAAACAGACTTTTGCGTAACATTGTTTTAACGGATTTCTCTGGCAATAATGTATCATTTTTGAACTTGTCTTGCATAGTTTTAGAAGTTAGTAAATTTTATTCTCGACGATCTTCATGAAAATGTTCAAAAGTAGTGCTTCACTGACGTCTATATATAAAACTTTCGAAACATATTGAGTTGTGAAAACATTGCTATATTAATATTGAGAGTGCACTTCCCTCACAAATCAAGTAAAACGTAATTTTTATCTAATAATGCTCAAATTAATAAGAAGAGTTATTTTCAATAAAATATCATTTCCACACAATTTTAAATCTGTCATCTATGTACAATGTAAATGAGTCGTTAACAATTTTTTTCTTCATGTTTTTAAAACTTTTGTATAATATAGTCTCGTTTATCTTTAGATTTATAAGCGAGCATTAATAACCTTATAATGCTCTAAATTGGCATTTTTTGTTATAGATGAATACCATTACTTTAAAATATGTAATAAGTATAAATAATTATACTAAAGAACGTTCTTTTTCTCATTAAGGTTTTATTAACCCTGCATTCCATCAACAACGTTGGTTCATGGATTATCAAATAACTAGAAGCAAAATAGTTGAAATTTGGCCCATCTTACCATTATTAACAGAGGTTTTTATAGATAATTACTTTTTTTTCGTCAATATATTTTTGAAAAGTTACGTATTTTTCATTAGAAATTCTATTCATTCATGTTTAGACGCAGTTTAAAGAAAGTATCGTCACTGTACGGAAATTCGCTCCCGACCACGCTTTCGGCTTCGCGGTCTTGTTCGAAGCATCTGTGTCCCCAAACCCTACTATTGACTCCTGCATGCTATTAAATGAAGACTCAGGACATATTTATCGTCTTGTTTCTTCGAATTTTTATTTCATTTTCTACATTTTAGAACTGCTCATTATGAGTCTCAAATATAGAAAGAGATTTGTTGTCATTGCTACAGGATTCCCGTGACAACGAATCCTTTTGAATTTATATCGCCATTCAAATGTATCCTTCCATTATTAATAAATTAATTTATGTATCGCAAATCCAAGATCTATTTATTGCATGAAGCAGTTCTTGGAAATTACTAGGAGATAGTCATTATGAGTGTTACAAGTAATTTAATGTTGGAAGTTTAAAAGGCGATGATTGAAAAATAAATAAACGATTTGAAGACTAATTATTTTATACATATACTAATGAAAGTTTTTACTTTAAGCGCATGAACAGCGAGCTAGAAGTTGGATGTGTTAAAAGCACGATGATGCTCAGATATTCCATCAAACCTGACACAGTTTTATCTCACCTGCTTCGAGTTGCACCTATTCACTATATCACTTTCTTCTAACTTTCATGTAACGTGGTGCACAATTAAGTGGCATTCATTTTGGAATTAAAATAAATTAAAAGTCAGTATGGCTAACAAAAAATATTAAATGACACACATGGTAAAAAACGAATTTATGTTGACCTATGGGTATCATCACGGATACTTTCCTACTCCAAAAATAAAATGCGACTTTAGTAATACATTACGACTGTGTGAAAAATACTGTGCGAAAGCACGGGCTATGTTGTGTCCCCACTTCTCGTCGCGGCCCATTGTGAAGCAGCACGCGCTGCGATGCACAGAGTCGTGCGCTGAGAAATCGGGACGACAGCGCTGCATGTGTCGCCGATCCGCCGTCCTTTGTCACCTTCCGCACCCGGGCGGCAGCGCTCGTTTGTCTCCGCTTGTCCGAGTCCATTCTCGCGAATTTCTACAGAAACCGCCACCGCGCGAGATGAATTTCTCGTCTTCCGATGGTAAATCGTTGCAAACAGAAAGAGGGTTGCCAACGGAAGCATGGAATAGTTTGTTACTGAACATCACGCGCATTTTTTGTTCGAGGGAACGTATGTTACTTGCTCTCATGCTACACATACATTCACAGTACAGAGAATATTTTTAATGCTACAGGAAAAAGTTGGGCGGGGAAATACGGAGTGTAGTTCCCGAGAATCGAGAAAAGGGATCAATCTTATCCCTACATTCAGTAAATTACTTCCTCTAACACATTATGTAGCCCAGGACCCAGTATCTGGATTGATACTTAAAAATGTGATGACGGCACAAAACGTCTCTAGCCCTTGAGTCCCTCTTCTGTCATGTCCGTCAATGAAAAACGCCAGAAGCTAAATCGTAAGCCGGATATTCACCGTCAATGATATTCCCCGTTTGTTCGTATTATTGTCTATCCCTTACATTCAAACATATATTTTAATTTTTAGAGTACTTTACACTAGTGAATGGCGTCCCCGATGCTGTTAAACTGTTTTAAAATATTTTCATGTGTTGAAAATTTGTAAATGTTAGATTTGTTCAAATACTTCTTACATTATCGATATTGACATACTAATGAATTGTAGTTTTAATTAGTTTTCTACTCCCGTTCAAAAATCCAAACACCCAATGGTCTTGTGTGTTATCTCCATACGCTATATGAACTGGTAATATTGCAAATTGTTCTCGCCGTAAAAATAACTTGCAGATGTTGGTGATTGGTTAGAATTTAGTACAACTACATTTCGTATACTTTTTTGCTAATACGCACAAAAATGTACAAAAAAGAGCATATGGAAACTGTTCAACGTTATTCTCTATTAAAATTACTCTCAATTAGTTCAAAAAATTCTGTCGCAAAATCTTCCACAACTTCATTTTAATACGAAGATTTGCTTAACACTTCATTATTTTTGTGCCTTGATTTTTGAAGAGTTTAAAACTCTACAGGCTCAGCCTAATTTTTGTTCACTTCTACTTCTGGAATACTTCTTTTAATCATTATGTAGGCGAATCTATAAAAACATTAAAGGCGACTGTTTTGCAAGTTTATGTGAATAAGGTGTTAGTAAAATTGAATAAGAATAAGTTAGAATAAGTTGATAGTCACACTCGTTTAAAAATTTTATTTGCCCGCTTAAGAACATAAATATGAGATGTCGAACGTAATAACATAAATTTCATTCTCTAATATTACTCACTGTTTGTTTTTCTTCGTTTTCATTTGAAGTTCATCAAATTTAATAAGTTACAAGGCAAAACTGTTTGTCGGTTTTCGCAAATTTATTTTTATAAATACAATAATACAAATGAAAATGAATGGATCTGCCGCGCGATTCTTTTGTATAACTTACAAAGGGCAAGTGTTGCTATCCTCTTGAAAGAAAATTATGGCGTCGCCTATTCATATACATCTATTTACACAGCGTTGATTTAATTCTCTATGTGCACTATTATTGCAGCTCCAAGACACACAAAATCA
Source organism: Gryllus bimaculatus (assembly GCA_017312745.1). Lineage (NCBI taxonomy): Eukaryota > Metazoa > Arthropoda > Insecta > Orthoptera > Gryllidae > Gryllus > Gryllus bimaculatus. The sequence continues at coordinate 16,289,759 of BOPP01000003.1, forward strand.
CGTTTTTGGAAATTTCTTAAAATCGTCTGGCCGGATCCAAAAACAAATTATTTAGTTCCCGGCCAAGTGACAGCACACACAGGATCACAGTTAATCAAATATTGTATAATTATAGCTTCATGAATAATTATAGTACTTAAGCCTCATAGTATATAAGGCTCATGAATAATTTTGTTTGTTGTTTTCCTAAGAAATGGCTCGACATTAATGCGTGGAATGCTTTATGAAGATAAAGGAAAGTAGGGGTAAAAGAGACACTTTTCGTTTAATTCCCTGAATTTTTGAGAGTTAATGTTTTTTGGCGTCTTCCTAGAACTACAATACTGAACGATGGAGAGTTTTCTTGTCCAGAAAATCTTTCCTTCAAAACTTTATCTTATGGTCATGTACGGTTTTTTCAAAATGTGACTAGTTTCTGCGTTCGTTTGTATGAAATATAGGCAATGTTATAAAAAAAGATTTTCTCAAAAACGGCTACAAAGTTTTTTGAAACTTTTGGTGCGGATAATGCAAAATGCTCCAAATTACATAACATATATGCCTTTTGATGTATTCTTTAGGTTATTAACAAATTACACACGTGTAATATTTTTTAAATATCTCACAAGTTGTGAATATTGACATTACGGGCATTTTAATACATATTACATTTATGATAATAAGTGCTTCATATTATTTATATATTTCTTCAAAAATCAACTTTTTCTCTGAAAATGAGTTCAAAATTGGTCATTTTTAAAAACGGCGAAACAACGTTTTCTCAAGAACGATTTCAAATATTTCGATGAGAAGCATATACTTTTATTTTACTCTCCTATACTATTCTTAGAGCCATATCTTAATTCTACTGTTAGAGGATCAAAACATTGAGAAAATGTGAGAAGTTGACTTTTAAATGCCGATGGATAGGAAGACGGCAGAGAAATACCGAATATCTAGCTAAAGAGATTAGAAAACTATCCAGTTGACGAAAGTCTATCATTATGTGGTACCACTAGTTTCTTTATTGAATTCATTTTTCGAAGAAATATTTAGATATTTGACAATAATTTTATTTCAAAGTTCCTGAGGATTTAAAGGCTAATTTATTTTATGAAATTGTTTTCTTCCCTGGACCAATGCTATCTCACTTAATTTCATTTAGTTTTCTACGTATTCGAAAAACTCGAACAATCAATTCTACAGACATTGAGTGTTTCCTCCATGCACCACCTTACCACCTTACCACCATCCATCGTGAATGTCAGGAGATCAGTCGGGCGTTTGACCTTGTCCCCGTCGGAGACACCTAGAGAGTGAAACGTTGCGGCTAACATGAAGTTTGACGCCGAATCTTACTATCTAGTCATGGAGAAACACTTCTAACCCCGTGGATATAAAATGTACTATATCTACGAGGCTAAATGACCATAGCAGTTGACAGGCACGAAAACAGGAAATAAATCAATTTAAGTGTTACCAAATTCACTTAATATTAATATCTTTGACCATATATTCTAATAAACTATATCCTTTATAGTTATTCGTCATAAAAGTTTATTGTTCAGTTTTGTAAGATGTTCATACGAACAGGTGTGTGAGATGAATACGAGAAAGTGATAACTAATTCCCAGAAATAAAGATTTATGTACGGCGGACGTAGAAAATGCTTGATTTTATTTGTTTCTTTATGTGCTTACATTACGTTAAGTCCAATTCATTATCCTCAACAGATATCTCAATGGAATAAAAGACGAAACCAAAATATAAGTAAAATCGCGAATTAAGTATTCATACCTTTCTAGAATTTTGAAATATTTTTCAAAATTTATAAAAAATAAAGAAAATGGAACTTTACTTCCAGAATTCCAAATATGACATTTCAGTATTCGGTTCAAAAACATCAAAAGAGAACAGAAATCTCTTGAGAGAAGAATCGATCTCCGAAGAAAATGCGAACATTGGGGGATTATTTATTATCTGGGGAGATCCTCCGAGACGAACGGTAGAGGGATCAATATCTCGACGTCCTTTTCTCGGGGTTCCTTTTTTCGAAGTCCCAACCCTTTCTCAGGCGAACCGTGCGATGCTTTTCTAGCGGCTGATTCCCTGGACAGTAAAAGTGGTACGCGCAGATAGCTTGGGAGGCAAGAGTGAGGGCGATAGGAGAAAACAGGGCAGTGCCCCAGAGACGAACTCCGTCGGTTAAGATAGTCTGATGGTTCTAGTGTAGAAACGGGAGAGAAATTCATATGCGAGTACAATAAGTTAATAAAAGTATACAGCGAAACATTAATGTTGTTAAAATGTGATCTTTTTTTGAAGATAATGTGTAAAATTCTAGTTGAAGATGAATAAAGAAATCTGAACGAAACAATTTGTTGTTTATGATTAAAAAACTTGATGGAAAAAGATCACTTTTTAAATAACACAATGATTCAAATAGTAAGAGTCCCTTTCATCATAACTTGTAATGTGTACGTAGCAATATTATGAAATAATTTTTAACAAATGTTAGAAGAAAATTCTGTGATAATTTCACGAGTTATATTTCTAATTGAAGTAAAGATATCGGTAATATTAGAAAGAGAAGATCTGGAAACTAAAGTGAAACGACAGAATCTTGATGAAATCTATTGCCAATCTATTTTGCCCCTCACACATTTGAAATGAAGTGTTTGAGATATCAACACTGATATTCCAAGTACGGAACTTAAATAAAATCAATGCATAAGTAAAGATGAAAAAGAATCGTAAAAATATGATTGATTTTTTCTGTATACCAACATTATACACAATCTGTCATGGCATCAAAAATCGTAAAGAAACTACAGTATTCTGAAATGAGTTCAATAAAATGACATACGTCACCAAACAATTGCCAGGGGAACGGTGTTTTTATTTACTCGTAACACACAAAACAAGAATAACAAATCGAGAAAATAAACAAATTTAACTAATTATAACTCAAAGAACACTTATTATTAATGAAAATGAAATGTGCAATTCGAAACAGTTGTAAAAGAAAATCCATAACTTCCAGAAACTGTTGATTTATTTTACGCGTAACATTTTGAAGGTTCGCCTGTGTTTGGCGTCTCTCCCCGAGACACAATTGTCCTGGCAATTCTAACTTTATTTGCTACTGACTTCTCAATGTATTGTTCTGCGACACTAGTTCAATGTCTTTCGTAATTTTCTCTTCCATCTAAGTTAAAAAGTTATCATATTATTTTTCATAATTTTCAGCAGATTTTCTAGGTATTAGTGACAATTCTGCTTTAGCAAATTCACTAATTATAGCCTCTGGTAAATCCATTTCACAACGAACAATAAACACCTCGGCCAACCACGGCCACCCCTATTATAATCGGCCTTGACCGACATTATGTACATAACATACCAATCTAATTCCAGGTTCAGTAACCATTTTACCCTTGTAATAATTTTATAATAATGTTATACAAAAAATAGAGTATGCAATTTGTTTATAATGATACTTTTTTCCACTCATAATAATAGCTGCGTGAACGACGAAGTGTATGAGGCTATTCTCATGAGTGCAAAAGAGAATATTTTAAACTAATGGCATAATACGAATCCAACTTAATAATATCAACACAATCCCAACGAGGAAAGCCTTAAGAATAAATGGGTCCCGCTATCACTATAATGCTAGGTGGAGACGACAGCTATTACTTAACAAAACACTCTTATGTGTGAGTGAAGTATGGGAAAGATGTACTAAATCGGAGGTCCTAGGGTTTGAGACCCGACAGAGGAAGGATTTTCGATACAGATAGGCAGCTCAAATTTAGCCACTGTCAGAAAGAGAATTCTAGTAACCGGATTCTCCAGTCAAGATCAGGTGAATGCCGAAGCAGTCACCTAAGAATCGGGCCACGTGCGGCTTCCGATCTGTTCGTCCTCTTCATTGTCCTATCCTCATCTCTTACCCACCTAGGGGATGGTCGAGTCATATCGGACAGCGGGTGGTACCGAACAAAACTAGTTTAGGGCACTCTGCACTGCTAGTATCACGTGACGCACTGTCAGTGTGTTTCTGGAAACGAATTAGCTTTGTAAACGCCATTTTGGTTATTGCTACACGTATTTCGTTTTTTCGTAAGTTGTCCAGTGTATGAAGATGATTTTGGAGCTTTGAAACTTTCCTTAGAATAAGTTTGTACACATTATTCTGTGGCTAGTATGTTTACTAAAGTGTACTGGTTACGTTGCAGCAGTGCAAGGTCATTTGTACAATTTATGTGTGTTATATTCTTAAAGTTGAGGGTCGTTCATGTGGAATCGGACAAAGTAGAAGCGGATGGTATCGGACTGTTGCTTTGCCGTCTCTTTTAGGTGATCGGGTAAAAATACAGGCAAAAGAAGGAGTGATAACAGCGAAGCATCACATTCACATGTTAAGTGTACCCCCACCCCAACACCTTTCACAATCTCCACCCGCTAAAGAGGAGGACCATGAAACTCTTCAAAAATGATAGTTGTGACGCAATAAACAGAACATTAACGTACAATATTTGTTACGGAACTCATGCAATCTTGGTTTTTTGTTTTTTAACTGAAGAACTGTTATTTTCCCCTGCAAACAAATACTCATTTTTTCTTAGTATTACGCAATTCAACATTTGACTCAATATCTTTGGTGTATATCTGTTATAAAAACTGCATTAAAATTTTTTTACCATTATTTGTATAGTTGTCCGGTACCACCCTCCACTTTCTAGATATGTAAGTTGCCAACAATGTTTACTATCCGCAGATAAACATATTCAAACCGAACAGCTTTGATAGAGTGTGTGAGTAAGAGATTGAAGTTTCATATTCTGTATTTCATGTATAAATTTAATTAACTTTAATTAAGAAATAATATTTAAAGCTAAGGTTCCCGATACCACCCGAATTTCCCCTACACTTACATATACTTCACTTCCTCATATGTCGCTAGACCAGTCGGGTGTTTCGACCTTGTCCCGGCTGGGGCAGTACCCGGCTAGTTGGAGATACTGGCTGGAGAAAAACCAGCAACACAAATCAATGATTCCAAAATGCAAGGTTCAGCAGAATGTTCGTCAAAATCCGTGCAGAGGAAACACTACGTACAAGAAAAACAAAATCGACATTATAAGAAAATCATTCAATAACATTTGGAGTCTTCTAAGACGCTATGATCCCTTACCAAACGTTCAAATAATATAGAAGGAATCAGAATCTCTAATATCATGTGATAAACGTTATGACGCCATTTTTTCTCGATGCTCTTTTCTTTTTCATTTGCTTCGCTGCCCTCGTTACAATGAATCCCCTCCACTACTTGGCGCTGTCATTGTCCGGATATCACGGTCATTTGGCTTTGGCGTTACAAGGAGTCACGAAGGTTTACGAGCGCCGAGACCCACACAGCTTGGCTAGGTCGCCGAAAGCTGCAGAGGAGAAGGTCGGCAAGATGGGCTATACGTTGGTCTCGTCTCGGTTGAGAAACACAGGCAAAGAATGAATGGAACAGAACAGAATTGTGGAAGATGAAAGGATTATCTGAAGACTCCAGATAATTTTCAACATTGCCACGTTTACAATATTTGTGTAGAACAGAGGTTTCATTTCTTTACAAATTCGAAGTTTTCGTCAGAATTACCATCATTTAAGCGTCGTGAGATACTGAGAAAAAAAATAACCTGCTGTGTATTCTTATTGAATGCTTTAGAATCAAGAACTCTCAATGCATATTGATAATAGAATGAATTCTAAAAATACAACCATCCAAAAATGTTTACATTCTTTTGTCATTATTTTGGATTTTTCTTCAAAATTTTGGAAAACAGAAGGCACGTTGAGAGAGATTATGATGCTGCGTTATGAAGGTGTTTTCCACTAGTTTTATTTTTGGAAGTACTTTACTCAAAATAAAAAACATTTTCGTAATGTTCTCAAAAAGGCTCGAAATAATTTGTTTGTTCGAATATATCAAAAAACTGTTGAAAATGGGCCAGGTCTCATTTTCGCTTAATTATCTGAATTTTCAGAAATTTGAAAAGTTCAAAACCTCTTTATCCGCTTACTACAACTACAATGTTGAATAACGAGATTTTTTTATAATGAGACTTTTTGTTCAAATACAGATATTGAAATAAGTGTACAATTTTTAAGAAAATTTGTTTTTGAATTTCTCATAATTCGAAAAACGAGTTTGCGCGTACTTTTGAATAAAATGTAGGTAATTTTTAAACAATTAGTTTGTCAAAAATGGTTCTAATTTTTCTTCTTTAAAGTTTTTCTTCATATGTCGCCTAGATAGGTATAAAAAGTGGTACTGGTCCTAGATCGGCAAACTGTGAGTGCATGTGAGCAACTTAAGAAAATAGCATGGTACAATGAGAGCTACATTGGGAATGGATTCTTCTTTATTTTATATTTTATTAAACTATAAAAAAATAATGATGTTGATATTTATATGATATTATTGTTTTTCAAGATTCAGTTTTGCATTTAAGGAAAACATAATTTTTGAAATTTCACTCAGTGACCTTATAAAAATCAAGTCTCATCTTAATTGTATAATGTAAGTGGTGAATACTTGTCTATCTCTCTACCTTGCAATGCCTTCTAGGGGCAAAAAAAACAAACAACACCATCCCAAGTGCCCTAAAACGAACAAATTTACTAAGACTTTTTTCGTGTGCTCCGAACCATTTCACCGGTCAATCGGTTCCGAGGCTTTGCCAACCTAGAGACCAACTTGAATTGCAACTGAAATATTTTGTATTTTAATTTTATTACTTGAGCGTCGATATCGCAAACGGTGGCTTGTCTAAGAAATATCTCCTCTCCTGCGGGTACACGTGTGCACCCCCTCAGCAACGAGTTCTACATTGGCATTGTGGGCGGCGGTGGCGTCGAAGGCTGCGGATGGCGCGGGGCCAGCCGGGGCAGGGAGGTCACGCGCTGCTACAGACAGGCCAGGCCGAGCCGAGCCGAGCCGAGGGCGGTGGGGGTAGGGGTGGGAGTGGAAGTGGGAGGGGGGATCTGCTGAGGCCGTGGGCCGGAGAGTGGCTCGGCAGCTTCAGGCGGGGGCTCTGCAGGCGGCGAGTTGCGAAGGCTCGAGTAAGCGGAATCCGATAGCGAGGCTTTCCTGCCGCCGGGGGCGGACACTGGGGGTGGGGGCGGAGGCGGAGGCGGAGGCGGAAGCGGCGGTGCCGCTGGGGGCTGTAGAAGCCTTTTGCGGTGACGGTTACACTGGCGGTAGTGGAGATGCTTGCGACTGGTGTTTGCAGTCGTGGTATCGGTGGGGGCCATAGTGGTAGTGAGTTGATGGAAGCGGAAATGGTAGTGAAGCGGAAATGGTAGCCGTAAAGATAATGGTAATGATAGAGCTAGCAGCAGCAGCAGTAGTAATCATGATAGGGAGAGGCATATGGCTAGTGATAGGGTTAGTGATAATGATATTAAAAATAGAATATTGTTAGAGAAAGTGTTAGTGATAATGAAAGTAACAATAGTAACAATAGTGATGTAATCAGTGATTAGGTTAGTAATGGAGGCAATGATTTGATACGTTGGATAGTGTTAGAGGCAGTTCTAGGGCAGTTATTGGAGTAGTGTTTTGGACAGTACTACGTGTAGTGATAGTGAAAGGAATATTGGAAAAGGTGATCTAGTGATGGTGATGTTAAGTTAAACTAAGCCAAGCACTGGAAGGAGACGGCGGGACGCCCGCGCCAGCAAATAAAATAGCAAAAATAAACATCGGATAGATTAGAATCTACTCTGCTTCTGACGGCAGGTTTTTCCCCCTTCAGGGTTTTTTTCCTGAGCGTACCTTATGGTCTCTTTTCCGCGGCTTTGATGCGATGGAGAGACCATTTGAAAGATTAGAACGCGAAAGGATGTAGGTATTGTAATGGCTTAAAGGCCTTCGGCCTAGCCACATAGGATCGAGTAAGCTAATTTGTCTGTAATAATTACCTATTAAATAAATAAAAATAAGTAAACTAAGATGACAACGTTAGTAGTAGTTCTGTGGTACTATTTGGTAGTTGCGACGTTGGTTAAGAGACACTTGAGGTTACAGTTTTTGAATTCATCTGACCTATCGATAAATTTATTTATTTCGTGATTTGTAAAAATATTTTCTTTTGAGACCCTTAGCTTCAATAACATGCCTCAATCTTCGTGCATATACTGAAGTAGTAACTGATAAGAGCAGAATAAGAAAAGGTGATATGAGAAAGCAAAAGGTGCAACTACTTTAGATTGATAAGAACATAAGAGATTGTCTTTACGTTCAATATATTTTTTAACTCCCTCAACTAAATTACTGAAAGTTTTGCTCTCATTTCTTTAAGTAAATCTAATTATCGACATAAAAAAGTGAAAGTGTGATCTGTCAGGTGATGTGGCGTGGACAATAAGAGGGAGGGTGTCAGGACGGCGGATATGGCGAAATGTGTCAAGGACGGCCGGGGTGGCGGGTGGAAAAGGGCGGAGGAAGGGGAGGGGCGTCGACATAGAACAAACACAGAGGACTAGGCCGAAGCACAGCCAGACTCGGCCCTTGCAGCAGCTGCACGCCTGCAGCCGGCAGGTCTTAATACTGCACAGTCACACCACGTTCCGTGCAGCGCGGCGATCGCCACTAGCTGTGCGGGAGGGGTATCCCACGCAGAGAGTTGGCAAATGGGGCAGATGACGTCGAGATAAAGGCGATCCGCAACGTACGGGTGACCGAGAAAACGTTCTACTAGAATGTATCAACTCTCGGATGGTCCGTGGAATCTGAGGTTGTGCAACCAGTCAATTTGCGCAAAATTTTACTAAGATTCTCCGCTTCTGCCAACCTCTCGGTCTACTAACGTTTAATTGATATTCAGCCATTCTCACAATCGTCACCAGCAATTGTGATATATGCTGATGATTGGTTGAAAAAGTATAGTCTTCTTATTCCTACTTGCAGAAGTAGTTACAATGCTGATGTAAACATTCTTTTAATCTTATTCTATATTAAGATTTACATTCACGTTTTTTTATCACTATTTAATATTTGCAGTTACAACTTTCAAGTTTACTTTGTGTAATTTATTTTTTAAAACATTAATTATCAGAGAGTTACAAGATAATAAAGCAACGTTGTGGTGATACAGAACGGCACAGACTACGAGACTACTAGTTAGTTTCGCTATCCCTTTAGCCTGCAGTATCTTTTCAATTATACCCTACCCACTTTTTCTAATTCGTGTTCACGCTTTCACATTTGTGTCCACAGCAGAATTGGAATATGATCGTATGAATATTATATTAGGGTACATTCTGGGCTGAATATGTACATTTTAACTGAAACATTTGGATCCATTAAAAAAATTGGTTTGACCGTATCTGAAAATGAAATTAAACTTCATATGAAATTATTCAATACAAAACACTCCAAAATGCGGTAGTGAATAAGAGATGCCGAAACTGTGGATATTTTCGGCGCGGGAGATACTTCAAAAAATACATATGAATAATTTTTTAAAGAATAAAATAATACTTTAGGTGGCATTTATGTTAAGTATACTTATAAACGTATTCAGTGCAGCCCTTATGACACATTTAAAGAAAAAATGAAGCTGTTTTGTAGAGAATGGTGTTTGAGCATTTCTGAAACTGCGAAATTATGAGCTAATTTTTACAGAAATATTTTGTTTTCAAGATAGTTAATAAGAAATCATTTACAAATTTGTACTAGAAATTCAATAAATTATAAAAAAGCTAGAATGGTAAATATAACGTATGAGAGATGTTTTAAAAAATGAGTAACATTTGGAAAATCAATTACATACCTAAAAATTACTAATATGTCTTGTTATTCACTGCATTTAGCACAATTGAAGAACATTTAGAGCTTTGAGTTTTTGAAAAAATCTTGATTTTGCATTTATTTCACTCAAAATAGCATGGATACTACTAATACCTTCAAGACAATATCATAACTTAACAGAACTACTTGTTGCGAACAAACTCCATTTCCAGACGAAATTTATTTCTTCAATGATGAATTTTTAGGAAGACGTCTAAAATATTCTACTTTCGTAATTTTCGAAAATTCAAAGTTAACCGTAAACGCCCTCTGCCATTCAGACCTCTATTATCTTTATAAGTACATTTCGTTCTGCTGTTTAAAGAATTTTAAGGAAAAAATTGTAACCTTTTTAATAAACTGAATGATTAGATTGACATTGATTCCTGGCACGTCAACTGCTAAGGTCATTATTCTAGTAAGTGTACTAAGTGTGGGGAGGTGGCGGTGATCTTTCCCCAGTGATGGCAAAATCCAGTGCCAACCTACGCGCTACTTGTTGCGATATTCCCAACCAGGTATCTCATATCAGCGGACACCGCCCCAATCGAGACATGTTCTACGCTCCCCACTGATCTCCCTTCCATTAACACCTCTAAATCTGTTTTGCCATTTCGTAACTTTTTCTATACTACGTACATTTTATATATATATATATATATATATATATATATATATATATATATATATATATATATATATGGATAGGAGAAATCATTATTATTCACTAGGCGTATGTTGACTCATCACTATCAATAGGGGCTGAGTTGCAAATACTAGACTGAAGACAAAGATCTCTCATTAAAATGAATAGAAGAAAATCAATACTAAATATCTTTTTCTTGGAAATATTTTGAATTAATCTCTGATTATTAAATTTTGTCCACTTACAGAACATTCCTGATATTATCTTGATGCCTTTCTGACATACTCTTTGTCACCAACTCCTTTTTACGTGGCACTTATAACTATGTACATTATCTCAGCACTCCTTACCCATTCGCTTATTATGCTCTCTTTCTTTTCGGGAGTTTATTTCCCCTTTCTTCTTTGATCTTATATCACTGGCTGCACTTTCACAGAACTCGTAGACCGTTTCATCCACATGCATAACAAAAGACTTCATCTGGCCAGCATTCACTGTGACCATTTTTACAACTCTCACTTTTTATCCGTTTCCTTGAATTTTGTTTCCCATTATCTATCTTACTGGCTGATTACTTATTCACTATTGGCATTCTTGCAGAAGTCTAAAAAATGTATTTTTTGTTCTCTTATTTCTTTTCCTATTACTCCAATGTACCGTGATCTGTCATGCTTTAGAATAAGCATTCATCCCAGGCACTATAAAATTTTCCCTCTCAAAATAAATAACTCTTTATTAGTGGCGACGCTACTCAATGTGGCTACTCAAAGCAAACATACCGAAATTACACAATATCAGGGGAATAAGCATATGCTTTCGGGACATATTTAAACCTTAATTATTGACGACGACGACGATGACGATGACGATGAATGATGATGAATGACATGCTAGTTACTACAGTCATTTAACGCTACATGTAACCGATATGAAAAGAAAATGGAAAACAACTATTACACGGCAAAGTTTTCTTTCATATTGGATCATTCCATATTTTATCTTCCCATTCACCTCGTAAGGTTCTCCTGGGTTTACTCCACGTCGCCCCGGGACTACCGTCAGCCCTTGCGCCGCCGCCGCGTCGTATTTCAGCGGCGCGTTGAAGCCCGCCGAGTAGCCCGCGAATTTCTAAAGAAAAAATGTAAGCTCCCAAAGCCTTCCTTTGTGTTCTTTCCTTCGCGTACGATTTGTAAGCCGCGCTCCACAGCCGCAGGGAGGGCAGGGGGCGGATGCCAGCTCCGAAGACGGGATTAGCGAGACCCGCCCCGTCCTCGTCGCCATGTTTCCGTCCCATTCCGACCGCGGCCCGCCTCCACTCGACACACACGTTCCTGCCCCATCGTTCTCCCCGCAGCGCCCTCGTGTCGGTTCCATTGTCCCTGCTTCTACACGCTCGACCCCGCTGCACTCACGTCCCTACTTCCTCGCTCGTTCCCGCTCCATTTCTCAACGCGTTTCACCCTCGCGCCCGCTTCATTGTCCTCGCTTCTACTTACACGTCCCCACCCACTTTTCCACTCCCACCTCCGTTGTCCCCGCTCTACTCTCATTCTCCTTATTCCCGTTCCATCCTCCCCACCGTTTCACTCTCTTCCCTGCGCAACCGTCGTCACTATTCCGTCTTTGTCTCTGCTCCCGCCTCGCCCCGCCT
>BOPP01000003.1:16302817-16320775 GCA_017312745.1 Gryllus bimaculatus
ATATATATATATATATAATGTTAAAAGATATTTTTGTAAAAATCTTGTAAATTTAAATAGATTACAAGAAAAGTATACATGTACCCATACATAGATTTTTGAAGATATTCAAACCTCATGAGACTTTTAATTCATTTAAAAAACAATTCTGCCCAATTAATAAAGATTTGCTAATTTTTTCCCCAAACTTTTTCAACACAGACTCCTCAAAATAATGTTGGTTACTGATTACTACGAATACTGATGGAAGCAATTTGAATTTCACATTACTCTGAAATTTTAAACACAAGCCCGCGAGAGGTCGATGAAGAACTTTTGAAACTTTGCCAAATGCTAATGCATTGTACGATGTTAATTCATGTACGTTTCATGTAAACTACCATCGATTTTAAAGCAGATTGTTCCGGAGGATTGACTTCATCTTTCACGTTAGCCTATTACCCCAAAAGAAGAGCTATTGTGATAGAGTGACAAGATATTTTACTTCATTTCACAATACTACTCGTAGTAATAATGTGTATTTCAAACAAAGAAATAAAACAGAACAGGCTATAGAGAAATAATCCAGTGTTATCTAAAAAGAGTATTGTAATATCGTTCTTTCTGATATGTGCTTATTTTCAATGTTTCCTTTTAATACTAATACTTACTAAATTGTATTCGTTAATATTCTTATGCGAAGAGAAGTCATAATCTGCTCTAGGTTCTCAGTTACACCAAATGCAATGATAGTTGTATCTTCAAACTACAGTTAATATTATTTGATGGTATATTTTGCATAATATGAATTTTTATCCAAAAAATAATCAGGTACATTGTTTCTATTTTCCCTTGTATATTTGACTTCTATATGGTCTTACAGATCAAACAATACTTTTTTAATTGTTTGGCGTTGTATATAATTGAGAAAAATGCAGCTTTTTACTTCAGACATCCAATCACAAGTTTTGATTTTTTTTTTTGTAATTGGTTTTTGTAAGTTAATCACAAATGTATGTTCTAGGGAATGAACTAGACTGGTAAAGGTATTCTGAAAAGCCAGAATTTGCTTATTTATGAAAAATATTGTTTAAAAGTTTATTCTGGACATTTCAGTTCATTTAACTCAAACTTTTAGTGACACAATACCTATTCTAGGTCATTCACCAGAGCAAACTATGGGTTACATGCAGCAAAAATAATTATATCATTATCGTTTATGGTTTGTTATTTATGAAGTTTGACATGTATAGATGTGGGGAAAATTCACCATTCGAAAAAATGCATTTGAAGTTCACAGAGAAAACTAAACCATTGTAAAAATAGTTAGAATCTATGATAATCGTTAACATCGTAAAATTCGGTTAGTAGAGGGATTAGCGATGAACAATTATCAATATAATTTATATGATTTAAGATTAATGTTATACACAATATGAGGGAGCCAGTGTAATAGTTTAGAATTAGTAAAATTCGTTAAGATCTTTAAGATGTAAAGATTTTAAAAATTGAATCTATATTACAAATTCCCAATGTGCACGTAAACTGAAGAAAATGATATCCATTCCTCCGTGATGCAGATGTCCTAAGGTTTCGTTTAATACGAAGATACATGGCAAAAATAAAAAAACAATGATTTCGATTATAACTGAAAAATGCAAATATTTGCTTGTATTTTCCGCTTATACTGCGCGTATCGACTGAACTCTCATACGCAGTGGTGTCACGATTTTCAATAAAAGTGATGTCATGTGACGATTGCTCCACGATAGAGAACATCCACCCATTAAATATTGCTGCCATTCACATGCTACATCATGGACCAGCGACATTTTTAATATACGTTGCAGGTAAAGAACTGTTGCACTGAATATAAACGGTTAAGTTTACTGTACTATGCGGAAAGACTACTTTGTAACAAGATTAATGCATTGTTATAGTAATGCAGAGAATTTTATTTGTTGTTCTTGATCATTTGGGAGCTACTTTTTGGAAAATCATTTTGTTCGATTTTGTTCTGCAGCAGCATTTTTACTACAGCATGCCACTATTTCCGCATTATTTTCTCTAGGTTTAGTTAATTTGAATATTTTTATTAATAATTGCGATGGCGAAACTTTTAAAACCAATGAAACTTTCAAGCATTGCAGCTATGGCAGTAGTACAATTTTGCTTATAAATTAGGTGTTAGGATATTACAGAAAGTATTCATGTGCATCTGGATTTGAAGAAGTTTGTTGGAAGGGAATCTTTCTAATAGAAGAGGGGGTTAGCGATAATTAATTTTCAATATAATTAATATCATTTTAGATCAATCTTACATACAATACGAAGGCGCCAGTGTAATATTTTAGCATTTGTAGTTAATAATTGCACACAAGTTTTAATCAAACACTTTTAATATTAGGGGTCACTTTGCCTCAAAATTTAAAGGTAATGTAACAAAATATTTCCTGTTCCTGAGAAAATATTTTATGACATTAAACCTGACGAGATTATGTTACCACAATATTGCGTTATCTAACAAGCCATCATTAATTTAGGGCACTACATGCATTAAAATTTTTATATCACAATATTCTCCCTTCCATAATTTGTAATATTATAATTTACAAGGTAAGTATTATCTTAAAAAATACTAGAAAAAGTAGTTACGACACCTTTAAACATGAAATGTAAGCATATTTTTATACAACGTTAATGACATGCTGCGCTGGAAATAAAAAACACAACATTACGCGTTATTTCATACGAACACATGAACAGAGAGCTTATAGGGACTTGCAGAAAAGGGTGTAATTATTATGCAAACGCATTAAATTGCCAAATGTATATTTAGAATTTCCACGCGATGAAAGTTATTTGCAATCAATTTGAAGTTTTGATATCAGAAGAATCACTCATTACAAGTTCTCCGTTCGTGACTACAGTGGTCCATGGGACTTTGAATTTCAACTCACGGGTTGGATAAGCCATAAACTTCGAAGAGAATGCTGACAGCCCCGTCGAAATACTGCTAAAATTGTTTCCTCGTGTTTCATATAACTAGCTCACTTCCCAACCGTCGTGATATTACTCCTGGCTCCACTGGCAGGAGGCTCCTGTTCTTTCCTCGAAATTGCTTTTCGCAAACCGCCAGCCCACGGAGGATGACTGCGATCTCCGGTTTTGTTATTAGTTCATTAAGTTCCGTTTAGTGTTAAAATATTGGCGTTGTACCGCTGGCAGAGCTCTTTTCTCGAGACGAATGAAGTTCTCCTTTTCTGCGGCGAGAATGCAAGATGAGAAAAGTTTCAGGCGTCGAGCTGGCTGAAGGTAGACTGTTTTCCCTTCCGTTCGCGGCAGCATGGGAGCTCGGCAAGTGTACACAGGCTCAATCTGGAGCTAAAGAGCTATATTGAGACTTTGATGGACGTGATGACTTGTAATTGTGTGGCCACAGCGTCGAAAGTTGAAATACATAATAAATATGACAATGGTAAATGAGACAGATGGGATGATAGAATTCAACTAATTGTGCATAAAACATGTTTCGTACGGTAAAATAAAATGTATTTCGGAGCTTTCTTTTCTATGTGGTATTTTTTATCACATCAGATTCGTCTTAAAAATTACTACGCCTAGTTTGTCATTAACACACATTAATTCATGTACATTGAAATCAACCCCTTACGAGTTGTTCGTATTATTCTAATTCCATTTTATTTAATTTTATATTCACGTAATTCGTAACATATTCATGTATAATATTCACAAATACATTAAGGTTGAATACATTAAGGTTGAAAATCGTATGTTTAAAGTATACTTAAGTTTTGATTTTTTATTGAAATAAAAATACTGAAAATAAAAATTTAATAATCAGGAAATTATACCGCTGTAAGGCTATATATACGGACCAGTGTAAAAAGAACAGATATATTCATGGTTGTTGTTTTTCATTTTTATAGGCCTACTCTGAAAACACTCCACCAAACCATCAATCAAAATATTTATCATTACGAGTACAACACACAATAACTTTTATCATTTACAGCTCAGAAAAGCTTTCAGAACACGAACTTTTTTGCTGTAGGAAAAATTCCAGTTCCAGCACGACGGCTATCAAATCCTGGGTTGATAAGAGATGTCTTTATAGTAGACTCATCACGTTGACTTGCGGTAGCAACGCTGTAGGCGTTTTACGTCCTTCTGAGACGCCAGGTACGACCGAAAAGAGCACATAAAATATGAAAAATACGACTTATCTCGCGGCTAAATGAAAATATATCTCCCTTTACGACGGCCTGGCGTCGCGATGGACGGCAGCGATTTTGGCGCTCCCTCAGCCACCGCCGCGGACCCGTATCGCACCAATAAAAATGCTCGATTAATTTATCTGCGCCAGCCGATATATAAGAATATAGAAAGCGTCTGCAATTTATGGTAGCAATATTGAAAATGCGGGCGCTATTAATGTATTTATTAATTGGAGGGAGTTAAAAGTGAGTCGATACTTTAAAGGTTTTTCAATTTCCACCTGAAAGTGGTCCAATACAGGGGATATATTCATCCAAGGGATGGGAAGTAATACTAATGTCGATCGACTAGATGATAATATCAATATTACACTGAAAACATTCGGGGCACAAATGTATCATGACAACTAGCTTATTTTCGTTGCTCTGACTGATGTAATGTGGCAATAAAACGCCCAAGTGTACAGAATAATTTAGGTTGTAATCGTGTTTATATAAAGTTATTATTTAACAAACTCAGACCCTGAGAAGAAATGTACGTTTCTGGCCGGTCACAGTGTCACAGTATGGCGAACCGTCACAATATGAAGAGCCAAAACTTTGAGATTCGATTCCAGTGAAACACATGGGTGCTTTCGGTTTAGTTCTCATACCATGATGTCCACTACTTAAACAATCACTTCTTCCGCAGTTATGTACCCTACATTATTATATTATCGTGATAACTCCTAAAATCATTCACTCAGTGGAAGGCGAAAAGGAACTACTGTGTTCTCATTTTCACGAAAAGAGTGCATAGAGACATAAGCCTTCTTCCTTCCTTACGTTGAGAGATGAGTTCGCCATTCATCCATCCTTCCACAAAGAGGTTTTGGGATGATCCATGAGCAATATAGCATTAATAAGAGGGTTTGCTTCTTGTTATTTTGACTGTCGTATTATTATATCAATTATTATCAAAATAAATTTATCTAAACAGATTATCAAGATTTACGGAGGGATTATACAGAGCATCCAGGGAGAAATAACATTACTTATAAAATGAGCTCTTAAGACAGTTTTAAGCTTATTTTGTCTAATAAACACCTTCGATACTTCGAATGGTTGAATCGCAAATAAGTATTCAAAGGTTGATTTGAAAAAAAGCTTTCTATGCAAACATTTGCAATTCAGACACATAAAAACACTCCAAAAACATGTAAGTTGCTTATTACTGCATAAGCTGCGGCATAAGCATAAGCTGCGATTTTATAGCCACAAACGGGGTCGAAATAGGTAGGTAAAATAGGCATTTGAAAACGCAAAATCGGAATTTAAATTGGTATTACATTTTTTTATCCTTATTTATGTAATTGTTTAGCAAGTTTTTGAAGGTAACATAATATAGTTACATTTATAGAATGTTTGCTTTCATCGGAAACAGAACATAGATTTACTGATAGTTGTTGCATTTCTCTGTACTCTGCACGATAAAAACGAAAAACCGTGCATTTTTTTAACGTTTGACTTCGGATTATTGCATTTTGATCAATAAATACGAGATGAGGCAGCGTTTAGTCATTTAAACATAAAATAGCATTTATTACGGAAACCGGCATTTGTAGGCACTATAAAATTCGAATATAATGCTGTTAATGACTCAGAATGAATTAGTAACACAAATGATTTCGTGTTCCATTGAAGGAAAAAAGAAGCAAGTAGGCAAAAATCATCAGTATTGTATTTACAGCATTGTATTATCAGAAGCATTGTCTTTACAAAAAAAGTAATGTATTTGTTCACCAAAAAAATAAAAAGCACAATTTACACAATTCAAATGCTGTTTTAATTTCCGTGTATTGTTTGTTTGTAAACAAAGATATTCATTTATTTCGAAACCACTAAACAATTTAAAAGTTTCTGAAGTTTTTATTCGTTTCTGAAATGCAAATTTAGTATACTCGTAAAACGTATTTTTCAAACCAACTTTTGAGTGCTTATTGCGGCACAACTATTTAAACTCTCGAAGGAGTTTATTAGACAAAATATGCTTACAATTGTTTTAAGAGCTTATTTTTAAAGTTTCGTTGTTTCCACCCAGGACACAGTGTACTTTGAGTCTCATACTGACTATGACGTGAGAAAATCTCGCGATTATATTCCTTCCTCCCCTCATCACTTAATTGACGCCACTCTTCACGTACGTACTAAAGAATGCCCAATCCAACGTCTTCCGAATTAAGATCTCTCATCGCCCGCATCCCGTAGACTTTACTGTTTCCGAAGCAAAGCGGGCGGGGGAGGAGGTGCCGAGGGCGAAGGAAGGAGCCGAGAAGCCCTGACGAGCACCGGGTGTTCGGGGAAGGTGCACCGCGTCGACTTTATTGGTGTCTTGTTTTACGACGGCCCCCGGAGCCAGGGGGGAGGAAGGGCAAGGGAGGGCGAGGGAGGGCGAGGGAGAGAGGCCGGAAGAAGGGGTGAAATGGGAAATCGCGAGCGAGTGGATATCTAGCCAGTGTGATAGGTTGAGATTGCGTTGCCCGAGGCGGTCTTAGAGACAGACCTCACTCAATATCAGGAAGTATATATGCTTTGTTATCAATTCCATAATTTTTAAAAATCAAAGCTTTATTTTCAATTAATAAACTCGTTATATTAAATAAACTAGTCACAAAATTTTACAAATAGAACAAAAGTATTCGTATTCTGCTGACGGAAGATGTTATTCGTACAACTCAATTCTAATATGGGGTGCAATTTTATCTTAACAATTTGTCATGAAGTATTTTCCAATTTTGTGAAGCAACTTTTTTAACTTTTCGATTATCATTTTTAATTTCGTTGTTATTTAACTATACTGAAAACTACATCCCCAACAATCCGCGCGTCTTTTTTAACGAAAGAAATCAGGATATCGAAATAAAACCAACATTGAAGCGTTTCAGATACACGATCAAGTATTAAATCATGTTGGTTTAACTAGCACTTACAAATTCGTGTTACAACAAGCAGCGCAGCATTTTTAAATAGTGTTGGATAGACATTTATTTTTTCGATTCAGTGAATGTTATGTACGAAGCAGGAACCTATTGTATATTTTGATATACAAATACGTTTTGTGGGAGTTTAATACGATAAAGAGAAACTTTCATTGATTTTTTAAGAAGTAGCTTTTTATTATGCGTTGTGTATTCATAATCCAAGTTTTGAGAATCCTGGATACAGAAAAAGTGAAATTTCTCAAAACGTCTGTCTTTCTGTCCGATCGGCCATCCGGCCATGGACACTAGTGTTTAATTGGTTACCAGGATTTTCTCTCAAATCGATACTGGCTGATTGACCTGACCGTACAGGAGATGAATGCGAATTCCAAACGGATTTTTTAATTTTGGTGGTGCTTTACAAGACACACCATGTACCTTTTAACAATTTTCTCAGAAATGGCTTGAAATTTTCTCTATAAATTTATACCATTAATAAAACAAAATACACTTATAAAACCATATCCTAATAACATTAAACCCTCTGAAATTGTCAAACTTTTAAAGTTCTAAATATTTTAGCCCTCCTTACACCTACATTATTAAAGAGAGAAAGGGATTTTCTACATGAAATCCGACCATCAAAATTAGATATTTAAATAATGTCATGGAAATGATTTTGAAAACAAAACATGCGATTACGAATAATTACTTAGATTTCCATAACCCTAGGACGCATATGCAGGGTCGCCGAGGAACTAGTTTTCTTTTATTTTGCTTTTTACTCTACTCAGCTGTATTTCTGAGAGCTGTCCCCCTCCGTGAAATCTTTCTTCTATCTTTCTACTTTCACTGTAATCAGTGCCAAAGGAAAAGTTATCACAAGTTATTTAGGTAGGTCCTGGAATGTGATTCTATTGAATCAATGCATGGGCAGGATTTTTACGGTTTTATTAATAGTTATTTAGATCCCCATTAATAGATATTTAAATAAACAATCATGTGTTTAATATTAAGGGTTCAGTTTTATTGAAATTATTAAGAAATGACGTTATTAAAAATAAAATAAATGTATTCGAAAGCGTTATTGCGCAGGGCTTCAGAGGCGCTGCATGCACATTCGTATGTCTCCCCGGGTCCACACAGGCCAGGGTTAATCACGGCGTTGTGTGCAGGGGGTGGGGAATCGGGAGCTGGGGGATTGGGAGAAGGGCCGCGGGCACTTGCCGCTCTTCAGCGTCCGAGGGCGCAGTTGTTGACCTCCCGAATCACCGGCAGCGGAGAGGCTCCTGCTGCGGGCAGGTCGGTCGCCGCCAGCGAACGAATCTCCTCCTGGAGGACGCTCGTGCAACCTGAACGAGGAGCCGAAATTGGAAGGTTCTTGATCTTCTCTGAAGACGCATTTCCCGAAGTTCTTTGTTGGCCCGAACGGTTGATCCTTGATAACATTTCAGCTTCTACTTTTGCTTTGCTTTCATTTTATTCCTGTCTTTTTCCATTCTGCGTATTTAATTAAATTTTTTTATGGTTTTTTAGTTTTTGACTTGTCTGCTTACGGTAGTGTGGAAAAAGTTCTGGATAGCAATTATTCAACTTTACGACTGAACGTGGATGAAGTGCAATGTTCACTGCTCACGACACGTTCGAAAGGAATGCCCGGAAATAAAGTTATAGAAAAAAGGCTAGACAATCTTTCCTCATCAGCTGTAGAGGGAGGCGAAGTGGCCAGCATTACAATGCTGCCGATTTGAACCCCCCTCTCAAGAAAGACTTCAGATGTTCCGAATGTTCCAATTAACGTGTGAACCGTACTTACTAACAAAAAAAGAACATAACAATTCGAAAATGGAAAGCTGGTGGTCGTTAATCACTGGTTCGAAAATAGTTTATTATGAAGTGGTTATATAACTTGAATGTAAATATTCATTAACATGTTTCTCCAAAAATGTACATTCTGAGACTTCATGACAGGGACTCACATTTATTTGAAAAGAAATGCTCCTTGTTTAAGGAAGTTTGCAGCATAAACACAATAGTAGTATATTGTAATAAAAAACGCACATTTGGAGTGATGCAACGTTATTCTCTTTATTATAAAATATGCCTCTTAATTTCTTAGAATAAAGGGGTGTTTCTCGGGGATAAGATAAATTTCACGACTTTTCCCTAAAAAAAACAACACATTTTTACTCTTTTGTGGTATTCTTTCGGCCTTCTTATACATGTTCTTGACAGGTCTGCGTAGTATCTCTTTTCCTGCACTGTAATATCTTTTCTCTTACATTAGTACTCCCTTTATTTGAACTTTACAGTACGACGGCCTTTTTTAATTTGAATTAAGAGGAGACATCTTTTTAAGCTACAACCATATCTTATTCTTCTAAAAAAGTACAACTTGATTATCTATTTTTGCTTTAAACAATACTTTCAAGGAAAAGTTAATTTGTATTTTCCTTTTTAGTATAAATACTTCCTGTTTAGGATAAGTTATAGCCTTCATAACTTAATGTAAACTATTATTTGTTTCGAAACCTACTTTCTTAGACACAATTACAATTTACATAACTATTTAATCCTTCAGCATAATATCAATAAAATACATAACTTGGGTCAGGGCTGCTCAAATACAATGATTTGAGCCACACAGCTCACCGTGGTCAGCCGCCACACGTTTTCTACTAGTCTAGATCAGATCGCACCCAAGCACCTAGCTTCTCCTCTCTTCCCCTTCTGGCGGGTAGACTCGTCAAGCAGCTGGCCACACAGGTTGCCCGCCATAGATAAGCGTTTGGCTAAGAGACACCAAGTGGGGCGTCAACTTGAGACCCGAAGCTTGGTAACGTCCTAATACATTTTAAGATATTTTATAAGATCTAAAGATCTAATTTTTGATATCGGATGTGAAATTCTCACATTATCTACAAAGTGGCTGAGAGCTTAAAAGAAATTGAAAGGCAAGTGTTAATAAGTACGCAATAGCGGGATATTTTATCTTGTATCCTTACAATATCAAAAGAAACATGAGAAACGTCATAAATATATTCTTATTCCATATTACTTTTGAAATCATGGAGCGTTAATAGGTCACTAGGAGATCGGCGTAAGCTGGAATTTTGAATTTTTCAAGTTGCCAAATTAACATTTTATCTGAGTAACTCTATTTTTCATTATTATGTGTTTTCTATTATTGTGGCAGTATAAAACTCGTCTGCATTGGCTCCCCATTGATTTCCGTGTGTTCGTCAAACTTAAACGAATTGTTTTTCGAAATTGCCTGAATGTGGCTAATCTCTCACCTTCATGTGTATGCCACATCTGGCAGTGTTCCTTTTTACTGTACATTTTCCAAATTATTGACGGAAAAAGTATATATTCCAAAACTTTAAATGAATAATATGATTTGAAAATATTGGTAGATACTGCTGCAACATTTCTATTACTGTACAACTTTAAAATATTGATATTTAAAGTACATTGTATGAAAATGTTAATAAATTTACAGAAGTTTAAAGTTATCTAAAGATAATTAATAAACATTTATATATCCATAAAAATATAACTTGGTGCTGATACTTCGTGATGTTTATTCTTTATATCTTATAACATATCTCCATTAAAAATATATTCAGGAGGAAATTCAATGCCGAGTGTGTCACCCTGTGCCTATTTCTAATACACTCATCACATTTTCAAATTATTCCCTCAAAAACTCCCCACGTCAGCACACCCAACGAAATAAAAAAGCACACATCACCGCCGAAAATCGACACCGTCAAAAAGCGACGAGAAAAATAACGAGAAACAAAACCATCTCTCAAACATCAATCAATCAAAAGACGAAAGCGCAAAGAGCGATTCGTCAGTTACATCGCCAAGCGGGCCCAACGAGGTTTCGAGAGCCGCTCTCTGCGGCACAAAAAGCTCCGAGCGCGGCGCCGCAGGACGAAAGCGCGCCTCCGCGGCCCCACGAGGGAGACGTCGCGGCCCAGTTGGAACGTCACAGCCCTGAAAAGGAGGCTTCAGTGGCGCTGCGCCGCTTTGATGTATGATGCATCCCAATGCAATAACACGCCGGCATACAGGAGGGCTCGGAATAAATGTTACAAACTTCTAGGGCATATGGGAGGTCGAAGATGATCACGTTTTGCCAATGAGCATGCATGGGAAATTTCGTATAATACAGTTTGACATGTGACATGGTGCCCTTGGTTGGTGTGCAACTCAGTGTGCACTAGTGTTTGTATGTTGCAGCAAACATCAGTGCACAATAAGTGGCTTAGGTGGATCAGGGCATCAACTGATGGCCCGGTAATATCTCTGAAAAGTCCTAGAGTTAAAGGTCTGACAGTGGCAGGATTTTTGACTCTAGCCTGATAGCTTTAACGAGGTAGATTTCCAATATGTCTCCGTTCAACACCAGGCGAATAAACGGGCCACGGTTCGCACGCGACCTTTCCCTTCTCTTTCTTGTCAGATCCTCACCACTTGCTAATTCCCATACATTACACTTTCACTTCCATACACAACATTACCACCCATGTATGGAGATAATCTAGGAGCTTTGAGCTTGCCCCGGCTGGGGGGATGGCCTTCTGTCTAGGAAGAAGATATCTAGGTAAGGGAACCCCACGCAAATTGATGGGTTGGCGCTGGATCTCATCATCCAACGGAGGAAAGACATTGCTACCTCTGTTGATAAAACATGCACTAAACTTACTATGCATGTCCGTAAACATTAATCAATCAATCAATCAATGTCTACGAATCGAGAGGAAATGTCACACTTCATTATATGAAATTTCCAATCATATGAACTTTGGCCAAAAGTGATCATCTTCGACCTATGGCCAAAAATGTTGTAACATTTATTCTGATACATAGTGCAAAAGACCCGTCTGATATGAATCTGAGGAATCTTTAAAACAAAGTAAATGTTGTATGACCAGACCAGTCGTGCATGACACTGTCAACCTCCCCTCACACAACTTAATCACAGGATGTTGCAGAACCGAATAATCTTACGTTAAATCGATTTGTTTAGTTTAAGCATACCACCAAAGAACGATTGAGAAGATATGTCTTGTTTACGGGTGAGCGGAGGTTTTTAAAATGGATAATTTAGTTTACTCTCGCATCGACGTTCCCGACCGTTGCACACTAGGCAATGGATAGACGTGAAAAAGTGGGGGTATTGGGAGTTGGATGTAGGCAGCGTTTTCCTAGTAGGGTATTCCTAGAACAAAGAACGCGTGGTACCAGTATGCTCCTGGATCCTCTAGAGTTTTTAAACCTAATAATCTGAGAACATCGAATGTCACTTTGAATACAGTAAAATACTGTTTTATGTGCCACAAATTTGTTTTTTAAACAATAATTCTGTGGCTTTATATGTACCTTTAGATGTCAACATAATAAGTGTCTCAAAAAAGAATAGCCACAGGCGACATGACGAAGCATAGCCCGCTTGTTTTTAACAAAAGAGTTCATGTGAAGGAAAATGCACAGCAAAAATTCATCTGTTCATAAGCACCGTATGTATTTCTTTCAAAAATTCTCCAAATCAGCAGTTAATACCTCACGAATTGTCTTGTATTGACGGTTTGAACAGCCCTTTTCCTTAACGCCTCGTGGGCGCATGCATGATGTCGCTGCAATTTGAGGTGAATTGGTTTCTAGGAATACAACATCAAAATTGACCTCGCTGCACGAGTAATAGTTATTACTTGCATAATTCTTTTTATGTTTAATTCGAAGCTAATTTAGAAGATAGTACATACATGTTAACCATATATTTTTAAGTGCGTGGAATTCACCAGTTTTTACTCTGTCAACTCTAGTTTAAATATTTTATTTTAATACACCTTTTTTATGTAAGCTACAAATATTTATATTATATTTTCTAAACTTGTAGATAGATTAAAGCACTTTACTAATGAAAAAGAGAAAACTAAACGTGATTGTGAAAATAACGGTTCTTACAGCCACCTCAATTGAAATAATATTCAGAAATATTAAAATTTGTATTTATAACTACTATATAATTTAATATTTATAACTATAATATTTAATAGGAATATACAACGTTTCATTATTTAATTTTTTCTTTCATTATTTAATTCTATCAAAAATATTTTATTGTTGGAAATTGTTACAAAAAAGTTAATAAATACATTTATAATTGAATTATAATACATAAGACATTTGTAATAATGGTAACAGTTTCTATAGCAAATAGTTTTGTTCGATTTCACAAATTATTTTATACAACTGTTTAAAGAAAGAGAGGTCAGTGTTGCAATGTACAAACCGATTTAAATCTTCTTGACATTTATTCTAAGTTATTACAAAAATTTACTGATAATTTACCGAGACAATAATTTTTGCGTATGTATTATCTACAATAATGTTTCATGTCCAAAAGTTTGAAAAACACTTTTTCAGAAACTGAAGAAATATCTCGCCCCAAACAAGATATCAATTTCTACAGGTTTTGCACGACGCGTTGCGACGGGACGATCAGACCTTTCTGGCTTAAATACCTTTTAAAGGCATCGGACTCACGAAGATTCAATAACATTTCAGACAGAACTGTAAGACAGATTGATGAATGTGCCTCGTTCTGGAACCATCGCAACCAAAGAAAGACGTTGCTAATGCATTGATGGAAAATAACCCCTATTTTTTCTCTTCCTTTGGGACAAATGCCAAGACTATAAAAATCACTTATTTCTTCTATTTTTAATTTTTTTTTAAATTTTTGCTTACTTTCTGTTGGTGATTATCAAAATTTCAAATATGTTACAATTAAGAATAGATAATTTTAACTCTAAAATATTTAGTTGTGTAATATTTTGAGAGATTCCAGTTATAACTCTTACTTAATTATTTACAGAAAATATTTCGTAAAATCTATAGAACAGATAAATTACAATATTCAACATGACAAGAGAATTCCCCAAGACATGACAAGAGAATTCGACAAGAATAAACCAAATCAAACAAACACAATAATAGTTTAAAATCTCGATCAACCATGGTAAGAAGGAGCTAAGAAAAAGATAAAAAGTCAAAAACATAAGAGAAACAAGGGAAAAACCCAAAGACCTCTGTCAGCATAAACATTTTTCAGGTTTATCGTCAGCAACAAGGACATGGACACATTAGCTGCGTTACAACCGTGCTCGACAGGTATTTTTTATAGCAGCTGGTAAATGATTATTTTGGTGTTCATTTATCTATTTCCTACGCTATTTAAAATCTTTTAGTCCAGGGTTACTGATTCACAATTAAGTTTGAGTACATTCAAGTATATTTGTTTTATTCATTGCAAGGTTGGAGTACAATTGAGCTTTAAGTAATCATTCCGGTAACTGCGTTTTTAAGGACAATTAATTTTTAAAACCATTAAATGTGATTTGTATAGTATTATATTAGTGGTCAAACAATGATCTATCATTAAACTGTTTTGGATCTTTTCCTCACGAAATCAGAAAAACCTCCCCTTATCATACTCGAGAGAAACTAATGGGAGAGGTCGCGAGTTGTGCAAAAGTGCTTCGGGAGTCTTCATTTGAAAATCGGTTGCAATGACTACACTTTTGGACTCCATCATTCTCGTCGACCTTCTTCCTCCTTCTCTCTCTGAAACCGTTCAGAACGAAGTCAACCGTTCTCAAAATTCATTCCATTTTTTAGAAATATTTAATCTACACTCTGCAGAAGAAAATAATATTAAGGTATATAAATAAATACTAGTCTTCATGAGAATAATTCGGCAATTACTTTTTTTCGAAATTTGAATAGCATGTTATATTGTTTAAAGACATACAAATTCGTATAAGTTGTTTCACATTACTATTTTTATAAAAAAAAATTGACTATTAACCTCTAAAAATCAGAAATCATTATTTTATCACACCCATATTATCCTCGTAAAAACGCTTCGAAAATGTAAAGATTGGAGGACAACAGCGCATGAATTTGCAACGTATGAATAAAATGTTTAATGCATAAAATGTAGTGAACCACACAACTGAAAATCTTCAGATATATTGGGAAAAAGGAGCCTGTGTTGAAAAATTGCCAGATGAGAAATTGCCATTTTGAAATAATTGAATGTGGCTACAAAAATGAAACTCCTGGAACACTATTATGCCTATCGTTTTTCAACAAAAGATATTCTCGAAACCCCCCAATAACTTAAGTGATAATAAATAGGAGTATTTAAGTTGCAAATGAAGGCAACAATTGAAGCTACAAGTGGTTTTTACTCATATAATCATTAAGAAAGAACTTAATTTGGGATCAGTGGACAATATTGGTCGACATCAGTTTCTCAAAGAATCACGGGTGATCTTTTGGGGTATAAGAGAACTTTTGGTTTTCATTTGTTCATCATTTTAATCGGTTTACTGACTTCACAGAGTTTACGATGGTTTCTTGTGATTTATGTTTATTATTGTATTGCAATCAGAATGAAAACTAATTATTCACTTTAGGTTGGAAAAACTAACAATGTCTATATTTATGACCGAAAAGTGTATTTCTGAACCTACAGCATAAAATGTGTCTCCCTTAAATTGTTTTCATTTTGATTTCCTTCACCTATGTCCTCTATCTAGTAGATGAAAAATATATTTTCTTTACTATTTTCAAGAAATATTTATTAAATAACTCGTGTATCATGCGTTTTATGAGAAATAGTACTTTATAGAATATGTGGAATACATCTGTGGCTACTTTTACTCGATGTATTTTTTCTTAATTGCAAGAAGTGTAATGTAACGTAAATGAATTGCAGCGACAAATACATGTGCTATTATCGTTTTTGTTTTGTAACAGCTATTGAAATTCAAAGTGGGAAATTAATTATGCAGCGCCATTTGTTAATCTGGATATCTAAGTCTCTTTGCACACGCAGACAGAGACAAAACCAAGTCAAAAATGTTAATTTTGAACCAATATTCTTGGAAAGCAACGGAGCTATGGAACTCCTCCCTTTACATCTTTCATCTTGGCCGTCGGGAATCAGCTTCACTTGTAGCCTACGCTATACGTTTTACGATACTCTAATGTTATCCAGTCATTTTATCGTTTGTTCGTAGCAAAACTGTAAAAACGCATTTTGGATAATAAATTCTTATATAGGTATAGGTATAGATATTGTGGTGACTTATCGTTGGCATTTCCAATGAAATAATTATATGCGTCGTCATTGCCAACAATATTATTTATTAAAAAAGAAACTTTCGTTGGCCATCATCATCAGTTTTCTAGTACAAGAAGAAACACAAAACATTAAAACGTGAATATTTTTTTAAATAAATAATATTGTTGGCAATGGCGACGCATATAATTATTTCATTAATAAATTCTTACCAAATGGCAAATACACCCGCGGCCTGGACTTGCGGAACGCCCTGTACACATTCTCCGGGGAGAGCGACGCGGTCCGCGAAAAGCGGGTCGAGGAAGAGGAACCCGCTCGGAAATGGACGTGACCAATCAAAAAGCGCATTGCTTTCGAGTAATATCGACGGCGCCGCGACGCGGAGGCACGCACGCCAAATGTCAGCGCAGCTCAGAGGTCAACTTATTAGTTCCGAGCGTCGCCGCGCCGCTTACCAAAGTTCAACTTCGTCGCGTCTACAACGACCTTTGTATTGAGCTCCCCTAACAAGGGGATGTAGCGCTCAATTACTTAAATTCTGAATGGCTGCTGCCGCGTCAGCTCCTGTTATGATGCTTTTGTAGAAAAGCTTATTTCTAGTTTACGACGAGATGAGCGTGAGTTCGCTGATATATTAACTTGTCTTTAACTTCTATCAGCATAATCCTAATGGGATATTTGCAAACAATTATTGAAAAGTGATACTTTGTATTTCCACGCATTTTTTCGGCGACGATGCGACATGTATGGTGTAATAGCATATGAAGAAGAAGTTTCAATTAGTCTACTGATTTATTGTTGAATTAGAACACTGTCAGATTTTTAACATTATTTCAACGAATAAGATAAATTATATAGCTCTAGGTGAAAAGAGATCACAAAAGTACGCCCTCCACAAAAGATTAGAAACGAAATACCTTACCTTACCTATGTACTTTACCTATTACCTTATGTCAAACACCACATCTTGAACGGAATGAAGAATATCACGGGTGGCAGTAGCTGTGCAATCGCACATTAATTAGGGCATGTGAGGTAGGGTTGGCCGTTTTAGTAGAAACTGACGTCGATACCGTAATATTGTTCTAAACAATGCGCTACGTCACATCGCAAACCCTACAGCCCAGTCATAACTTGTTATAAGACAAAAATGTATCCACTGGTTACAAATTAAAAAACAATATTCGCCGATTGTGGTAGACTTTTTATCTTTATGAAACTGAGAGCAGCATCATTTTCTGAGAAAGGATGAATGAAATAGAAAATACGCTTTATTTTTATTTTAATGTATAAAGTGAAATGTTGCAAATAGGAGTAAAGACTAAGGGACTCAATAGGAAATATCCAAGTAACAAAAATTTCAGAACAATAGAAAAAATAAATTTGGTGAAACTTTGCCGAAAATGTAATATCAACGATGATTAAGATACATATTGTCTTAAAAAAAGCCGTGAATTCAGCACAATCCGCGACTTTTTTTTCTTTTCGCTCAAACCCCATTTCATCCCTACCAACGCACTTCCTCTTCCAACTACGCATTTTTTTTATCTTTCCACACATTTCTTCCTACTTGACAATAATACTGTGTGTTGACCTCCCTATATAAAGAAAC
>BOPP01000003.1:16321743-16363417 GCA_017312745.1 Gryllus bimaculatus
CACCCTCAACAGACTACCGCCCTCCCAGTCCCCTCCATTTACATCCTACAGTATTATTAAAGTATCCCAATTTCTTTTTATGATGCTCTGACATATCATTTGATGAGTCTATCAATTTTGCTACACTCAGCATTATCAATTTCCAATCTGTTTTGCCAATCAACTATACGCCTGCGTGAGTAACAGACAGAAAATGGCAAAAATTCCATTGGTTGTAAAAACACTTTTCTAAAGGGAAGTCAAATATTTCCTGACAACTTGTTGACCATTTACATCTTGCATATCTCAATTGCGGAAATAATTTACTTGATACAATTAAAACTATGTTTGTGCTTTTACGAAAACATTATGTTTCGAAACATAATTGGAGTGACAACGTATGAGCATTTATAATATCTTCAAAAATATGGTTGTTAAAAGCTCTTCTTTTACAATTGATTAATTTAATTATTGATTATAATACTATATCAAAGCATGTAATTGGAACTTACTAAAGAGAATATTAATATAACTTTTAATTTATTGGAGTGATAAGGTAGTACTTCCATGTTTAATAATCTTTCAGAAAATAGAGAAAATAATTGTCATGGTTGAATAAATGTGAAATCTAATTTCATGCAGTTCGTGGGTGATCTTGTTATGGGTGTGGTCATATGATAAAATATTATATCATTCGTGTCTCTGTTTCCTGAATGACGAAGCCTCCGTGCAATAAATTCCCGTTGTGTGGTTCGATCACTATCATATTAGGTCCGTACACACCGAGACACTAGCCCTGTGTTTTTGGCAATTGTTGTAAGGTCAAAAGAAAACAACAAATTTGTGATATTCCATGTATTTTCAAGTTAATGTATACAATCTACTGGTTAACTAAGTGCATAAGTACAGTCATTTATAAAACATGTTTGTCTGAGGATTAAAATAATTGTTTTTTTCGTGAGGCCGGCCGGCTGACGTTCAACAGATGTTTCTTTCAGCATAGGTGAAAGGATTTCTACCATTCTTTTCCGGAACTCATTTTGACTACACTCCCAACGCCACGACTTGCCTATCATCCCCTCTCATTGTAACATTGTCACCACTACTATCAACACGTCTTCCATCATATCTCGCCATGGTCCTTAACAACGCCCACCACATCCGTCCATCACGCCCTTGGCTGCCCGATTCTCGCCCGCCACCAGCTTGTAAGCGCGCTCGGTACAGAGCGGACGCGCGCGCCCATTGGCATGAGCTGTTCCCGTTCGCGGCAGCGCCCTCGCGGGAGTAGCCCTGCTGTGCCGGGAGCGGTAGGGGAGAGGGGGAGGGGGAGGGAGGACGAGACTCTTAGGGCGGTGATTGGGTACTCCCGCAGAGTTCCTCGGCGGCGCTGCGAGAGCTCGTGTGTCCGTTGCGAAAGAGGGCGCTGGGCTCAGGAAAGCAGCAAAACAACAGCCCGCCATGCAAAGTCGGCCCCGCAGGGAGCCGAGCGGGCGGGCGCGGCGGCTCTCGTCGCTTTGTGCACGACACAAACCGCTCGCGCGAATTCGGTCACCGGCGGCCGTCTAGCCGAGGCGCGCGCGGACACCAACTTCTCTGGGCTGGTGGTGCGATTAGGCATTGAGTTTGATAGCACGAAAAAAATTGGGATCGAAATTATTAGTTGTACATAAATCTCTGACTTGACGGCTCTGGAGAAACAGATATTAATTTTGTTTAGATAGATCAAAGGTATCTTTAATGCTAATAGTAAGTTTCTACATTATCTCTACACAGCCTGTAAGTTTTTTGTCTAGCCTAGCGATATACGGATACCAAGTTCACTTGGCGGGATCTACGATTACTCATTGAAATTGTGTTGCAAAAAATGAGAAACGAAAACATGGCTTGTTTCTTATTGCATTAGTACACATATAAATAAGAAAATAACACATGACCAAAAATATCCCTTTCTTGATGGATAAAAATGCCGCACTCCTCCTCTTGATAGGTGATACCTCTCCCATGTCGATAAAAGATCTCTTTAATCTAGAGATTTTAGGCACTTTTATTTTGCCTCATATTGTTAATGATTAATGAAATGATGAGGAATTTTGAGAGTCACGGCCTTACCAACAATTATAAAAAATAATTTATAAGTTAATCGATATGTGATGAGTTGCTTTCGAATGCCTTGGCAATCACGAGGTTTAACTGTCACGTACCAAAGAAAGGGGGGAGGCAATGATGCACTTAGGCGTATTTTTTTTTCAATATCTTTGTTAAGATAATAACTTACTGTTTACGCTATTACGAATTGTATTATTGGAACATTATTCAATCCCTACATTTTTAATTCAACACTTATTGGATGTTTACCAAAAAATCGTAACTGTCACCTTGCGTAATCGCTTTGTGGAAACTTCAGCGTTTTCTTACTACCAGATCTG
Source organism: Gryllus bimaculatus (assembly GCA_017312745.1). Lineage (NCBI taxonomy): Eukaryota > Metazoa > Arthropoda > Insecta > Orthoptera > Gryllidae > Gryllus > Gryllus bimaculatus. The sequence goes on from BOPP01000003.1 coordinate 16,324,152, forward strand.
CCGAAAAAAACATTGTAATCTCAAGGAGAATCTATCGATGTAGATATATAGTGCAAACGAAGAGTCAGAGTCAACATTGAACTAGTCAAAAAATAGGAAGTCGCAATCGGCTTCCCTGTGAAAGGAACCGCAGGAACAAAAATGTTCAAAATTGCATGCCCTTGTCCTACCTTAAAAACTAAGACTATTGTTATACGAACTCGCAGAAAATGATTATACCAGTTATTACTAGATACATCTGTCATTAATTTTCAAACAAACAACATCCTTCAATTATATGGCAATTTATCTTGAGAGCTCGTCATTGAATTCTCATTGATGTTCTCCGGGTACTGGAATAACATTCCGGGTGCTGATAAATCAACCACATCTTACTCAGTATTCAAACACTCTACCTTTAACCAGAAGCGATGGCGGTCCTCTCCATTTACGAAAGTGTGTTGACCTATCAAATTGCATAATGAATGAAACTGACACTGTAAGATGACTCGTTGAATACATATATGCTTTCAGACTTAGGGATCTGAATACAAGTATTGAAAATTCAATAATCATGAGATATATTCAATAATTTACTAAAATAAAAGATTGGAATATTTATATATTTAGAGTACTACCGCATTAGTGAAGTAAGAACTCTGAAATAAATATAAGAGCAACGAAATTTTTCAGACGTACTGCCTGAGTGAAAATAATTATAATAAAATTCACAAAAGGGCAAAGATTTGAAACGATACGTTTTAAGTTTAATCTCACAAAAAAAGTAATAAGATTGTAATGCAGTTCTTTCAAGGAAGTAGATAATGAGTGAAAATGACAAGTTTTAAGAAAGATTTGACCCTAGAGTATTCAAATTAGCTTTGGAAAAAATATTGAACATACTTAAAGGAAGTTTTAAAAAAAGCTGTTATGTAAAGTTCTCATAAAAAATTTAATGTTTCTCTCGAATGTCTCGTGGTCGGGATAATATTCAAATATTATATCCGATTATTAACGTACGAAATAAATGTTTGATGCTGGAACTTCAAGAAACTATTCTAAAGGCAACTGATACAGTTATAAAGCGGACAATGTTAGTCTTATTATCGTTTTTAAGCTCTAATTTATTTGTTTTAACATGAATTCAAATTCTGTGGCGGTCTACAAAATACGGATTATTAGCTAAACATTGGATAAAGCGAAAACTTATTGGATTATTGGATTGGATAATATTATTGGATAAAAAAAAACTTATGAACTATTAAATAAAGTACAATAGTTTAAAAATGCATAAATATTGTGAAATATTATAATCGTCAGAGTGATACAAGAAAATACAATGTTTTATATCTAGTGAAAGTGGCATATTATTTCTTTCTTTTAATACGATCTTCAATATAGTGTAAATCCAATATTGGTATTCTAAATCGAACAAGTTGAATTTGAATCTGACCATGGTCCACAACAGAAGAACATAAGAGACGCACAACCGTCGCTTATTACAATTCATTGTTTTATTCAATTACCTTCTACCCTATTGAATATTTTTTCTATTTTTGTCCTAATTAAGTGTAAACGCCTATTAGGACCTTAGGAATTAAAAAACTAATTAGTGTACAACGTTTAAGTTTCTACAATCCGTCGATTTACAAACCAATACCTAGAATGAAAGTGTAGTCATCCGTGGCCGGAATCAATATGTACTGGACTGTCCAGTAGCCGCCACGTCCTACACACAGATGCCAACGTTTTGGCCGCCACCCTTCGACTTTTGTCAGGGAAAATTCCCTGCATTTTGCCTTGACGAACGTCACAGCATGAAGGTCGAAAAACGTTGTCATCTGTGCCTATGACGCGGCGTCGCCCGCACAGCTATACTAGGTTTTATTTAACCGTGCACTTGACGTATATCAGCTGTTCACGGTTTCATCCAATCAGGAGTTTGACCGTCCTCATAGTGACATCACTGTAGCGTTATTGAAGATCCCAATGGGATGAAACCGCAACAGCTGACTTACGAACGTCAAGTGCACGACTAAATGAATCGTACTGTGAGTACCTACCAACGTGTACAATGCGAGGTCGCCAGCCGACAGCCGGGCGCGGCCGGGGCACTCACCGAGCCAGAGTCGCTTGGCGATGTCCGGCGGGAAGATGAGGTGCAGGAGGCTGACGTTCTTCTCGCGCTCCTTGTCGACGGCGCGGTTGCCCTCCTCGATGGAGCTCTTCAGCTTGTCCATGCGCCGCCGCAGCCCGTCCTGCGCACGCCACACACACACCGTCACACACTGTCACACACTGTCACACACCGTCACACTCCGTCACACTCCGTCACACACCGTCACACACCGTCACACACCGCCGCCACCAGCCGCAATGTAAAGAATACGGTGCGTCAGGAAACTCTCTCCACAGTGGCACTTTGCTGGTGAGAGAGCTGACAATGTAAATTATGTTGGTAGCATGAACTGCAGCACGTAACAAACGAAAACGTAAATTGCGTATTCACCATATTATTCACAGATTCTGGAAGTGTGGTCTCGTTTACTGGTTTCCCAATGATCTCGTTGCTACCAACATACATGCAATATTTAATAGGAGACCCTGACTTGGCTCGCTGCGGAGAGACTTTCCCGGCGCACTGTAAAACCCAGGAACAGTATCGTAATGAATCGATTCTGAGATCGGCGAATAAAACGAAGAAAAGGATCCAGAACGAGGGATCACAACGTCCTACTACACATCTTATTCTATATGATATTCTACACAATTAATAGGATAATGGCGTATTTTAAATAATAAATGAATGTTGGATATTGTGCGTTGGACAAGGATGTTTTATGTTCAATGCCGAAGGCCGGAGTCTCGACGTGAAATTGAACTCAAGTAACGAACGGTGAACTCGCTCTAAGTTTGCTTTTATAAATGTGGTAAATTATTTTTGTGGATCGAGTTCAACTTGTGGGGAATTGCGAGATCAATCCCGCAAGAGTGTTGGAAATTTACTTTCTTTACTTTTACTTTCTTAAATTTCTTTAACGTAAGTATGTTCTGTCACCTGCCGGAATCGAATTTGACAACTGGATGCTCTAATCAGTGGTTTCCACAGTTTCTTTGTTCATTTCCTGGACAATTCCTGAGCAGCATCATATACAGCGAACAAGACTCAGGCTGATTGCTTCTTTCCTTCCCATCATCATAATCATCATTTCATCATCTCTCCTAATACGGAACATCGCGCGGCGTACGTCACGTCCCAACACACTCGTCATAATCTGTACATGGTATTGAGAACCTTGCAACTGGAGGACTAACGCTAGGAAAAAGAAAAAAAATGAAAGTACTGAGGTAGAAGAGAACTTTTGTTTGGTTTCATTTCATTTGTTGAACAGCAAGAGTCTCATAACAATGTATGTTACCAGCTGCTCATCGAAATTTATTACGGCATGAACTTCATTTATATGCTCAAAAGAAATAATGCAAGTAATGTTTCTAAAATACAGCAATCTTTCACGGTCCTTTATGGATATTTTAAGCTGTCACATTCTCATAAGCAAGGTAATGATATTTTTTCGTTAATTTTTTCAATTACAATATTCTCCTTTAAATTTATTTAATTATTTAAACATATATGCAATAAATGACATAATTACCAATAGCTTCATTACTCACCCATACTACCAAGAAACGTTAGCCACATTAATTAAAAAGGTTTAATATTATGATCTTATGAAGTCTTGTACTGGATTCAAAGTTCATTCTTAATGCAGGCGCTTAGCAACTAGTTCATGAAAACTGAGTTTTACTTTTTTAAGCTACGAGTAAATGGTTCGACATAAACTTATTAATTGTATGATGAAAGTTATAATTTTATTACGTTTACTGTATGTTTTATTTAATTATTAGTAATATCAATGAGCTATGTAAATAAAAAATAAATAAAAGGTAGTTGCTCTGCTTTTATTTTAGGTTGCGCACGCTTACATAAGTACATATGTACAAAAGTACATATGTAAGCGTTACGAACATGGTTTCATAGGTACTCTCTAAATGTCAATACCACGTCAATACCACCAATGTCGTACCAACTGCAGTTCAAAATAGAAAATTCCAATCCAACTTTAGGCGGATTGTTTTTGAACGGAAAAAATTAGTTGTCATATGAATTATTTACAGCATTTAAAGAACCATGTTGCCTAAAAACGTTATCAATCTCAATATCTCGAACCTTGTTTCTACAGGAAATGCCTGCATTTTTAAAGGGAAAATATTTGTAGAGGATAGAGGAGCACTGGCTTGAACGTAGATGCCTTACGTACATAATAGAGAGACTGTTGGTAGAGGTGAAAGTTGTGAGGAGATTAATCGTCGCACTGAAGTGCAGGAAAATATATTCGAAGTATACATTTCGATAGAGTGTATTGGTTCGTAGAATTTCGTTTCACACTCAACATCATTTGCATCAATAAGTGAACCATTAGCATCTACTCCGGTCCAATTTAAGTAGAATCAGGAACGAATTTACGTGTGAATTCTATAAATGTTCAAATGAGTGTTATTAACTACAGATGTGAAGATGTAGTTGAACATTTTATCTCACGCAGCTCAGAAGCTAGATATCAGATGTATCATCTTAATATGTTTGTGTGTGTTCCAATATAACGTCTGGAACGGACTTTATAGACTATATCAATACCACTTCTGCACCAAAAACAGACCACTAACAATCACCAAAATACATTGATTCGATAATTTTATAGATATGGAAGAAACTTACAATATCTACGATGAAAAAACGTTGCTTCTTTCACCCTGTTGTACTATTTCAACAAAAGAATTACAGCGTAATGAGGAATAGAATGAAGTCAAAACTGGTACATGTTATGCGCCGAGTGCTCTGTTAAGGGCAACTTCCCTCTCCGAGAGCCACCTTCTCAACCCACAGCGCAGTCCGGCGGCCAGGCCAGGGACTAGGGTTACAAAGACTTGCGCAACGGAAGGCCGCTTCTGTGCAGCCGGAGGCCGGGCGGCGTCGAAGCGGCGAGGGCGCAAGGGCGGGAGGGCGAGGAGGTCGGCAAGTCTGAAAAGGCTCTTGGGATGTAGAGGTGGCCACAGCGTGGTTCGGTAGGAAAACCTCCTTCTACCGCAAGGATGTCCAAATGCGAAGGGAAGTCAAAGTGCACAATAACACGATCTGCAATATTCTAACGGCTTAATGTCTGCTACTCCCGTGAAATAGAATACATCAATTTCAAATTCGGAGGGCCTTGAGATCGCCCAGATCCTTCGGGAAATATTCCATTTGGGGGGAAAATCCTGTGGTAGATGTTAGATTTTTTCACAGAGATGCACATAGACGGGCAATCGAACAGTCCGGCAGACAGAGACCGACAGACAAGACGACACATCGACAGACCAAAGGACGTGCCGAAAGACGGACAGACACAGCCGGACTACCGTACCAAAAGACGAACAAACAGCGAACGGCCGGACATATACGCATAGATATACAGACATTGGGACATGTGGACGGGCAGACGGACGGGCAGACAGACATATCGACAGACATACCGACTGACATATCGACGGGCATACAGACAAACGTCAATCATTGGAATCAAATCAGCTTCCGGAACCAGCGTATTCAAAATGACGGTCAATCCTAGAAATGTGAAGCATTGTCGAGTAGCACTGATTTAGCGAAGAAATGACTGGGAGAGAGATGTCTATTTCAACGTTGTCCACCCCTGTTCAGCATGAAAGTTCGTCGAATTTAGCGCTTCCCTCAAGATGTCTTCCAGGAAGTGATGTTTCGACTTCCGCTGTGAGCGTCCGACCACAATATTCAGAAACTAGGGAAGCGTGATTAATACAGTTACTCGGGGAGACTCTTCGCATTTCAGTGTAACTAAGAAGAGAAGCTACACAAATTTACAAATAGCAAAGCTTGTAAGTACTACTACAAACCCGAAGCTTAGCCAAGTCTGGTGAGTACCTTGAAACATTTATTGCAGGAAGTTAGAAGAGAACCTGTAATTGCTTCCTGTACAGACTGTTCAGACTTCCTGAACAGACATTACAGATTTCTACAGAGATGCGCGTATTTTAGTATAAAATTGTTACTACTATATTTTCACCAATTCAGCAAGAATATCTTAGAGGATACTTGCTACTGTTACTGCTATAGTCATAATAGGCTCTAACTAGTTTCAAAGAAAGAACTACTCGCAATAATATTGTAGAAATATATTAACTTTCTTCTATCAAGTAGAATTTTTTATACTTATTACATTTCAATCCTCATAATGTTTTTGTTTATATTATATTTAATCCGTGAAAGTTACTTGAACACTTGTATGCTATTTAAGAAAATGCCATTCCATGATAAAAGAACAACATTTAAAATATTTATCAAAGCATTCACTTTAAAGATCAGCGTTGAGTTTTCACTTTCTCCCAATTGTTATTTTCTTTTCTAGACAGAGCAGATTCAGAAGATTCGTATTATCTCTTGCGGAGAAAGCACTGAATTTGAGACGTTCAGCGCTATTTCTTACAAAGTTTCTACAAAATGAAGAGATTTAATATAAGCATTATGGACATTGAAAAGCATTGCAAGTTTTACGACCGTGTATACAACTTCAAAAGAGCTATTCACGCTACAAGGTAAAGAGCAGTTTATACACAAAGAACACGGCATCAACGAAGTTTCGCTCTCAAGCTGGAAATTTACTTCCTCACGGTCTGGCAACAGCACACCGTCCCCATGAATACGTAATAACGCGTAGCCACGATGCACGTGCTGTCACAATGTCGTTTCGCGAAACTAACTCACGTTCTACTAGATGACGATCTCGCATCTCGGGTGCTCGTAAACGGCACGTACGCGAGATCATCTTACGGGAGGAATAAGGGTATAAATATATTGCGAATAGGCTGATTCATAAGTCATTGCAATTTTTTTTCTTACGATCAGGGGATATCTACGTTACATGGTTCAAAGCATATGAAATTTACTTTTAAATACAGACTCGAGAAGTGTGAGTTGATGAATAACGGTGTTTTTGAAAGAAATAATTCGGTTGATCAGTGAGGTTAGGTATATGCTATACATCGTAGAAATTTTGTGTTGTCCCTAGACGCTAGAACATGATTCATCAACATTGTTGTGTATCATTATTAAATATCAAAAGGTTGCATTCCGATATACTTTTAGAGCCGAGACCGTGGGGTTTCACAATTTTGTAATATGAATGAAATACGACACATTTGTAACATTGATTGCATTTCTTTCTGTTCTAACAGAAGTTAAATACTTAAAACATTAAATACAAATCGAATTGACAGCAGTATTGATACCATTATTCATGATAATTCACGATTTTGACAGAAATTCACGTTATGGAGTTCGACATGCTCAAAGGATGTCTTTAACAACGAAGGTCTGTCCGTCTGCCGATCCCATTTCGATAACCTAAAGCAAAGTATGTGATGTTAGTGCTTTCAACAGACAGACGAGCAGACATAGTCTTTTGAAAAATCTATTTTGCGATCTGAAGGATCTCCAAATGAGTAATTCAGGAAAAACCTCAAAACTGAATTTTTTAGCATACTTTCTCTACACATACTACATAAATGTATGGTAAAAATTATTACATATATGTAGTAAAACTATCTCCATGCCATTACAATCGCCAATGCAGCGTTTGAAGCGGGTACTGCAGCCCTGTCTCCCGAAGTGCCAGCACGTCCGCCTATGTTGGACGGCCCTCCATCCGGACTAACAGCCCGCAGGGCCGAGTCTAGTGAAGAGGCGTCCGTTCGATGTATCGACGCATCGCTCCGACCAGACGATATCAGCGCTCTTATGCACACATGTGCTCCATTTGCTGTGACAAACGACGGATCCACTTCCCTTTTAGCTGCATGGTCCTCCACCCACTTCCCACCCTCTGGCCCGCCTCCTCAATCGCCTCTTCAGCCACTACCTCGTCTGCCTTCTCCTCAACTCACCCAGCGATCCGCTCCCCGTCCTCACGCCCGGCCAACGAATCGCCTACCGTTACGCTCACCCGTTTGGTCGCTAACGAATCCACTGATTCGTCCAGACACACAGCACCCCTCCACAACCTCGCCCAGTCGCTAATGAACCAACCGCTCCCACAACTACATACGCAACCGCTCCTTCAACTGTTACCTAATAAAATGTGACCTAATTCGGTCTCTCAACCACTCCCTCAACCTTTTCCTCAAGCGCTCCCTCAAGAGATCACTCAACAGATCGCTCAACGGCTCATCTCATCAGCTTTCTAAAAACCACCAACCACTCGCCCAAATGAATTCCTAATCACTCACTCAACCATTCATTCAACAGTTCGCACCGCTCACCCAGAAGTACAGTTTACGTGTATCTCCCCTGGTCGGTTTCTGCCTTTCTGTCTTATCTCCTATCACCTGCTCGCGCGCCTGTATTCGCTGTTACACTGAATCCGCCGAGTAATATATGGATTGGACAAACTAGAAGAGCTTGATGTGATACACCTTTTATTGTGAAGTGCCTAATCCGTTAATAGCCGAGTGATTTTTCCTACTTCTTTAAAAAACAATTGGAGCAGAAAATATTGATTTAGAGAAGACGTTTCAGTGTCAATAGGTCTCGTATTTTCCAGGAAGTTCAATTAATTTACTGGCTAATACGATCATTTTATTATCTTCAAGTTATGGTTTTAATTTGAACATGGTTCGACCTTTTTCACTTTACTGAAATGCAATATTTTTGTAAGTGATGCAAATAAAATATCAATAAATCACTTTATTACGAGTAAAATTACTGAAACCATATCAATCGGAATTGTATTTCACGTTTATCTATATTGTGTTCATATAACCACAAACATAGCCACCTTTTATCGGCAAAATTCTTAAGCTAGAAAGACCACTTTTGCCTACGCCGTGAGTGTAACGATCATCAAAAGATGACTCCACCATTCAGTTGATATAATTTCCATTATTACAAATATTATCAAAATTACACTATAATATTGTTTGTTGATTGAGCATATTTGAAATATTAACATTGAATCATCCAAAAAAAATGAGTACATCAAATGAATAAAATTTCATTTTATTTTTAATTTAATAACTGCGCATTAAAATCAAACTAGTTACTTTTGAGATGAAAAACTACAGTAGTTTAACTTCAATATAATCATTTGCTTTGTTCAATTGATTGTTTAAAATTATACTTCACAAATTACACGATTTTCAGAAGAGAATCCCCTAAGTTAATTTTTCAGGACGTCAACGGATATAATCTCGCAACATCGCTTCCGAAAGAAAATAAGAAACCCACGTATGCTCAGAGCGAGTTGATGAAACAAAAGAATGGCTTATTAAACTGAGGGAATTCTGGACGCGACAACTGCAATACTGCCGGGAGGCCAGAATAACGTCAGCCAGCGTAATTAAATTTTTGAAATTCCTGTGCTTCCATTACTCGGCTCGGACTTCACTACATCACCACCACCGTCACCGCCATCACCACCAACGCTGCAACGAACGCACTCTGGCGGGAAGCGATCTCGTGAGACTTAATAACGTACCGTAAATATCGGACGGACCATAAACTGATTTAACAACTTAACGTACTGGACGCTACGAATCGCTAGTGGCTAGCTAGTCGAACTCTCACCACTTCGTGTTGCGGGTGACTGCAGCAAATTAGCTGGTGGGCGAGTGTTCATTGGAGACGGAGATAGTCCATCTCCCTTGGTTTGTGCGAGCCTCTAAACTCTGGAATGATATCAGAGTCCCATTACTAAGTAGAATGCAGTTAGAATATGTTGGCTTTGTTTTACGACTAATTAATTTGCTGGATTATTGAAACATGTCGTTCGGTTCATGGTTGTTTGTTGGTAAATTAAAGCACTGATATTGAGTATTTGGTAAGATTTCAAGTTGGTAGCTTTATCTGCGACGGAAAAAACATTTTTTCTACACCTAAATCTAAACAATTGTTTGATTAACAAGAAATGCATTCACAAATATAATTAGACGACAAGAACCTCTGTGTCATCCAAATCAGACTCCCAAACCTCTTCAGAAATATATTTCTTGGAATTGAAATATATATTGTATATCATAACCTAATGGCTGGGATAGAATAATATAATTTGAATTTGCACACTAATAATAATATTTTGTTATTGTCGTGTCAAAAAAATCGTTTGAAGGTCAAGGTAATTTTAGATAATAACTTGTTCAAAACGATCGCCGAAAATACATAGTGTTGACAAGATTTAGCCAATATAGTTATAACAGATCTATTGGACAAAACACAAACTAGTAACTACTGTCAAATATGAGAGGTGAGCAAGTAACAAATCATTATTCAAATATTTACAAAAAATAATTTTGTTCAAGAGATTATACGGGCATGACAAATGTAGTATATTTTTATAAAGACAGAAATACATTCTAATAAAGAACATACAAGCTTGTACTTATTATAAACGCCTGGTATTTTTTTCTTTTTAATGCTACATGAGTGGCTATCTGCACAAAAAAGTAAAAATAAAATTTGAAGCCGTTTTTTAGAATATATCATTTGAGCGTTTCTGAAAACGACTAATTTTGGGTTCATTTTCACAGAAAAGTATTGACATTTTCAGAACTTTTTAAAGTTATCATTTGAAGAATTAGCACTCACAAATATAATAAAGTATAAAAACGCCGGTAATTTATTAACGATGAGAGACATTAACAAAATATATTTGGGTAATTTTCGTATAAAACAATACCAACTGCGTTTATGTCATGTTATTTTGTGTATTTGACCTGCCATACAAAACATTTTAAGAAAAAAAATTGAGCTGTTTATGAGAAAATGATATAAAATTTTTAAAGTTTCAATGAAAATTACGCGGAAACTACTAATAATTTCAAACATATTTAGGCAATAATTAAAGAACTAACTGTAGAACAAATTATGTTAAAGAAGAAATATTTATCTTTATTAATATAAATGAATGAGGGGTTCAAAAAGTTCGAAGTTTATTAGAAAATTCACAGTTACCTACAAAACTTTGCATCTTTATGAAGGAGCATCTTTTTTTAGAAAAATGTGAAAATGCCCTAGGGGCCTCCTGTAAAGTGCTCTCGAAAACTTTTTTTTTCAAAATCGCAAGGCTTTCAGTCGGGCATAGTCGACTATGCCCTACAGGGAAATATTCATTTTGGAAACAATCCTACGAAAAGTGTGAACGCTAATATTGTTCACAGCCGTCTAAGCCTGGCACACAGACGGACGTTTTGAAATATATCACTTTTTCAGTATCAGGAGACTGAAAAACATATTTTTCGTTAAAATATTGAGATGGATTTTCTGCAACATTATCTATCTTTATGTGTATTACTCCCGACATGCGTACGAATAGGAGAAAATAAGGTGTCTCTTGCAAGTCGGCCACAAGCTCATTGCTGAAGGTCACTGTAAACAAGCGCATAACAGTGCCGATATCTGTTCCATTGAGGATTGTACTTCTTCACAATATTTATAATGCGAATCAACTAATACTTGTAGTTAAGCATCGTGATTCTGCCCATTATCAATTGTTTTTAAAGATCATCTTTGTGGGTTATAAACGCGTACTGTAGCGACCTCTATATTGTAATGTTACAATATCATTACCATTACCCGAGGAAAAAAATGAAGGAAAAAGAAGGCAAGGAGAAGGAAAGAAGGAAAAAGAGAATAAATCAGAAAAGAAACAGAAAGATAAGCTTTAACAATGAGAATAAAAATAACGAAAAGTTGAAGAGAGACTTGAAAGAGAAGACGATGAAAAAATGAAATGGAGAAGGGAAAAAATATAATGGAGGAAGAGAAAGAGAAGAAATTAAATATGAAGAAGTGAATACGAAATAGGAAAATAGAAGTTACAGATAGAAACTTGAATTAGCTCTAGCATCTTATTTTTTTATTCTGTATTCACATAATGCATTATGAATTCGTTTCATTCTCATATCTCGGTAAGATTCCCTGGATGAGTGAAGGCTCAACAGCTAGTATTTTATTTACTTCGCATCGTCAGATCTATGGATCTCCGTAAGTCTCCCCTCTGATTCGTAGCGCTTCACCAAATTTCCGCTGGGACCATGCCGGGAGACCCTACGGTACCTTGGGTATGCCACCATGATACTACTCATCATTGATGCTTTCTAGCGGCACCATCACCGCGATCAAGAACAAATGAAGCACGTATATATTTAGCGTCGATCAAGAGCTGAATTATTAGCGCAGAGAAGCAATTATTCAACAGCACGACTATCATAAAGAGAGCGGAAGGGGCGAAGATAAAAGACAAGATAAACGACAAGATAGAGAGTTTACAAGTATAATTTACTAGATGTACAGAAGAGAGAGGAAGAGAGGGTTATAGTGGGAAAGAAAGAGAAAGAAACAATAAATGGAAGAAGAAAGTTAAGGTATGGTTCAAGAAGACAATGAAAGAAAAAATAAAGTATCTGAAAAAGTATTTGAATGGTTGTTCTTTGATAGAAAAACGAACTACAAATAACTTATAGACTTATTTTTTTATATACTTTATACACTTAGGAAAACGAACTTTAAACAATGTTATATATTTTTTCGATATTTTATACATATTTATTGTTAGTAGAAAATAGTACCCTACGAGAATTCTAAATTTATCTTTACATCGACCTTTTCATAACTTAAATGCATACAAAAAACTAAACAGTTCAGTATGACACGTTGCAGGAAATGATAATAATACAAAATCTCGGATTAGAAAGTTCATAGTTAAAAAACTTACAAAACGCAATGCATTACATAAATTTTCTAAAGGTCGTAATTATTCTGTAACGACAGGGTAATAAATTTTTGACGAATACGACTAAAGCAATTCTGTTGAATGCATTTTCGTCTTCAGAGATCATTTCAAGAAGTTTCTGACGACCAATTTTCCGCTATTTCCCCCAGAAGCCGACTCATCGAACAAACTGCTTCGTCGAATTCCCAGACCGCAACCAGCAGCATTCACGCCGTGTCACACCCGACAACGCCGGCCCGCCGTTCTGCGTTTTCAACTTTCACCCCACCCCTCGCAATCTCCAACGTCGCTTATTCCCTCACCTCCCCCTCGTTCCCTTCCCCTCTTCCCTCGTCCCCTTCCCCTCACTCTCGCCTGCCCGTCGTCATATCTGAGTTGCAAGCGTTTCGATTCTCCACCCATTTTCCGGAACCGCTCTCAAAGTCGGGGCCGCAGTCGCCAATGCCGTCGCTATGTGACGCTGCCGGCATCCCCAACGCCATCGCGCCTGTCTCAGCCAATACCGACATTACTGCTGCCATCTTCATCATCAAAGTAGTTTCTTCTAGCACTATCACTGCCCAAACCATTAGCATATACACAATTACTTATATATCTCTACCGCGAATCAACCTCCGCCATTACCACGAACGCTACCACGGCCAGTGCAAGCATTGACACCGCTATCAATGCCAGTAACATCGCCGCCGACTGAAACTCCAACACTTGCGACGCCATCACCACCTACGCCACTACCGTCTATATCAACTACTCCAAGGTATCACTCTAGATGTCACGTCTTCAAACGCCGGTACCTTCAATGGAATTATCTCTCGTGCCGTCTATGCCAATGATGTCACTACTGACTCTACAACACACTACAACCCCTGCTCCACCCGGCGTTCTACGCCTCGCTACATCCACACCCACCACCCATTGATGGCCGTCGTGCTGGAACTAGAATTTTTCCTGCCGCAAAAAAGTTCGCGTTCTGAAAGCTTTTCTGAGCTGTAAATGATAAACGTTATTGTATGTTGTAATGATAAATATTTTGATTGGTGATTTGGTGGAGTATTTTCGGAGTAGACCTATAAAAAATTGAAAACAACAACCATCCACACCTACCTACTTCAGGACGATCGCGGTCACTGAGAACAATCCACCACCATCGCCACGCCGTCAACACCATCTCCACCTACTTCCGTCTACTTCCACCCCCGGCCCCCGCCGCATCGCCGTGCTCCAACCGCGCGGCGCGGCCCCCCGCCCCCGTCCCCGCCCCCGCCTTGGGTCGTCGGGCAAGCGGCGCTCCTCGTCATTCCGTTGACCTCGCCCCCATCGGAGTGCTCGCCCCCTAAACCCTCCCCCCCGAGTCATTCTCGCGACCCCCGCTCGGACCATCCCCGCTTTCCGTCATCAGGAACCACAGCCGCCTCCTCCACTGGGGTCGCTTGGGGCGCCCCTGGCCGCGCGTAAACCGGGCGCGACTGGAATTTGCACTGCATTCGTGCCTTACCCTGCTGCCTATCAGGGTGTGTCGCGCATTTTGTCGCGAAAACGTATTCCACCTTTCTCAAGTGACTCGCCGATGCAGTGGGTACAGTACTAGTAGCAGTGTGGTACTGTACCAGAGGATTGTATATATATACAAAAACCGTCCTGATTCATTTAGACGTTTAATGTGAGGCCAAAAGTGTACAAGTACTGCTCACACACAGGCGCGCGCACAAACATTCAGAAGAAGACATAAGAAATTCATTACACGTCCAAAGTGAGTGCGCACATTTCGGCATGTTGATGAATGAAGATAGACAATTTTCATTTAGATAAAAATTAAGGAGATATTTTGTAGAACCAAAATATAGTGTGCAAAAAATGTATTTACGTTAAAAATGAGTCCCAATTTTGGTTTCAACTATACATTTTAAATGCATAATAGTTAAATAGAAATTACATTTTCAAAGAATGCTGAGGTTCATTTTTATTTTTTATTTAATGACCACTGCATTTTACAGTTGAAAAGCCAGGTAATGAGAATGACATAAATTGGGGCATATTTAGCTGACTTTTCCTATTGGTGCATATTTTAGACGCATATTTCGTTGAAATAGAGACTTACCTCTGAAACGGTTCATTTTTTCGTAGAATCTACTATTTATTTGTGAATGTACATTGATTAGATTGAGCTTGTCACAGTTTGCGTTTTCTTCTTTTGCTTAGAAGATAAGATGCTCCTGCAAATGTGGAATATTTCTTGATATATTTTTTCAGCCGGGCAGAAGCAATGCAACAAGACTTCGCACAATGTACTTCAGTAAGGTGAATATTTACTTCCAGTATTTCCCCGGCGAAGTAAGGTATTGTGATCACAGAAAAATATAATTTCATTTCAAGCCTGCTTCTCCTGAATTTTATTAAAAAATGTTGACACAGTAAATGAAATATTGTTAACTATTATTGCATATTAATATATGATATTTCTGCATATATTTTAATGTGCATATTTCAAACTTTTTAGGTCATAAATGCATATTTTTATAGAATATTTGAAGATTTTTAGGGCCTAAAAATCCTCTTCCTAGTCCACTCCAATCGAATGTGACTAAATCGCTTTTGTCGCCTGCTTCTCCACCCCCGCCATCACCAGGTCCTTGGCCCCTCATTCCACGAGGCTTGCGCCCAGGGAGCACCAGAGGAGAGTTGGAGGGTCGCATTTCAAAACGCAATTCCCACTAATGCGGGGGAAGAGTCTCTCGCGCAGCCCGGGCGAAAGACTCGCTAATTTGAGTAATATTCGATTGGATTTCAACAAGCTGAAACCCGATCCATGCGACTGCCTGCGAACTGATTTAGTTCTCCAATAACATTATGCGGATTATAAGTGCAGATGATGTAATGCTATCAAATAGGGATTAAAACGAGACTCGAAATGAGTAAGTCTCATTTCATTTGTCAGTAAACTGGATTAAAAACACTTGAAATCCTATGGATTGTCGAAAGCTCGGAAAACAATGTTTTAACGAACTCCGAGAATTTCGCGCGAATGGAAAAAAAAAGTTTTGAAATGTAACTGTTATTGACGTAATGTTCTCATTTTATGGAATGAGGATAAGGGAAAAATTAAACAAGATTGCAAAAGAGTTACTGTTTCGAAGGTTCACAATGATATTCGTGGTAAATGAAAACCTCAATTGAAAATATTGCTGTAATCTAGTTTCTTTTTTCACAGTATTACCACTCGCAACAATTTTATTTTTAACAATTCCCAGAACGTTTATCAATGTGAAATTTTTTGTTAAAAATATTAATATACTTAATCGCTACTCATAATATACAGACATTACATTTTAAAGTCAAAAGTGATATTTACACAATATTCACAATTCCTTTTACGTTTTATTTCCGGCTCGCTAGTCATTCGCCAAGGATGAGTAATGGTTAGTTGCACAATTAACGAGACATTGAAATATTTTAGAACTCTAAATGAATTTAACAGATTAAAAATGGCTGGAAAATTTAGTAAAGGAAAGTTCTCGTTCGATTTACTTTTGAATTACAGAATAACTTTTCTAAAGAAGAAATTCCTCCATTGAAACGATTTTTCTCAATCAATACGCTCTACATTTAATATTAACGACCCAAATCAATCATCTGGCTCTCAGATTAAATCGCGCGTAAAGGAGAAACTCGTCTTTTGAGGGGCCCTCGTCGCTCAGGGAGACGCAGTGACGGCAAAGGGATTGGAGGTGAAGGTGGAGGTGCAGGTGACGGGAGGCGACGGGGGTGGGCAGGCGATGGATTCGATGAAGGCAGTGGCGGGGGCAGAGGGTATGGAGACGATAGAGATAGGGGAGGATACAGAGGCAGTGGAGGGAGCAGAGGCGAAGTGGCAGCGGATATGACGAAAACGCTGAAAGCGGAAAAACGACCGATGATATTGAGAGACTAAAGAGGGTGGAGGCAATGGCCTTGGTGGGAGCGAGGGAGGTGGTGGGAGAGATGGAGGTAGTGGAGGCTGTGGGGTTGGAGGGACTTATTGTGGTGGATGGAGGGAATGGAGACGGTGGGGTTGAAGCGAGTCATGGTGGTGGAGGAGGCGATGGATGTGATGAGAGTGATGGAGGCGATGGGGTTGGAGGGAGCGCTGGTGTTGGAGGAGGAGATGGTGGGAGTGATGGAGGTGGTGTACGTGATAGGGGTAGTGGAAGCGGCAGGGTTGATGGAAGCGTTGGAGGTGGACGAGGTGGTGGAGGCGATGGTTTTGGTGAGCGCAACGAATGTGGTGGAGAGGGCGGATGCAGCGGAGGCAGTGAAAGCAGTAGGAGTCGCCGCAGGAGGCGAGGCAGCAGAGTCGAGCGCAGTAGCGGCGCAGACGGAGGCGAGGTAGGGCGTCGGGCGTCGGAGGCGGCCTGGGTGAAAGCGAAAGTGAAGACAATCATTGGTAATTCGAGAGCAATTACACCTCAGACGGTGCGAGTCAACAACATTTCGTCAGCATACAGTGACGACTCGACGGCAAAGTATCTTTTAACAAAAGAAAGAATGAAGGTATGCCATACGCTAAAAAGAACAATACCAAACTCTTCGGTTGCTCGGTAATTTAATATTATTGCTCGGATGTTATTGCTACAAACGTTGTTTTTTCTTTCTATTTACTTTTGAATACTACAATAATCTATTTAACAAAGAATTAACTATGTTAATTATGTATGAGAACCCCTCCACGCTCCGTTCCACTCAACTCGACCCGTCCAGACCTGCCTGCTCTGCCGGACCCTGTCCTACAGACCCCGTCTCAGCCACCCCTGAGACATCTTTCTCAATTTACAAAAATCGATACAGCCGATCCGGAGATTCCTCTGACAGAGAAAACATTGCGAAAACATTTGTAAGGGTTTAACGTTATAATTAAAATTATAGTGAGCTTATTAGTAGCGAGTTCTTATATTGAAATCACACATTAATTTTATTAAAGTACCTTGATATTATTAATATGCTATTACGTTTCACATGGATGAATAATTTACATTTTCATCCTATGAGTTGGAGAATCGTATAGACGTATTTTACGTCAGTAAAACGCAATATACAATTTTATTTTGCAATTGAGTACCAAGCTCAGAAACTATACTATTAAAAAATCTATACTTTCAAACGAGAAGTGTCTTTTTTCCGCTAAAAGCATTAAAGTGAACAAATATTCCAGGTCAAGACATAAATCAAGACATCCATTTCTAAAGCGTATTTAGTTAACAATAACTGTAATAAATGAAATTTAAGTTTACTTATGTGAAATATTTTTATTAATAAAATATTATTGTTGGAAGCTTCAAAATCAAAATAATTCTGATCCTACACTGAAGATGTGTGTTCATAGATTTAATTTTATTTCAAAATAGTTATTTTTTGGAAAAATGAAAGTTGATAAAACCGCTGTAGTCAGAAGGAAAGCAAAAAGTGATATCTGTAGTGGATTTTATATATGATAATCAAATTGTAAAACGATATTACTGTACCATTTTAGTGACTAGTGTAGTAAATTTTCTTCACAATTAGTATGTTATCTTTAAGGGATATGACACGCGCTCTAACGTGCACTTCGGCACATTTTCGATGATATTAGTTAACTGTAAATTACGTTTTACAGTTCATCCGTACTAAACTTGTCCGTGCAAAATCAGTTACATCCGTACCAAATTTAAGATATATGTAGTGGTATGTAGTATGTAATTATATGTAGACTATTATTAATACGTGTTTTAATATAATTACTTCAACATATATATATATATATATATATATATATATATATATATATATATTACATACACACACACATATATATAATATATATATATATATATATATATATATAATCATATTTAATTTCTTCGCAGTAACTCTTACTGAAAGTAATTCAAGTTTATTCCGAATTTCGTGTCTTTCTTATGGTATTCACAACTTTGCGAGCAACTTCAACATTTTCGCTCCTCCAATAGGCGGGGTTAAATTGTCGCGATGTTCAGACTCTTAAAGAGAAGTTATCTGTGCTTGGGCGACAGCACTTGAAAATTTCCCTCAGCTCCATTTGTGCGATCTTCATTGAGACGTGGGTGCAGTTCTGACACTGTGAACTCACATAAGGGCATTGATTTATGTTTTGAATAGAAAATTAATTTCTTGCCTTCACTTTTGATCTCTTGTTGTGGAACGTGCTTTCGAAAACTTCGAAGTTTCATCAGATAGCATATTGTTGATACACCCATCTACATGAACTAATGGTTTTCAAACTTTTATTCTATTTAAAGAAACTTCTATTGACACCTATGAAGTGTTAATGGCACTCAACAAATGAATTTCTAATAGTCCTACCCAAAAATACATACCTATGAGACGAGGAAGTGATAATAGTGTCTTAGATTTTACCACAGATTTCTTGTTATATTCTTATTCACTAACAAATATTTTCAGTCACTTTGGGTAGTTACTAATGTTAAGAAAACACCAATAACAAAGACGTTTGTGGGACCTGAAATTAAAGTTTTCTCTCTTATTCAATAGTTCTTTGGTTTACTTGACGCTCTTACCAATATTGCCTGTTTGTGGCCTTTTCTTTTATTTCTTGTCGCTATTTGACGAATGAGTATATATATATATATATATATATATATATATATATATATATATTACAGGTTAAGTATGTGTGTATGTGTGCGCACGTGCGCTTGTGCGTGTGTGTATTGTTTCCGTCGAACTGTCATGTTCAAAAAACACTTTCCCACCTGTAGGCAGGATGTCTCATAATGGATTAGTAACATTGATTTAAAAGATACACGTAATTTAAGTTAATCATGTAAAACGAAGCTTTGTGAATATTTATCTATCAACAACACTAACACAGTGTCTAAAAAATATTGTATTACATATATCTTAACTGGAATGCATTAATGTTATTAACAAATTAATTAATTTCACTTTTTGATAGATAATGCAACAGCATCAATATTGAGCGATAATTACGAGAATGCACGTAGTCAGTAATTTAGTTTCAGGTCAAGTGCTATTTTCAAATCAATCCTGTGAAGTGTGGCGTCGTTACTCTACGGGCAAATACGAGCGTTATTGCGTATTTGCGTCAAATTAATCTGTGTTGAATAGATGCATTGTAATAAGTCGCTGTTTATCGCATAAAAGCCCAACGAAATCCAAAATGACTTGTCATGATATGCATTGCAGATGATCTGTAGACAAAGCGGGAATCATGTTTCCAGGAGAATTGATTTAATGTGTTTTTTCGAAACTAGTCAATTTTTACAAACTTAAATCCTCTTAATAATGTTCGCTTTCCCGGTGGTCCGTGATATTCTGACTTAGCGTTCGATATAAAATTGGTTAAAACTCAGTTTTATGTACCGGGTGTTTTAATGTACACGCCTACAAATGTACAGAGGCATTTTTTGTTTCAATTTATTTCTCAAAGCGCACAGCGTTGGGAAGGTTTACAGAAATACAAAAAAAAAGTTCTGTTAAACAACTTGAAAACAGTTTTAGACAGATTCATTAATTTATAGCCACAATTTAATTTATTTATTTGATCTCAATAAGAACACGTAAGTGCTACCGCATTTTTTAAATTTGGAAGTAAGTAAAGATTTCAAATTTTGCTACTCTAAATAATATATTTATTTGAAGTCATAAGGAAACACATAATTCAGTAACAAGTGATGTTATATCTGGTGTCTATGTAGAGGGAGGTCCTAGGTGGGTTCGAGTCCCGACAATGGTAACTTTTCGACACCAGCCGTATTAGCTTGGACGAATATCTGCCGCCACATTCAGATATAGAAACCTTCACTTCATTTACGGGACTAATAATCATAGCAGTTGACGTTCCCGGAAGCATCAACTAACCAATCGTCTACATGCGAGGTCATAACTACTTGCAGACATCCGAGGTCTATAGGACTGACTTGGAAAAGTCTGTATGACGCCAATGAGACCACACTCACCTATTTTAAATTAAATTTTCTTATTTACAATCTAGCTATGGGGTAGAGAGGCTCAAATGACGCTAAACATCCCTTTTTCTGTCAGTCTGTCTGTCCGTCTGTGAACAACGCCAGCGGCAGAACCGTTCAGCAGATTATCTCCAAAATTGATAATCTCCACTCGATCTGGCTGATGACGCGGTCCCTTGAGTTGAGAAATTATTTATTTAATATAAATTAGAAATTAGATAGATTTTGAAACAAGCTCATGTACAATTTTTCGTAAATTTGAACACATTTTGCGTGAAAATACGGGCGAGAATGTAAGGGCTAATTTAGCACCTTTGGTTTGGTTGGTTGAGCAATGTCATGATGACCCAGTGCTTGATGAAAGGAAGTGAGAGGATCCATCGCAAGCAGCGAGGAGTGGGGGGGGGCGTTCGGGCGTTTACACGTCGCCTCCCCCACCCCAGCGGAGAGCGCTCTCTTCGGCGAGGCCCGCGCCGGTGTTTGCGCGCGCCGCCAGTCTGATTGATTTTAATTTTAATGGCCGAGGTCACTTTCGCAAGCGCCCTCCTCGTTAATGGCTGCCTCCGCCGTCGCCGGGTGCGCCTCCGCGCTCCAGCACGTTCTTCCGAAAGAGGTGCTCGCAACCGCTGTTGCTGGAACGAGGGACGAGGTGGAAACGGGTCAGAGACACGGCAATTAGAATAGCAAGAGTGGGCTCAAAGAGGAGTCAACAAGTGGACTGATATACGACGAGAGAATGGAATGAAAAGGTTGGGCAACGTAATGACTTTATTTCGATGCTGCATATACTCTTTTTTCTCGCGTTTTGAGAAATTCAGATTCTTTAGCTCTGCTTTTGGTAAGGTATGTCATTTTTGCAAGTTTGTTGCAGCTACAAATCACTAAGTCCAAACAATTAGTTTAAAATAAAAAGGATACCCAATATCTTCCACGGAGATGAACGACATCAAATATGGATCGTATGTAGAGCCAAAACTATGCAATAGTAACTTCTTTCACGCCGGCTGAGATGATTCAGGGCAATAGCCGTAGCTGCTCTTGTAATGGACCGGGAGGTCCTAGAGTACGAGTCACGGCGGCAGCGGCACTTGCGACACGTTTTCGACACTTGCTATACACCAGGTGGAATTCAGCGACTTTCAAGAACAGAATTGTAGCTGCCGGTTGGTCTGATTGGCAGTTTTCATGGATTTGCCGAGCAATACCAGGAGAAAGCCGCAATAATACCGTAATAAACGGACCATGGACCGTGCGCGATCTCTCCTTCCTCATTTTCGGTCCTTCCTCTCTCATTACACTCGCACTTACATTACTAAATAAGACCAGTCGGAAGATTAGAGCTTGTCCCGGTTTGTCCCCATCGGGGAAGACGCCTGGAGGGGAGACCTCCATTAATCGACTGTAGGTTAGCAACAGATATTTTATTCCAGAAGGGGGTGGAACACCGCCACTTCCCGGGATACACTTTACGTGCAGCGCAAATAACAATAGCAGTTGTCGTACACGGAAACATAACGAGTCAATCAATCACATTTCTCCGTAACGTATGGGGCTGTCAGTATCCAGTAGAAAGCTAAATGTGATTTTGTAACCGCTAAATGGAAGAGCGAATGCATGGATTACCTCTTAAACGTTGAAAACGCGGATACTACGTAAAAAAGAGTCAGATTATAAGAAAAAGAATGTGATGCATCCAAATACAAAATTACATTTCTCACAAAACACATGTCAAAACACAGAAAACGAGAGAATTGCAGTTGCCCACATCACAACCCAAGTTCGTCACTTCTACTTCTTTTCCCGAGGTTGATTTTCTAGTGGATGGGAACGCTGGTCTTGAGCTATATATCTAGGGTAGGTTCCGATGTTCTGTTTCGCGGAATTGACTTTTATTTGTATTTACTGGACGGGTGCCGCCCGGTGAGAAAAGAAACATGTTCTGGACGAATGTAATTGCGAACGGAAGTGAATCCTAGTGGTCGTCTTGTACAGAACAAACGACCATTTTGTGCCAACGTATATTGTTAACCCTACGTCTCTCTTCTATGTGTGTATGTATGTGTGTGAGTTAGTGGGCGAGTGAGGGAGTGAGTGATTGTTCATACCCCCCAAATAACAGTACGACGTATACATTGTTGTTTTTTTTTCTCTGCTGTCTCATCTATTTTTCTCTTCTTAAACCCATCATGCCGGATAATTGAGCGTTCCTCTTCCCTTTCTTTTTCTCGCGTTTATCCTAGTACTGCTCGAACCTCGTAATCAAAGTCTTGATGTATTTGGGAATCTTCCACTCGCAGAACGATAAATTACTCAAGGTGTGAAGATAATGTGTTATACTTATGTAGTATAGAGAAAGTGTTGTAATTCTTCGGCAAACAAAAGGCAGTTTTTCAACAGAATGAGTCGTTTATAGGTCTAAATCGCAATAGTGGATAAAACATGATCCAATATTTAGTGCATTAATAACGTTAATACTGCGGAGTCAGAATCCAAGTCTTATGGATCATTGATACCGGAAAATTGATAAAGGGCAAACATTTGTCCGTTCATAAACAACGCTCGCAAAAAAAACGGGATTTTCAGCAAAATAGATACTCATTGATCGATCTAGTTGAGTCCGCGGACCCATGATACTGTTTCATTCCGGGGGGATAATTTACTTGACCCTTCAACATTTAAAATATATATTAAAAAAAATTGGCTATACATTTTTTGTGAAAATTATTTTTGTGAATAGTAGAAAACACGCTTATAAAACGGCGTATCTCTCATTTTCGTTGAATTATCTCAATTTAGGAATATTGCAAAACTCCAAATGTTTATCGCGACTTCCTATGATTACATAATTACATAATTACATGTTCAACTGAAAATTCAAATTTCCCGCGCTTCTTTTCCTTCAGACAAGACAGTCTTTGCAAAGATAGCTGAAAGGTTAGTCCGTTACAATTTTTAATATTACAATACGAATATAATGTACCAGTTACAGATAAAACTATAAATTATGTGCTCTATAGCGTGTGTAGCGTATTGATAATATACCTACTGGTAGTCTTGTAACTGTGACCGTGGCTTAGTTGACATGAGATCGCAATACAAGAATCCCAAACCCTGTGCCACCGCAGTTTAAAATTCTTAGAATTACCTTTCATTGTTAGAAAATAGTAGCACACGCTGTTCGGAACGTAATTTTGGATTGTCAAACACCTATGCGCTACGACTACTAATGCGTTTTATAAGTGAAGGCTTAGATGTGTTAATGTGGACGTTATGCGGTATGCGAGAATGTGCATGCTATTGTAGAACACTAGCTGATTTGTCGCAAACATATTCTCAGTAAATCCCTCCAACTGTATTTACGCTCAGAAGAGCACCTCCGTTCATATATCAAGGGCAAAATATGACTTTGCAATAGATCAATTATTCGATAGAAGGCATACTTGAAGTCTATGGCCGTGACACTTTAGCCAGCCCTCAAACTCACTCTAACCTAAAACTTCTTCACCCCCCTTTGCATACATGTTGTAGGTCACCTGTTGCAATCTATAAAGCGAAAATAAATCAATACTTTAAAAATACATATTTTCCAAAACAATTTCTTTTATACCGTAACACAAGTACCTCGGAATTTTTCAAAATTACCTGGAAATATAATGATAATGAATTATAAATTGTATTTCTTGTAAATAAGTAAAAGTCTCTTTTGTTGACAGGTATTTTGATGAGAAATATTTATGCTATGATGCCTCTTTGAACGTCTGTGCTAAGTCTAACCACAATATATCGTCTACGTTGTTGTAACTCGTCTCCACATGTGCTGACGCAGTCTGCTCCTTCCCCGTGAAGCACAAATTACCTTTCCTCGCCCCTAACTGCGGTTCTTGCTCGCGCCGTGCCTCACGCGCCGCGCTGCTGAGCACCGACCACCGTTGCGGAAAGGCGGCTCCGCGGCGTAGGGGGGCGGGGGAGGCGGGAATAGTGATGACGGAGGCGGAGGAAGCTGTGGTGACGGCGGAGGAAGTGGTGGTGGTGATGTTGGCAGCGGCTGCGGTGGTGGTGGTTGTGGTGGTGGTGGTAGAGATGGTAGTGGTTGTGAGGGTGGTGGTTACGGCTGGGATGGCGGAGGAGGCGGCGGGCGGCGGTGGCGTGGTGCGGCGGAGGCGGGGGGGCGGGGAGTGGCGATGTTGCGGCTACTGCCAAAGAGTCAAAGGGGGCAAAGTGGCGATAGTGGAGACAAGAAGGTGGAGCGGCCATTGGCGGTGAGAGTTACGAGAAATGCGGTGATGGAGGGGGGCAACAAGTGACAGAGACAGCCGGGGTGGTGGAGTTATGACGAGGCGCGGGGGCGAAGTGGTGTAGCGGGGATGCGGCGATGGTGGCTGCAGAGGCTAGGTCGGCGAGGGCGGCGTTGGATTGGCGGGGAGCGCGGAGTGCAGGGGCGAGGGAGGCTGGGCCGGCAGCGAGGGCTGTGGCAGCCGGTGTTTCGCGCAGGAATTTAAGCGCCGCGGAGGAATTTATTTCGAACCGGGCGTAATTAGTCGGAGCGTCGAGGCCGCTCGGCCACGTGGATATTTTCACGGACGCGCCCCACCGCACGGCCCGCTGAGGGGGACGGAGGATGGAGCACCTGCATTGGAATTTGCACCAGGAGAACTTGATGGAGTCGACGCTATTGGAACAGCCGGTGTGTTGTGTGGTGGAAGTGGAGGAGTTGCATTGTTATGATGAGCATAGTAGCGGTGATCATGATGTTGAAGGGGGGTGGTTGTGGGTAAAGTAGTGATAATGATTGTGCAGGTAGTGGTAGTAGGGGCAAAATGGGGTTCTTGCTGGTTCTAAGTTTGGAAGTGGTGTTAGTAATGGAGGTAGTGTTGTTGATCGTGGTGGTGGCGAGGTTGGTGAAGGTGGTGGATATAGTGGTGATGGATTTGGATGTAAAGGAGAAACATAAGTGTGTCTATCAATGTGTTGATTGAACAATACTAGTGTAACTGAAAACATTCAACATTCACAAACTAGAAATTTATAAACAAAGTATACATTTGAAAAGAACGATATACCTCTGCAGTGAAGGCCAGATGTGATAAATATTGAAAAGATGGGCTCCTAATTCTACAAGAAAGGGAGCCATGAGCATTCGATATCACGTAATGTGGGGGATCAGACTCAACATTTGGTGTGTAGAAGAGGATATTACGTTTTGCGTAAAAGAACAAATGTGTTCGCACAAAACTAGAAAAGCAAAATCAGATCGAGCCGACCGCAACTATGAGCGGTGAGGTGAGGCAAATCGGCCAGGAATGGCCCTAGTATTTGCGAGGCGGAGCGGGGATGGAGACAGTGAAATAGCGCAGAAGCGAATCCGAGATAGGAGAGTAGATCCGAGGAGCGGTGAAGAGGGGAGGGATGAAGCTGCAGAACGAAGGAGAGAGGAAAGAAGCGAAGGAACGAATCGGAAAAGATGAAACGAGGAGAGGCGAAACATGGCAGCCAGGAAAGGTGAAGCGAAGAGAGGCGAAGAAGGGAGAGGCAAAGTGGGGCGAGGCAAAGTGGGGCGAGGCAAAGTGGGGCGAGGCAAAGTGGGGCGAGGCAAAGTGGGGAGAGGCAAAGTGGGTGAGAGGCAAAATGGTTGAGGTGCAAAATGGGCGAGAGGCAAAATGGGCGAGAGGCAAAATGGGCGAGAGGCAAAATGGGCGAGGGGCAAAATGGGTGAGAGGCAAAATGGGCGAGAGGCAAAATGGGTGACAGGCGTATTGGAGGAGAAAGGAAGGGAAGGATACATAGTGGGGACAGGCAAAGATGGAAGAGGTGAAGTGGGAGGAGGCAAAGTGGGGAAACGCGAAGAGGGGGAGATGCAAAGCAACACGTCTCACCGTGTCAGCACGACGCTCGTAACAGCGCGGGGACAGACCCGGAGAGAGGCGCAGGCAGATTCCACGGCGAGTGGCGCGGCGTGAAAGAGCCGCGGAGCGAGGCGGCGCATATCGCGACGCGCGACGGCCCGGGGCGTGAGGGGCGCGGGGTGGGCGGTATGCGGATCGCGCGACCGCTTTTCACACACATTCGGCGCCCGTTTAATCCGCCCGCGCATTCCAAATGATTCGGAACGGGCGCGGGTGGGATGGCGGCGTTAGTCCGAAGTTGCGGCGCTGCGCGGCAACATAGCGTTGGATTCACCCAACGCTAAGTCCGCGTAAGCGCACCCTAATGCACACCACGCCGCACCAATGCGTCATTTCAGCCACTTCGACTAATTTGTATTAACAAGTTCCACGCTTTCTCGATTTTAACTTCACGCGTATCCGAATGGGCATGTGCCGGTTTTATCAGCATTAAAAAAGGTATGTACGAAAAAATGTGGCGGGAGGGATGGAAGAAAACACGTGTTTTGGGGAGGCACAGAATAGTATCATTCTGTATCAGTTTGCGTACCCTGCCTATTTTTAAGGTTTACCACAAGGGTTTCTTCCAGCTAATTCGAGTCGCAGCCTCGGCAACCTGTGGTGCTAGGGCAATACTAAAGGGGTCGGGAAGCTATTGGAATGTTCTGCAGCGAATAAGTTTTAAGGTAATGAAATGATGAAATATGTTTTCGGACAATGTCGTCAAAATGGTTGTCGCGTGATATATTGTAGGATGTAAGAAGCAAATAGATACATTAGAATAAATATAAATAAATCCATTAAGTCTTCTTAACACATCTCGTCCACGTCACAACTGATTATTTCGCTGTATAGAACTTCAAAAACCTCTGAATTACCTTTGCACCAAGACTTCTTTGCAACAAGTTGAATCAATGTAGGTCAAAAGTATTGATATAGGAACTCGCCGAACAAGTTTTGAACTTTTAGAATCTCCTAATAATGTGTGTTTTCTACGACAATGTGAACCGTGCCATTTCTTTTGTTCTAAGAGTTCTTCAGGCTTATTACGAAGTTTAATAAAAAAAGAGAGTCAATTTTGAGAGAAATTTGAAAATGTTGATTGTATGTAATTTATGTACCTCCAAAATCAAAATATCAAACTGAGAGGTCTTCGAGGTCATTTAAATTGATTGGGAAATATTAAATTTGGAGAAAATCGGCTGACCGATTTTGGCACTAGCGTTGTCCACTGACGGATAGACCACCAGACAAATATTTTGACATCAATCGATTTTTAGGTATCAAGAAATCCCAACAATTTTATTGATAACTTACATTATCGTGTTAACGTGTTAAAGGAAGGAACTTACTACATTTGAAATGAAGATTTATCCACTTTTTCCTAACCAGAGCCCTAATAATAAAGTTAGTCTCTTAAAAACAAAAACACGATTTCCGGCGCACGTTTACAGTACTTCGTCTTCTTACGAAGGCCAGAAAGTAAAAAATCTACACAGTATGTCCAACCTTGATGGACATTTATGGACATTTATTTTATGTTTTCATATTATCACCCACTCCATGATATTCTTTTACTGTTTGACTATAAATACGTTTCCATCTTTCCACCTCATCAACCGGCATAGAAAAGTGAGGAATGGAAATATGTCTGAAAACGTAATGGTATTGTTTTTTCTGTGAATGATGTGCATTAGTAAGATAATGTTACGCGTACGTTCTGCAGAAGAACAAATTCATAACATTCATAGAAATGTAATAAACATATTTAAAGTGTAACGAAAAATATTAGAGACGTGAACGGTGACATTCAGTGGCTACCGTCAATATTTCAGGGCATTGAACTCCATGTTCGTTCTGTGTAAATGAAAAAGCGCATATCTAATTATTCAAATTTTGCCTGTGACGTCAGTAATCTACTGTGTGACTGCGACGTCATTCACGCACTCATTTGCATAGGCTTACCTAGAAATTGATCCGCAAATTCCTAAAATTGCTGTAATATGTATGGCATGTATTACATTACCGTGAACGAAGGTCGGAGTGGCACCGACCCGTGGAGACTGATATCGATTTTAAAGGTGGCTGTTCCTAATGTAACCCTTTTTCCAAGCGTTATTGCCTCTTACTTCAGCTTTTTTTATGTTATAAAGAAAATACGATCAACCAAACTCTTGAAAATCGCACAAAAACGTTAAAAATTGTGTCACGTTTTTTTTACGTCTGATACCTTATTACAAATTTTCTATTAGGAATTGCTCTTCCTCGTCCTATCCCCTCCCCTTACACTTAGATGCAGTATGTGACAGGAGACCAGTCGGGAGCATAGAGCTTGGAGGGGGGTTCGCGCCGGGGGGAGCGAACGTGTAAGTCGGTGCTGAACCTCACGTCGCAGCGAGGGAGAAACACGGCGGCCATGCGGGATTCAACGTGCATTTCGCTTACAGGACCAATGACACGCCCGGCAACACTAAATACTCACACAAGAATAGCAATCGGATGTTTTTGTCTCTCTCATCAATTTATAAGCTTATTCCTCTTCAGTTTTAGGTTTTCATAAATTTTGAGAAATCGATTCTTTATTTCCGATCCACTGTTTTATACTGAAATAATAAATATATAAATATCTCCCCGAAGTTCAACAAAATTGGAAGACCCGTTGAAATTTTCAAGACGATGTGCTGGTACTTACTGAACACTTTGGGGTACAAATGATTCAGGTATACCGTAGATGATATATATCGGTGATATATGAAGTGGAACATTTTATCATAAATTAGATAGCTCGGCAGGAATTTCAAAAAACACAGACTTCAATTTTTTCCAAGAAAACTGTTCACGTTTACGCAAACATATACCCCGTACCCCTCGCAGTTTAAGGTAATGAAAACTTACAATGTGTGCTGTATATTCTGTTCTTCTTTCGTATATTATAGTTAATTCTGTATTTATATTTATGTCATTTTATAATTATATATATACATACATATATTATATATATATATATATATATATACAGAGAGAGAGAGAGAGAGAGAGAGAGAGGGGGGAGAGCATCTAATTAGACAAATAAAAAATATAAATTCACACTTACATGGGGATTGTTTCTCATATTAAACAATTGCCATCTATTCATGACGTAAGAATCTAAAAGTATCAGAATGCCTGACAGTTATTTCCTGATAATTCATTTCATCTCCTCGTCACAGCAGGCGCCAATGTCAGACGTTCAATTGGCCTCCCGAGCTGATTCAAATCAAAGCACCAAGAGGCAGCTGCCCCTTACCCATCCAAGTGGCCGGCGCGCCCTCTAATCTGTCCCCCTCCATTCGATTCCCGACGCGGACGCAATCCCTCAAGCCCGCCGACTAAAGCCACAAGCCGAGGTGGCCTTCGACACACCGGGCCCGTTCCTCTTCGTCACATTCCGACCCTTCCACTCCACCGAGACCCTGTCCAGTCCATCCCTCCACACCTGCACCAACTCCATTTCCGCATCACTCCGCCACAACTCCGCTGTGCTAAGCGCAGCCGTGTCACCGCCGCTCCGCTCCCCTCGCTCCACCTCACCTCACCTCTCTTCAACCCACACTACATCTGCCTTGCTGCACGTCGACCCGCCTCATCCAATCCCATCCGTCTCCCACTCCCCTCCTTCTTCCTAGATCCGCCCCTCCTCACCCTAATCAACATCACCCAACCGCCCCCACTTCACCTAAACTCACCCAACCCCACCCTACATAAAACAACCCTGAACGACCCCAGTCACCGTACCCTCATCCGCCCCGTCCCACCACGCTTCTCCCTATTCCGCCTCCCCCAACCCACATCATCTTCCCCAACCCCTCTCTTCCTGACCTCCTCGCTATCTACCTCCGTCTCCCCCGCCCAGAAACGCTCACCCTAGCCGCGCCGGTTCGGGTCGAAGGTGGCGGGGCGCGGGGGGACACGTGTAGCGCGACCTGGCGGACACGCGCATAATTCACGGCCCATTAGAGCACGGAACGGGGGTGAGCGGGTGCAAACGCAGGGGCATCCGGAGCGCGGGGAGGGGTTGGAGTAAGAGTGGTGATAATAGGGGAGGGGGGACGAAGAGGGCGAGTTGGCTGGTAGCTGTCACAAAACTTCGTAGGTTGAGATGGGATCCACCCAAGAGCCAACTGCACAGGTAGGCTATTCATGACCGTCTGTTGATAACAAGAGAGAAAAACAATTGTATGTTTTTCGAAGTAATGTGATATAAACGTGAACCTACAAGGATTATGAACTTTACTGGATAGAATTTTCTTTCATTTTGGGAGACGTCAAACCTTATCATTACCCTTAATGTCTATTTTTGTTCAAATCAATTGATGATAGGTTTAGTCAAATTTGTATATTTTATATTCATTTATTGCATTGATTCTTAGTAGTCTTGAGAAAGAAAATGCAAAATGACCCATACTAGTTCAGTGGAGCGTTTCTCTCTAGGTAAGTTGAATAAAGTATTAGCGGAGGCGATACGATTTTATAAAAAGCTGGGAGATAAAAAGTAATACCCTAGAAAGCAAAGTTTCTGGCAAAACGTCTGTTTAACAAGAAATGTAGTAATTCATTAATCAAATGCTCTTAGCAAAGAACTATACAATATTACCTTTAAATGAACTTTTGAATTGAAAACGAATTTAAATGTAAAGTAAACCACTCATGTTTGGATAGAGAGAAAATGCGCACTTGTGTGGCAAAGCGAAGACTAAGCAGAAAGAACTGTGATTCCACAAATTACAAAAGGTTACGTCCGACTTCAAAGAACACATTCGTTACGCTTTTGACGGTTCTCCATGAGCACCTTTCAGTTTTTATGGAAAATAAAACGTTCCAGTTATATTTCTGTTCTTTCGTCCTGAGTACCGTTTCTCTATTATGTAAAGAGAAAAAATAAGTAGAAGGATACGCATATTTTGTTGCAATGGTTTTCAATTTTTTCTCACTGAACACATTAAATTATAAATCAGTGTAATTTACGATTAACGTGAAAACTATATATAAAATTACTATATAATATAAACAATAATATTTCACAAATATTAGTTTAAGGTAATCCAGAATGGCATTGCATGATACGTGATAACAGGTAGAAAGGGAAAATAGGTTTTCTCCGTAGTCAGATAGCATACCACCTAATGTCAAATAATTGCCCCAGAATTATGTCTGCATTTTAAACTTGTATTTCTTTTTTACCCATATTATAACCACATGCAATTCTATAGAAACCGTTTCGTTTCCCACAATTATATCTTAGGCACAATTCTATCTTAAGGCGTCATTTCAATGTCCCGTTCTGAGATTGTTTATCCGACGTAGCATGTTTCCTTCTTTTACTTATTACTTAACCACTAACATATTTCTATTAACTAGTTTTCCTGCACAAATTAGTGTTTTTTATTATACATTGTCGATTCTTATGTTTGATTATTACATTATTTTCTGATACAGCGTACATTGCCACTTTATAAAATTGTTTAGTAATATATATACACATAATACTGCACAATAAAAAAATAAGGAGGGTGACCCCTCTGGGCTTCTCAATGAAAAGAAAATTAAGGTAAGGTGTTTAGGAGCTTTAGGAGTTTGACACGAGTGCGGTAACGGGGCTTATGATGTGAGGGTAGGATTGGAGTTACGGAGGGCGGAATTTATTTTTGGGGAATCTGGAGGGGATGCGGTTTCGATGAGGATGAGTGATTTTTTCTAATGAGAATGTCGGTTGGAAAGGGCGGTTATGAAGCTTGTTGAGAAATCATTCGGAGAGGCGGGCGATGTGCTGGGTAACTGGAGGGAATTTTAGGTCAGTGTGAATTTGTGCATTTGAAATATACCATGGAGAATTTAAAGCTGTGCGGAGAACTTCATTTTGTAGAGTTTGGATGTGTTTTATTGTTGAGGGGACTGCGTCCCCCTTAACGGGGTTGCATACGTGGTTGCAGGGAGGACTAAAGATTTATATAGGTGTAGGGTTTTTCTTAGGTTGAGGAATGATTTTCTATTAATAAGAAGATAAAGTTGGTGAAGGGAGGAATAGGTTTGATTTAGGCATAAACGTATATGGGCTTTTCAGGTCTGAGGTGTCCAGAAGGACTCCACGGTAAGGGATAGATGTGCTGTGCTCTGCCAATTTGATGGGAGTAAAAGATATGTAGAGGGGAAAGCAGGCGGGATACGTTTTAGGGTTTTGGCAATGCATTTAGTGAGGTTTGGTGAAGTTGCCAGTTTGATGATCAAGTGGAGAATTCGTTTAGAGCTTCTTGAAGGAAAGAACAAGGGTCTTGGTGAGAATGACTGGCTGTGAATAAAACAGTATCATCTGCACAGAAGGCCGTTTCGGTGAAGGGGTGGCTGGGGCTGTCGTGGGTAAATATGTTAAAGAGATGTGAAGGAGTTGGCAAAATGGTTGGAAAGAAGATAAGCTTTTTCGATGTCAGAGACAGGAGTGTTAGCGTTCCCTGTCTCCATTGGTTAGGCGCATTGGGTGCTAGTTTGGAGATGAATGATTGGAAGTGGGCGTTTTTCGTAATGGCCATATCTACGTGGACGTTGTGGGTAAGGTTGTTAAGGTTGGTTTTCAGATAGGGTAATCTTAAGAGCTGCCAGTGCCTTCTGGCACGGCGTTTAGCTTGTATGATGTGGAGGATATGAGTGAGGAGATCGGTAGAAGGGAGGGAGTAGGTTTGGGGGTCGAATGAGAGGCGTTTGAAGCATTGGACGCCTCTACTATAATGGTTGACGTTAGGGTGTTGATAGCTGTATCTATTTCGATTCGGTGATTTAAAAAGCATGGGTTGGGGATGTAGATGTTTAAGTAGTCCTGGAAGTGGGGCCATGAAATAATATGGTTGGTTTAGGAGTGAGTACCGGTGAAGCTCTGAAGGAAATAAGGACTGGTGAGTGATCAGAGAGATTCGCTAATGGGTTGTTGAAAAAATCGATTGTGAATATTGTGAGTAAGTAATATGTCCAGGATGTCGGGTGGTATTCGGAGATTCTATGGGAACTGCGTGGGGACAGCATGGGCAGGAATTTCAATGTTATTGGTGTGGTTGCACGGCAGCTGCAAATAACAGTTTTAAATGGGTGGGGTTAGTCGGAACATTGGGTGGTTTATACATGGCGAATATAGTCATGGGTGGGTCTGCACGTTGGGGGAGGGCAATTGCTGAATTTTCAATACTTGAGGTGATGAGTGGGGGAAGTGGATTTTGGTTAATTTGTTTATGAAAATTGCGACACCGCCTGAGCCTTTGTTGGAAGGTCTGTCTGATCGGTATATAGAAAAGCCGAGGATTGAAAATTTTGAGTTCGAAAGGAAGTGTTTCGATTATGGCTATGTCGATTCAGTATTCGGTCAGTAGATGGCCAAGGTAAAGTTTCTTTTTGATAATACCGTTGCCATTCCAATTGAGAAGGTTGATATTCTGGTAATTAATAGGAACGAGAACGGCTAAGAGAATATTTTCTGCAAACGTGCGAATTGAAGGCTTAGCGTCCGGAGCCGGAAAGTACTTGAATGCTTGCCAGACGTTCTAGGCAGAAATGCCAATGTTTCGGGCGCCATGCTGCGACTTTCGTCATTTGCTGCATTTGCTTCGGCGTGTCCCGGATAGCCAGGTAGTGCGTCACGTTGGATCCACAGTGGCGGTACGTCATCTACGAAAGTGTCGAGGCTGTATTTATTTTTCGTGGTGCTGATGGTAACTGGTGTGCCCATGGCTACCCGTATGAGGCTCTAGGACCACTGTTTTTGAAAGGCTGGTTTAAGAATTATTAAAATTGATAAATTGGACTAAAACACACTGCTACAACAGTGACAAGTACACGGGCAACGAAGAATCAGGTGTGGACTTTCAGGCCGTTTGCATGTACGATTCCGGTGACCATTCAAAAATAATTGAAGGAAACCATGAAAACGACAGTTTAAAGTCCGATGTAAAGTAAAAAAACAGCGACACGAGTTGAACAGAGTTCCTTCCTGTTTACGATGCTATAGTTACTACATTCGCAGTTACATGAACCATTACTG
This sequence comes from Gryllus bimaculatus, assembly GCA_017312745.1. NCBI lineage: Eukaryota > Metazoa > Arthropoda > Insecta > Orthoptera > Gryllidae > Gryllus > Gryllus bimaculatus. The sequence goes on from BOPP01000003.1 coordinate 16,358,923, forward strand.
CGAGTCTTGCGTCATTTTTAATAAAATCTATTAGGCTGGGTTTTGGCTGTTTTACGATTCGTCACCTCATGCTGTAAAATTTTTGTTTCGAAAAAATTCAAGAATCAAAATCCATTACTTGACCCTTATGTCCCATCAGGCTCTGTCATCCGTCCCATCACCTCTTCTCACCCAAAATTCAGTTATACAAGTTTTGACAGTCGCATTTATTTTGACTATTCTGCACTTTATGTTGTCAAATTGTTCTTTCGTAATATTTTCACAATTAAAATTTGTGACTTGACATTGACGACCCTTTGTCCATCGCATCTATCCTCGCCTCCGCAACCATGTCGCCCTTGACGACGCCAACATCTTCCTTCCCCCTACTCCAAGGGGAGACGGTTAATGCGTGGTAGCACGGAACAAGAGCCGGCGGCGTGTAAGCAGAAGAATCACGCTATAATTAGCTCCCAATTACACGATCCTCATTACTCGGGGAGCCGGTGAGAGAGTGGGGGTCTCTACTGCCGCCGCAGTGGGGGGCATGCGTGGGACGGAAAGACGATGACTTCTCCCTCGGTGACTTGGGACCGGCGATACCAGATACTTCAAATGAAGGTACCTTTGATTTTGATGTTGAAGGTAGTCGATTAAAAGAATTGATAACATAATAGTATTGACATCAAAACGAAAATATTGGTTTCGTAAAAAAGAAACACACAGCATTTCATTCAATTTTTTTACAATAGTGGACTGTCGTAGTAACGAAAAATGACGTATACTTTTCGTGATTAAATGTGAATTGAAACAAAACACGACAATATGCAAGAAAATATTTTGATGACTCTAAAACATATATTTTTAGACATTCAAATAAAAATCATTACTAATTTAAGAAGTTTCGAAAATACTCAATATATTTTTATCATATAAATAATAATGCATTCACTAAGTATCCATACGATATTCGATAAAACAGAGGAACTCGTTGTTCCGTAGTAGATATCAGTAACAAATATTTTACCAAATTCACGCAATTTCGCGCAGTATGGGACCGCAGTTTGAAGGGCAACCCACAAAATATTTTTTTTGCTTTAAAAGCTTTTTTCGCACTGATATTACGTATAGTGTTATTAGTTATATTTTGGTAATAGCTATTGTTTTCTATAGTATCAACAAATGAAGAGTAAGATACCGTAACGACCGCAACGTTATACTTAATTATTAGTAACAACTATTTTACAAGATATATAATCTGGAAAGGGATATTGAAATACGAACCGCAAAATTGTTTTCCATTCAGAGCTACAACGTGTCAGTAATATAATAGGTGAGAAAGGCAAAGGACAGGATATATATTAGTATTTTCAATTTGATTTTGACATATGCCAAATTTTCAATAACTTCAATAAAGGTAAGAGTTGGAACTTGGAGAATTTAAAAGGTTAAATGAAATGAGTCTTAAAATAATATTGCTCACGACTATGACAGCATTAATTTAAATCCGAAATCCACTGCAATTAAAATGAATTAACTACCTTTATAGCATTATTTTAAAGTGCGACACTTTTATTTTTCACTAGTAAATTGGTATATCGCTTTAGGTATGATGAGCTTTATTTAACTCCTATTCAGTACAACGCATTGGAAGTCATTTAGAAAATGAAATTCAAGAGTTAACGAAGTTTTAATAATAAAATGAAGTAATAGAAACATTATTACAAAACACATATTACACGCAACAAATTGACACCACGCGTCACTACACATCACTGCCTGCACTTCCTTCAGCAGCCCTGCACTGAAAGAAACATCGGCGCACTTTACATCAGTTCACCTTGCACGACACAAATTAAAATACTTTAATTTTAATTTAACTCATCGCACATTTCTGAATTGACTTCGTACAATATTAATAATCCAATTCCGATTTATTTCTAGAACCACGTCCATCACGAGACCGAAAACTGTTTTGAGAGGGCAAATAATTTCGAAATGCAGTCGCAGCCAGCGCACGGGCGGCCGCCAAAACCGATTGCACGGGCTGGCCTGGCCTGGCGGGTGGAGCGGCGCCGCGAGAGCGCCTGAGCCCCGAAGATAATTCCGCCGGCTTTTATCACGTGTCGCGGACGCTCGCAGGCGCTGATTTGGGAAATCAATAGCTCCGGTGGCGCCGCCTGCCGCGCCGCGCCGCGCCGCGCCGATCCGCTCGCTGCGTGCGAGCGCGCACCGAGCAGGGCGGTCGGCGACCTCGCGTTCCCGCCTCACCCGTCAGCATCTCCTACTAGGGATCCAATGTTGATGTTTTCAAAACAATTGACGTTTCAAACATCGATTTATTACATCCATTTTTTTACATAAATGTTTTAACATTTTTCTAAATGTAAAAATCCCGGAATAAATTGTTTCTAAAAGTTAAAATATGAAACATCTGACTTTAAGCGTCATATCCGTAAGACCTCTCTTTCTTCCTGTACTAATCTACAGCGAATTAACGAACTAACTTCTTCTCAAAAGAGAAAAATGTTGTTCCTAATTCTTGTAAATTTCTACCTTTAATACTTGTAGTCAGAACCCATGTTTCATGGGTCCTTGATATCAGTAAACTTATATAGGGCAAAACGTCTACCTGTTTCTCTTTTCTGTCTGTCTGTCCATTGATGTCTGTCTCCATCTGGCTATCCGACCGTCTGTCAGTCTGTGTCTCTCCCTGTTTGTCAGTCTGTGTCTCTTCCTGTCTGTCAGTCTGTGTCTCTCCCTGTCTGTCAGTCTGTGTCTCTCCCTGTCTGTATCCCTATCTGTGTCCCTGTCTGTCTCCCTGTCTGTTTCTCCGTCTGACGCTTTATCTCTATCTGTCTCACTGGCTGTCTATCTGTCTGTCTGATTATCTGTCTGCCTGTCTACCTCCTATCTGTCTGTGTGCTCTACCTCAAGTATACGGATACACGAGTTGTGTGAATGGCAACTGAACACGAGGCGAATATATATTTTGAATAAACACAATTTGAGTAAGCAGTCTGGGGAAGCTGTTAGTCTAAGCGAATCCGAAAGGCCGCAGTCTCTCCTCCATGTGATCCTTAAAACTCTTGTTCTCGCCTGGGTTTCAGACGTTTGAAATAAACAACTTTATTAAAAGAACGTAAATGTTCTGTTTGCAAGATTTTTCTAATCTAACAATGCTCAAAGGTTACTGTTTCGAGACCCCTCTTCTCAACCCCCACGCCTCGCCCACCCTTCGCCCACCACCCCCACACCCCCGCCATCGCCGCTACCACATACAAAAATATGTGAACGTTCTTTTATTTTAGCCAACACAGTGAAACCCATCGCATGCTATGTAAGCCTCATGTCTTGAAATAAGGATCAATTCCTCCACAACACTACTGCGCGAAATATCTCACTCACTGTGTAGTCTGTGTTCTTTTGTGTCGTGAATGTAAATCTGTAGATGAGTGAACTATTTTTTATCTGATAATGATGTTATAATTTCAAATGTTTTTAACGAAGTTATACTACTTACTTTTAATATCGAAATTGAAAATAAGTGTAACTTTTGTCCAAGTATTCAGATGATCTTACTGTAATACTTTAAGATCTTTTATTGTTTATTTCTAGCTCGTTTCACCATAATAATATGACCAAATCAAGTCAAGAAAGTTTAGTGTTTATGAATATAAGAAGCTCTCTTTTATAAGATTGATGCATTAAGTAATCCGTACACCTTTAACAAACTCCAGTTTCGTATACTTAACATTTCATTAGAGAGACCTTTTAAAGCGTTGTAACTACCACATCACTCTTATCTTCTCTCTTTTTACTTTGAGAGAACTCTATTGATGCATCTATCAAACAAACTGCACTGTTCAATGTATTTCTCATTCTCTACGACGTCATATAATCAAAACTATTCGGTGACCCCATACCACGTCAAAGACTTTTAATAAAAAAGGCTCTCAAACCTTTCTCGTAGAAATACCATATCCACATCAAAACCAAACAAGCGCTCTGAAGCAGGGTGCAGGGCTACCGTTGAATTGAACTCTGGGAATTGACACACTTTTCACTCGCGGCTCGCCAAACAGCATTTTTAATCTGCAGTGAGAAAGCTGGAGAGGTTGGGTTATCCGACTCTATCGAAACGTTTAAAAAAAGCTCGCCCCAATCCCGCTCCCGCCGGAGATAATGAGTAATGTGAGAAGTGAAACATTGAAAATGGGAGAGGGTAAGCGAAGTACGCGCATGAACTGATGATAGTCGAGAGAGCGTTGCGCAACGAAGCATGTCCGAAAGGGAAATGTGGCTTGCAGGCAGAAAGGTATTGGTACAAGCAACCACTTTAGGGTGAGGCGGCTGATTCTGAAACAATGGGTGCGGTAGCGAGAGGATAAGAAGATACATTAGTTAATAAGAAATTAAAGCATGTTCATTAGTAGTTAGAACGGTAACATCGAAATGACGTTTAGGGAAGATGATGCAAAAAATGTTATGTATTTCAAAGTGAAACTGTTACGTA
>BOPP01000003.1:16366676-16406381 GCA_017312745.1 Gryllus bimaculatus
TTTATCGCGGGAGATGAGGGTGATCGTAGCCCGCCGGTGGCGAGATTCGACCCACACGTCGAATTGCGGGGTTTCCCTTAAGCAGATATCTCCCACACAAGCTCTAGCTCCCGACCGATCTCCCGAAATATGTGATAGGACAGTGCATGAGAGTGTAAATGTATGTAAGTAAGGAGGAGAGCGTTTGATAAGCAAGGCATCGTGTTGGTTCGTTGAAAGCGAGGAAGTCTACCGATCAGAGAAACCTGCCGCTAGAATTCTCCTCCAGAGCCCGGCTACGTAGAAAATTACGTCGGAACTCGAACCTCTCAGTCAGACAGTCGGAGGCACTGCAATGACATCAGTTGATGTCCTGAGCCACCTAGGCCGGTCTGGCATAGATCGGGGTCGCTGAAGGCGCGCTGAGATGGTAGTAGTAGGAAATGAACACGTACGGAAAGGAGGTGGAGGGGAAGAGAAGGCGAACGTGCAAAGAGAGGTGGGTCGATGAGTGGTGCGAAGAGAGAAGTACAAAAGAATCAGGACAGGGGAAACGCCATTTGAGGCGGTGAGACCGACCGGCAGGGGTCGTGGATCTGAGTGGCACGGTAGATTATGATTGTTGTGCGTGGTGATATTTTCAATACAATTATTCCATAACACGTTTCAAAAAAAATATCTTATAAAATCTAGCTTTCACATGGCAAAATAATGAGTTTTATAAAAAATATTTGAAATAGAATATTTTCTATTTTCATCAAATAATTTTTTGCAACTGCCAATCACAATTTTCTAATGCCGACTTGAAGAACGCAACTAGTTTGTGAACCGGGAAGCTCAAACGAGAACCATCTTCGCCGTATTTGCGCCCGGAAGTAGGTTAATTTAGGTTAGGTTCCTCGAAAGGTTGTAAACGAAAGGCGCGTCTAACTGAAGTAACCTGTTGGCTGTGACTAGTCGAGGGAAGCACACTTGGAGATGAATGTCTACGTACCCACAGTTAACTATCGTGAACGTACCTCTGTATTATAATCGTAATACACGACGGGAGGTCGATTGATTGATTGCTAATGATTCCGAGCGCCATCAACTACTGAGGTCCTTAACCCAACCTGAGGTCCATCAACTACTTAGTTCCGTACGTGCAGCGCATGTTTTTTCTCGGCAGGTGGCGGTGATCTTCCCCCACTGGATGGCGATATCCGGCGTCGACCTACCGTCGACTAGCGGGGTTTTCTCAAACCAAATACCTCCGACCAGCGGGGCAGCGGGTCCCCAGCTGGGACAAGCCCTAAGACCCCGACCAGTCTCGCGACAATTGTGGTAGGGTAGTGCATTTTAGCGTGTGTGTGTAAGCGGTGAGGATAGAACAAGGAAGAGGAAGGAAAGATCGCGCGGGGTTCGTGGCCCGTTTGTTACGGTACTACTTCGGCATTCGCCTGGTGATGATAGGAGAAACCACGGAAAACTACCGATCAGAGCATCCGTCCACTAGAATTCTCCTTCAGACAGTTACTGGCAAGTGTCGAAAATCCTGCCGCTCCGGGACTCGAACCCTACACCTTCCGTTCAGAGACAATGAAGTGACATCAGTTGATGCACTGACCCACCCCTCCCGGTACGACAGATCGAAATAGTAGTTAGTACACAGGGTCCCCTGAAGGTGGTGAACCAACTAATTTTAACAGAAATATTGACAATGTACAACACACTCGTTTTATGATACGTTTTATATACGTTTCATTAAACTGGTTTTATAAAACATCTGACCATGTGGAACAGTCTTTGAGAACGGAAAAACGGAGGAACGAAGATCGTTGAAGCGGCGAAGGCGGCGCGGGTGGTTTATACGACAGTGGCAGCTTGAACAAAGTGGATCGACTCGGGCGCGCACGTGGAGGGGGGCCAAAGAGAAGCAAAATGAAGGCAAGTAGGTGGAGGTGAAGAGATGGTGGCAGAATGGAAAAGAGACGAGAGGTAGATGAGATGCGAGCAAGTGAATGTGGGAGTGAGGGGGGACGGCGATGGCAGCGGAGCTGGAAACGGCGGGAAGATTGGTTTGCGGGCAGAAAGAAACAAAGAGGAAGGGTAGAGAAGTGGGTCACTGAGACGGCGGGAAGGTCGAACGGCGGAGACGGTGCACGGGGATGAGGTAGTAGGTTCTTTCCCGCTCCCATGCCCTTGTCTCACTAAGAATTGCTGAAGAAATATTGCTTGCAGCGGACAGGTAAAACGAAGCAGTAGTTGCTGAAGCGTGACGTTCTGGAGATTACGAAAACCTGTATACCCTACAGCCCAATTTTTTATTATTATTGCTTTTTCTTCTGAAACAATTTCAAGGAAACGGCAAAACCGTAAATGACGACATGTGATATTAGTATTTTTGCTTCACGTATGAATAATATGCAAATGCATCCCCAACGTTATTCCGTGGACTAACGCAGAAGCCCTAATGGAATTTTAATTCTACATAAAAGTAGAAAATGGTGGTAAAATGTTTCTGTATTAAAAATATATTGATCAAATCACCAAATGTCTATCAGATATTTCGTATTATCTCTCTACAGTTGTGTTTCGTTTTTCTTTTGGTGTTACAAACTTACAACTTAGCAGTATATTCGTATTGTATTGGCCACTAGATACTCTCGTCATGCGTAGAATTAATAAATCTTTTTTTTTGGCATTTCACTTCTCAAATTATTGTGAATTCTTTTACAAATAATGCAATCGTTTTATTTATTACTTCCACCTCTTTACGCAGGAATTGAGAATCAATGCAGAATTCCGTTTGTTCGGTACTGAGGCAAATTATCCCTCCAGGCATTGACGGTATGCATCAATAATGAGGCAAGTCTGTTTGCGACATTACAACCACTTTATAGCTCCCTCCTGGCATACCACTACTATACTCTAATTGCTTTGGTTTTCAATAAAACAACGCAGTCTCGGTGGGTGTGATGATGATGATATATCTCCCGATTTATATCCGTTAGAACAATTCCAGAAACTTTTTAAATTCTCGACGCGTTAAGAAGAAATCGCCCATGACAGTTCTATTGTTTCGCGTTCGTTAACGACCGACATAAATTTCAGCTTATGGCAATGTTTTATTACAACAGGGAGCACTAGATGTGAGAACACAACTCGTAGTTCACGAGGGACATTCACAGAGCACCGTGTGCTTTCGTGGATCAGAAAAAAAGGAGGTGATATATCAAGCAAACAACCGCATTCGCCAGGAAAGAAGGAAGAAAACACCGCCTTGCGTAACCCATGCAGAACAGGTCGGCGCCAGCAAAAGACGCAGCCAGCGTATGGCTGGCTGAAAGCAACGGGGCGCGTCTGCGGGAAGCAAACGTAATCGGAAAAGGAAAAGAGGCAATCGGGAGAGCAATGCAACTGGGGAACAAAGCGTCCGATTCTGAGTTGAATAGGAAAATAACTGTCAAATGGGAAAAATGATATTGAAAATGCACGGAACTCAAGAAGCATTTTAAAGAATTACAGGAAATTGTTAATAAAATAAATCACCAAATAATTATCTGCTCGATTGAAATAAATGAATCCCAAAAAAATCCTGAAAGCGGAATGCAATCCATTTGTTCAAGTTCAATGTAATTTCTCATGTTAATGTGGTATACAACCAGTCTAGCTAATGTACTATATTTTGATAAATAACTAATTATTTTATTTCTAACTGCTATTTTTGTTTATAAAATTAAAAAAAAATCATATGCATCTCGAACTTAAAGATAATAAATTACAAATGTTAAATGAAACAGTAACATTTTAGCATTGTTGGGACAGAATCAATTAACTGGATAGACAATTTGCTCAAATGATTTATTTTTTATTTATTTCAATATTATTGTATAAGAACGATTTAAATAATGAATATGTACGAAGTAAGACAGTACATGAGTTCATACCACGGGAAGCAGAAGTATGGAAATTATATGGAATAAATATGGAAATTAACAGGGTTGGAGTACCTAAATATTCTTTTTATAAACGAACAAATAATTAACTAGAGATTGCAGATAATTTTGTTTACTTTACAACACACAGCTACCACAGTATTAATTATCTCATTCAATGAAATCATTTGTGCTTAGAATCAGAATTCACAGGTCTGGCAATCAAATGCAATGTTCGGGAACTACATAATTACATTAAGTTTTACGCGTTTATACAACATTATAATTTTAAAAATCTAGAAGGCTTAAAGTTATTCAAAACAATTAAGTTATCAGAAAGAACAATGAATTATGTGATGTGAATTACGTAATTTTAATTAATGAGGAGTGAGGGACGTAGAACAAACTGATCGGGAATACTTGTAAGAGTGCCACGATTATGAGCTAATGGTGAACTAATTGGTGAAAAGAAGACGAATTGATTAGGTCAGTGTTTTTCATTGGTACAGGGAATTAGTGTATAAGTCATATAAAGCAAATAGCCAACAACATGCATGACAGTCGGGAAGATTGAGGGTAACCTGGGAAAATACAGAGAATGGATTAACATTCACATAAAGAATCAAACATGCGGCCAAGGATTCGTCTTTGGACGTCTGTCAAGCAGGGTCTCTGAGAGAGTAATGCACATTATGTAGCCCCAAGAAAATCGTTTTATGTTATTCGACAAGCACAGAATTGTTATGCAACGAAAAGCATTGAATGCACGATATTCAATTTTACATTTTCAGAAAATTTCATATTTTGAGATTTCATTTTGTAATATTATAACAACATTCAATTTATTATAAAACACTCTGTTTTCGGTGCAATTGTTAGGGGTTATTCAAACACGATAGAAAATTTCGAATTTTATTTGGAAGCGAAACGATGATGCCCACAGAAATAATGACTCTCTTCAAAACATTTGGACGGTGACAATATAAATTACTCTATTTTAAGTTTCTATGACTTCTTTTATCCTGCGTTGATTACGTTATTTTATTATAGTAAACGCATCACAGTATGTTTCATTTTAACAGGTTCTCTTAAATGTTCTGGGATATTATAATGAAGTTTGGCTAATTTGAAGAAAAATTTAACTAAATTTGGCCGTGTTGTAATGTACAATAACTCTGTAGTTTTCAGAACAAAATTGCGCCTGTGACTTTTTCAGTCAACTTTTCATGTATTCATTCTAAACAACCCCGTCTCTCGAGAGCAATCTTCAGAGACTCCCCCGACACAATTCCATTATAATATATTTGATTGATATGGAAAGATATTTATTATGTCCTAAAATATATTAAATAATCGGTTTAATATTCACTCAATTTCTCAGCTCGAAACAGCATTGCAGCTACCCGGTAAATCGCATTGTTTCACTTCATAAGTTCGTATAAGTTTCCAACACGTATCAATATCGAATCAATAGGAGAGCATCTCACGCATAGTTTGCACAGCTTTCGCCTTTGTGAATCAGCGATTAAACAACCTCCTATATCATCAACACAGGAAAGCACGGAGGCGCGGCCGACGGAGGCTCCCGGGAAGAACGTAAGTCACGCATCGCGCCGAGAGCACATTATCGTGCAGGGGTGTCCAAACTATGGGAGCATACGATGGAAGCTGCAGTTACCATCGCCAATGGGTTTTTAAATCACGTGCTTTATCTTCCCTAATGTTAAAGTGTGTGTGTGTGTGAGTTTGTAAAAATAATAGTCTGAAGAAATAAAAAAATGTATAATTAAAGTAAAAAGAATTAAAAAACAAAACTAGTCTTCACCAAGTTTCACAATATGTAATTTAGATAGGGAATACGGTTGGAACGATTATGCTAAATACATAAATGCACATGCATTATTAAAGTTTGGTTTAATACTGTCTGTGTATTAGTGTATTTAGTTTCTATATCGACAATAAATACAAGTCGAGAAACACACTAAAATCAAGAACTGCGTTATTGGTAAAGCAATTTTTATATGGAAATTCTCTGAAACTTTACCAATATATCTATCTATACGTGGTATGAATATCTTCGCAGAAATGGCCAGCAGTTTGGTTCCCCCTGGTTTATTGGAGGCGCGAGCACCGAACCGGAGATAGGAGAGGCCGAAAGGAGGCGCAGATGCGAAGGAGAGGGAGAGGGAGGGGGTAGACGCCGCGTCCTTCTGATGAACGCCCCGGCGCGACTGCCGGCGGGAGATAAAAGGCCAGGCGAGCGCGACCAATGGGAGATCAGAATTGCCGCGTGTTCGGCGTGGTTTATGAAAATGCGTGCCAAACATTCCTGGCCTCTTCGACATCGCCCCTCGTTGCGCGCGTCCTCCCTCCCAAGGCTCCTTCCCCGTCGCCCTCGCAGGCCTCGAGGGCGGTCGCGCGCCAAGGCCGACCTCGGCGATCGTCCATTGAACGCCATTGGGGTAGTTACGAGATAACCCACATCAGGCACACCGAGCCACCCGCTACTCGGAAACGCAAAATTAGTAAATATCGATTTTTTTTCTCGTGTAAGCCTCGATTCGTAAAAATCGGAGTGTGCCTTCTCTTGTTACTGCCTCACGCACTTCGAAAATTCAAACAATACTTTTAGGGAAACCAGAACAGGCCTGCGGAGCCTAATACAAGAGGAGCGGAGCAACTCCATTCCTGGACACCCCTCTCTTAATTATTTACAGAGACTATATGTTTCTAGAAAATAAATAAAAAATACTACGAGGAGAATGAAATTTTAAGTTGAATTATACATTTACTAAAAACAATAGATTTCACAACGAACCATTTACAGAAATTCCTAAATATTTGAAGAGCTTCTTCACCAAGTTTCATACAACAATTCCCAAATTGTTAAGTTAAAAAGGGAATAATAATAGTTAACGATTTTACTAAAATAAAATGATTTCATATAAGTCTAAGGTATCCCTTTCTCAATTTTTAGGGAGACCACAGACTCCCTGTCCTTTGTCTGCACGCCTACAGAAGCAAGGTAAACTACATGAAAATCGAGATACTTGTGTCATCATTTAAGAATTGCTTCTCGGAACCGTTGTTGTGGCCGATGAGGCTTATCTTATTACTGTCTCAAGCCTTCCAATTATACGATAATATATTTGAAATATATTTGTCAATTTACTTGAAATGTGTTGAGAAATCTCTCTAGTTTTCTTTAAATTTTGTGCTCGATTTAATGAAGTAAATACAAAGATAGTTAAGACTACATTTAAATCAACATTGATCTTAATCACTAGGAAAATAAAATTGTTACACGAATTTTACACGAATGTCGAATGCGATCCAATATTAATGACAGAAATATACACTTTAGTGAAAGAGAAGGTGAATGATGGATTGATTGAAAACATTAAGTCTAAACTATCAAAGATTTTTACATTACCTTAAAATTTAAAATAATTTTTCCCTATGATTGTAAAACAAACTTCTGTATTAGGGGAGAGGGATTCACATTAAGAAAAGTAAATACATTTTTTTAAATTTAAACATATTTTGTTATATTGTTTTTGAGAAGTGCTTGTGTTCCCTTCATCTTTTCTACACGTTTTTGTTCTAACCTGTGCCTATGCCAATGGCTCTACAAGCTCATTTAGAATTTTATTCCTTGGTTTAGCGACTTCCTTAGAAAACCCATTTCTGCTTACAAAGCCGCTCCTCAGAATGTGTCCACATGACCAAACGTTCAAACGTTCATTCCTTTCGATACACTTTCTTTTTCTTCTTCTCACATCTTGTTCGCTACCCGCTATGTTTTGTTGAGGTAAGTGTTCCCACTATTTGAAAACTCTCTCGCGTATTTCCGTTGGTTCCAGCGCCCACGTTGCCTGCGAGAATGTCGCCGCCTTCGCCACACTCGCATCCCTCCCTCCCGGTCTCCCATCCCCCTCTCACCTTCACCCTTCCCCGGCTCTCCCTTTCTTCCCCACCTCCCCCTGCCTTCCCTACTCTCGCCACTCTTGGCCCTTCCCTATCCCCGGCCCTGCCTACTCCCGTCCCGCCTCACCCTCGCCCACCCCTAACCCCAGCTCTCCCGACTTCCGCCTCGCTCCGCCCTGACCCAACCTCGTACAAATCACTCTCCCCTCTCTCGTCCCTCTCTTCCCTCATCCTTCCGCACGCTCCCGCCACCTTTTCACTCCCCACTCTCGCCATTTGCCCGACCTCTTCCTTTTCCTGCCCTTCCATCCTGGCTGTCCTTACCGCCTCCACGCCCTTCCGTTTGATTTGCTCTCGCCGCCTCGACTCCTCTGGCCTCGACGACCAGACCTCGACCTCACCTCTCTAACAGCCTTCCCCGCTCCGACTTATTCCTCTCCCTCCGCCGCTCTCATTAACACTCTGCCCTCGCCGCCTCTTCTTCGCCGTCATGCCCGAAGCTACTGCAATTCAATTCTTTCTCCTTAACGTTTCAGTAGAAGCTTGTTACGCCTTCTTCCAGCTTATCCGTGTCACCGGCATTCTCGTTGTTCACCTCTAACCCCGTTCTATTTCCTTCCTCGCCGTCCCATCCTTTTCCCAGAACTGGGGGGGGGTCTCTCCTCGTTGAGTTATGGCGGAGAATTCCGGAGGATGTCATCGGGCCTTGGAATTTACTGCCGACTCCCGACACCTCTCCAGCTCAGTTCTGAGGCGGTGGGGACGGTGACGGTCGTGGAAATGGAAATGGAGCGGCGCTCGTAGCTTCGGGAACATGGCAACGGCGCACGGAGGATGCGCAAGTAAGAGAGAAGTAGCGTAGTCTCAACATACTGTGTTAAACGGAATGCGAAAGAAGTGCGCGATAAGAATCGGCAATGAACCATTAGGAAAAGGAAGCGTCATTTACGAAAGAGTTGTGCATGGAGATAGTCATTGGTAAAAGTGGAAAAGTAGTGAATGGGCTGGGAAGATATAGTTTGTGGAATACCATTCCACTGACGACACATACATGTAAAAGTTAGAAGATTAATGTACACATAAATCAGAATTGCTTTTTTTGATTTTGTTTCTCGGTGTGTGATCTTATGATCTGATGACAGAAGTAGTCAACAAGTTAATGAGGAAATGATAATGAGATTAATAATGAAGGGCATATAATATTAATAATTAAATGGCGTAGTGATAATAGAATAAGAAAATATAATGCCTATAACAAACATTTTTGACCGATATTGAGCTACTAGATTTCCTGAGCAAAAGTGCTACATATATAGTTACCAGCCGCTAAACTACACATGAATGCTTAATAAGGGGACGCCAAGTCGAGCACGCGAGAGTGAATTGCATAAGGAAGGACTAGTAAAGCATGTCAAGGAAATATGATATTGCACGAAATGAAAAAAAAAAAGAATATGAAATCTGTGGCGGTTTTACTGACATATGTGGAAACAAACATAAACAAAGTTATACTATCATGTCATGTTTTACCTCTCCACCGGTTAGGTATGCAATGAACTGGGATAAATGGGCGATGATTTGACATTTTCATTATAAATCTATCATTATATCATTCTATATAATTCATTTGGTTGTGAGGTGCCATTTTGGCATCGAAATAAATCAGCTCTGCAAATAAATACCGCCTTGGCCAACATTTTATTAATATTTGAACTATGTGCAGTCGTCGAATTGCAGTCTAGCTCCCAAGCAGCAAACAAAAGAATCACAAGCGTTGTCTTTGCCAAAGATATTATTTAACGAAAGAGCAGCTTTCGATGGCTTAGACATCATCGTCAGTTGCCTGCCCATCGGAAGCCAGAAGTTGACTAGTAATTCTGGCTTCCGAACAGTAGGTAACTGACGATGCAATTGAAAGCTGCTCTTTCATTAAACAATGTTGGTCAAAGGAATGCCTCTGATTCTTTTATTTGGAATACCACCAACGACAAAACTCCAATAAACCAATATCCCAAACAGCAGACTTTGTAATCATGAAACTATAAAATTCACACCGCAAGCATGCGATCATCGGCTCGAAACTTACAGCGCGTCAAATATTACAACTTATTGTCTTTATATTTAAAACACTTAGGGTTTCTGTTTCAAAACAAAATTAATCTTTCTACTTAACCAAATTTTGTGGTTTTCGTTTTAGACGAAAGATTGTGCATCACAGGTAGGTGTGTTATATATTGCTATTTTCACCGATGTTATAAAATGTTATGTTGAAAAGGTACGTATTTTCATTTATTTTGATATATATGTTAATTATGATTGGGAGAAAGCAGTAGGAATTTAAAGGCAAGCATGATATTTATAATTGTTAGGTTTACAAAACAATCACCTCTCGTGGATTTCTTTCTACCGACAAATTTTGGAGTGATTAATTCTTTGGTATGATTCTCAGTACTTAAGCCTTTCAGCTTGGCAGGAGATGAATGCTATAATGGACTCGCGATAGTTGATAAAAACGGTAACATTATTTAAAAAATGATGGAGTAGTGATGGAATGAGAGAAAGGAGAATTAAACAACAACGAGAAAACTTGCTGCGAATCAATTTGTCCGAAAGAAAGTTTATCTGAACCCCAGTACTCAGAGGTGAAGGTGAACGGTTTGGACATTACATTTTGAGTCAGAGCGGCGAGTAATTGCACTAGAAAAGAGTACCTCGAAAGCGAATGTACCCTGTTCACTTTCCGTGTCGAAGCTCACAGCAGCACACAGCAGCCTCGCCAACGTCGTCGTCGACGCGAGATCGTCACCCTGGGGTGTCCCTACAAAAACTGACACCCGTCTGGGGCTGACAAATGCGCAACAGTAATTGGTGCGCCGTATTAGTCACTGGTGAATGGATTTGGAGACGACCGCTGGCAAATTGAACTGTGCGGTTAATATTTAATGTGAAAAAGGAATTGAAACAGTTAAGTACGTTATTAGCTTGGAAACTCATTTGTTATGTCAGTACGAATGAGATGTTTCCTGACAAGGTTACGTTTCCACCTGAGCCCAGACGAAGTATGACTCAAAATGACTTTCTTGAAATGCAAATCCTTTTTGTATTTCAGTCTATATCGAATTTTCTTATGTTTATTGATATTGCGACCTACCTTAATGATCTAAGAGTGTACAAAACAATTGTTACACCACAATCCTCTCGGTTCTTAGTACGTTGTTAGTTGTGGTTTTGTATTAAGAAAGCAAATCAAAAACTGTCCAGAAAGTAACATAACTTTCAGATCTCTTTTCTATATTAAAGAATGCAAACATTTAAAATCCATCTTTGTGTCAAATAATAAATAAATACTTCAATCTTACAGAGAGTGAGTCTCTGGCAGACGACTGAAAAGTGACGATCGAGGCGACGAGAGGAGCTCAGTCCGGCATTTTGAAATGGTATTTTCGTAAGAGTTACGCACATTAATTTTATGCATGGATTCATGCAAACGTACATGCACATAATCTTGGGATCATTATCAATATGCGAGTTGGCAGCCATGCTGTTCCATGTCCACGCAATACTTTGTTTTTCTTCGTAGTAGTTAAGTTGTTTTATATGGCCATGTCTTCTTTGCGGTACGCGTATGGCAAAGTCTACTTTGGCGTACGCAAATATAAAAATCACTTTCTAATCAATAATCAATGAAGGTCTCAGTGATGCACTACTTTTCACGCACGACTGATGCAAATAAATTTTTAGTAGCTGAAGACAATTGTTTTGAATTATGGTCTACAAGATCTTAACAGAAAACTACTCATCATTCAAATTATACTAATAACATCAAAACACGTGATTTGCTTTACTACCAATCTAAGATGTGATTCAAAATTACCTTCAGATCTCTGAAAGTCATCTACACAACTGTACAGTATGTCATGTGCGATATTAGTAGATTATTACCTTCTACGAAAACGCATGTGCCCATGGTGACAAGACTTTCGAGGCTGCCTGTCTGTTATCACAAATATTCCTTGTATCACGTAATGGCATTAGGAAAACGGCGAAAGTGATGCGCTTAGCATTGAGTCTGCCATAGCGTTTCACATTTCCATCCTCATTCTAGTGCGCTTAGTGTCTTAAAAAACGCTTGTTGTACCTTTTGCAAACATTTTCGTATGGCAACAAAAATATTAAAATTATCTGGAAAAGACAGTCATTTTTTCAGCCGTTACCTCTCCAAATTTCCAGAACAATGTTTCTTTGATATATTCAAAACTGCGACTATTTATTAAGTTATTTCCGCAGAAACGCCATCTTGATGGCCGACGTGTCATCTCGCTGTTCCGAATAAAATTTTAAATCACCCTATAGAGCCAAACCAGCAACGCTGATAGCAGAGGCATCAGCAAGCGAAGGTAGAAAAAACAGAGCGGCATCCAGCTCTTGACGATGCGGAACAAATCGTAGAGACACCGGGAAACTCGTTAGGCCTCAAAACTCGACGGCAGACCGGCGCAGGGCGACGCAAAACACGAGGAAAATTCTTCCTTGATAGCGCAGACGCCGCCGTTCCTCCGTCTTCTCCTTCTTCCACTTCCTCCTCTCTCCTCCCTTGCCCATCGCTTTCCTCTCTGCTCCCTCACCCGCCGGACCGCGCGGGGTTGGCGCGAATCGGGAATGACAAATTTGCATGTGTAATCTACGTCGTGCGCGGTCCCTGGTACGGGGAACTCTTTTTTTTTGTCGCATCGTGCTGTTTCTTTCTGTGCTTCCTGACATCCCTTCGGCGAGGTGGCAGTTTATAAAACAAATTCTGGGACAAAAAGTAGAGATTTCCCACTCGTTTAAAATTAATTTCGTGTTCTTTCGCTGTTGCTAATTAAGAGGCCCAATCGGAAAAAAAATATTTTCCGGTGGCGCTTTCACAAGAGGAGATAGTCTACCTCGTATGTTGGCTTTCCGTGTTACGCACAGCGCAAAATTAAATTAGTGATCGGGAAGCGAGGTATTCGATTAATTTTAGTAATAGGTAGCTGTTTATTAATTACTTATTTTATGCGTGTATGGTTTAATTACTTTGAAATTGGAGATATAATCAACCGTGCTTTGACAAATTAAACACACAAAATAATGAATCAGAATTAACACTAAATAGGGCCTGTGGATATAGCAAATAACCTTATCTATGATACTGTCTGCATACACTGTTTATTACACAATTATTAGGGGTTACAACTAAACAGTATTAAAGATATATAAACTAAGACACGTGCAATCAAATTGATACACAAAAGATATCCGAATTGATAAAAGTAATGAAAATAGTGTTTACAACAAATAGAGATGCAGACTAACACCATTTTGAGTGTGAGAGATAGACGTACTCACACATACAAAAAAACCAACGCCCGTGATTCAGAATGAATTAATGAAGGAAAGAAAAAAGAAAGAAAGAGAGAAAGAAAGAAAGGGAGAGAGAAAGAAAGAGAGAAAGAGAAAGAAAGAGAGAAATAAGAAGAGCAAGAAAGAAAGAGAGAGAGAGACAGACAGACAGACAGACAGAGAGAGACAGAGAGCGATGGATGCGAAAAGAATAGCTATTGTAGAGAACGAGTAGAAAATGGAGACAAATGAAAATACAATGAATGTGATTAGCATCAATATTCTCGTAATAATATTATATTTGAACAATAAAGTTTACTAGCGAAATACAATCATTCTGATAGCTAACAAACGCACGCACCACGACTTATAATACGTACAAAAACGTGACTTTTTTTCCAAACGAAAGTACATTCTGTATGCCCATCGCTCCAACATAGAAACAGGCTTGTAATACGACCGTACACCACGCACAGCTAAAAATTAAATCTATGACAATATGCATGAAGGACCGTGCATAAAAACGTCCTCAAAATTCGCACCCAGCACACGCGAATCCACATCACCCAGAGAACGCGAACCAGCGAGGCGAAAACCGCGCTGTCGTCATATCTATGCAAATGTTGACATATTGACTCCAGTCCGGATGGGAAGGGTGACTTTCATATTTATTAATGGATGCGATTTTTCCCCCTCTTCCTCCCGTTCGCAAAGCCACGCCGCAGGATCCAGCGTTCGCAGATGGCCAAGTTACCTGGAAACTGATTTATCAATGACACGCTCTTCCGAAAACCAATAAAGCGAGTGTCTGGATATGTGGCGCGTGAACGATAGGGCGTTTATCGAGAGGCTGGAGCGGCATCCAGCGTTTATCGAGAGGATTGAGCGGTGATACGTAAATGCGAGGAGAAAGAGAGAGAAGGGGAGAGACAGAGGTAGAGTTGACTGATCGAATTAATAAGGAATAGTTATATTTTTGCAAACCGAACAAAAGTTAACATTCAGAAATGTATTTTCGTATCAGGGATGCGCTGAATGTTCCGTGAACCTGCAAGAAAACGTGTATAACGAACGAGGATCATGTCCATACGTTGAGACCCTAAATGTGTGCGGATGGTCATGATGTGTTCCAAATATGAGTGACTTTAACCAATCTTCAAAATCCGAACAGTATTTCTATATATAAAACATCTTACAAGTTATTCAGAAAACATTCATGTTAAAATTGCTTTTCTAACCCAACTTAATACTGAATATATAAGTGCACATTTCATATTCCAGTCTAAATAAAACTATATGTAAAAAATAAAAATAACGAGATCTAAAAATGAAAAAAATGCTAGTTTAATCAAAATTTCTTTTTTATATTCACGCCATGAAATATGTATGCTGCCAAATTTGCATGCCCTCAAATATCTGTATTAAAAAAATATGAAAAGATAGAAATAAAGAAAAATAGAAAGCAATATGTTATTCAAGGGTTAAATGTCTGATTAGGCCGGTGATAAATTATTGTAACTAATTCTAAAAATGTTAACTAAAAAGTAACTACTAGCTTTTTTTCAAGTGTTCAGTTATTGAAGTTAAGAGGGTTGAAGGCTTACGGATTTCCGGTGGGCATGGTCTATCAAACAGCTGCAAGCTGTTGGTTTTATTGTTCGACCATTCATAACCTCCTTTCGAATCTTATTTAACTACATGAAATAGTTTTGTTCTTAATGCATGATCTTCATTTCTATAGCTACTAATTTCTTGCATTTAGTATTCGATTTAAGCATCTTCAGCGGCCAAGGTCCTAACTGGCCACATGCACGTACTTATTCAATAAAAAAGCAATCGGTTTTGATTACCACGCATCATGCAATCGTTTTATTAGATTCTTTGAAAATAAAAATAAATTAATAGATATTTCATAGCCATTTAGATCAACATAATTCGGACGAGATATATTCGGACAAATATTAACAAAAAAATGAATAAGGTAAACATGTTTATAATTACAACAATATAGAGAGTAAAATAGAATAAGATGTAGCTTGAACGTTAACAGTTCTTAACAAAGTATTATGTTATATTAATGAAATAATATAATGCATACAAGTTATCTCTTCGCTTGGAAATATAAATATATACATCTATTAGTTTGAAAGAAAACTACAAAGTGAAAAAATCTAAAATTACCCTTCCCCCACCAACAACAAATAAAAAAAAGTGACTCGTGTTGAAAAAAGTATATAGAATTACTGAATCGAGTGTTTCAATATGAACTAATGTTTCAAAGACATTGTTCTTTGAAATAACTTATCTTAATTCTTCCCGTACCTCTACTTCGTGAAAATGTTAGTTTTAAGGATTATCGTATTTTATTTTGTTTTTTACGTTTAATATTCATAATATGGAATTTGGAACTTTTGGGAACATAGAAGAGAATTCTGAGAGAAATATTTGTCTGTTATTTATACTTTCATTCGTTATCATCGAGAACCTTAATTGTTCAAAGTTGCGCTTTATTGCATGTCACCATTTTCTATCTGAAAATATTTGTGCGAGTGGAGAAAAATGTCCAATCAGGATTCTAATTAGGGAATGTGGGCGTGCGGGGTTGAACTCTTCCGCCGCTCCATTGGTTCCCTCTCTTTGAAGCACACGCTGAAAGCTGTGCTGCGCCGACAAATAAGGCTGCTCCAGATGAGCCCCCGTGCAGTAATTAGGGGGAGGGAGAGGTAGGGAAAGGAAAAGAGATAGAAAGAGGACTGTAAAGGAGGGGGAATGGACGGAAGACTGCGGGGGATGACGAGAGACGGGGAAAAGAAGGAGTCTGGAGAAGGGAAGAAAAGGGAAAGGCAGGAAAAGAGAAGAGATGAGCTAACAGGATATGGAAAGGACGAAGAAGACTGAGAAAATAGGAACTGCTTCTCTTTTTGTCGTTTTCCAGCCCCGAATTCAACCGCACACCCAATCTTCCGTCCTACTCGTGGCGTTAGGAGGCAAATTGTAAAACTTTGGTAGAATTATGTTCTAGTACAAAATTAACAAGAATGAAATATGTGCTCTGAATGTGAATAACCTCAATAATTGATACACTGTTCCAATTATTGAACGATAAATTATCGTTGTTTCTCTCACGCAATCCAAGATGTGAAACTAAATAAATCAAAAGAGTTGTGAGAGTGCTTCAGATTTATTTAATAAACAATGCACAGCCTATATTACTGTCCTTTGAAAATAGAGTTGCTTCCACTGTCACAAATATTCACTCTTTGCTGTCAAACGTATGAAGGTGAGAGAAAATTCACCTTCCTTCAGGCAGTCGTGTAGGTACCAACATATTCGTTAATATGAAAGTTGTATTCTGTGATCCATGAGGATATATAAGAACATTCAATTCAATAATAATGGAGAAATAAAATAGTGAGAAAGAAACAATCATAAAATACAATTCCGCTATAATAGAACATCGCTAGCACGTTCTCTAACCCTATTTCAAAACTCACTTTTACTAATGCGAATTAGAATTTCAAATCGATGAAGAGAACTATCTAGTAAATACCATACGCCTTGAATATATTTCTTTTGTGAGAGATAAATCATCTCTAAAATGAGTAACCCTCAGAATTCCTTTTTAGACATAACTGTGCATATGAATCAGGAGTGTGATTCTCTTCCATTACAAACCTTTACACGCCAGAAAATGTAAATGATTCAATAGTGATTCAAATCATCTTTCAGTCCATTTAATAACAAACGCTATTGTAACCTATCTATTACGTCAATTTTGTACACAATTCATTGATCTTTTTTATATCTCCGAAAATTCCCTTTTCAATACAAACATTTTTTCCTGCCCCTGAATCTATTCTTCCGTTCTCCGGTTTAATCAGACTGTGAAATCCGCGAATCGGCAAATCCACAGAAGAACCAGATAAAAAGAGGAAATCGCACCGAATGTTCTTTCTCGTATCGATCTCTCGATCTCGCGTAGATTCTCCATCGGGGCAACCTTCCGCAAAAAAATCTCGTTACCGCGGCCCTGTGCGGTCAGCATCGGGCGGTGCGGGGTCCGCCTCCGCGCCGGGCCGGGCCGGGCCGCGCCGCAGAGCGAAGCGAGGCCTTTCGCCCGGAAAGATTACTCGCGCCGCCAATTGGATCGCGGGATTGTCGAAGCGCCGTCTCCGGGCGTCGGTCTATTAGATCGGCGCGCCGTGCGCCGTGCGGTTAACCGGCGGCGCGTTGTGGAGATGCAATTTTCGGTTGTGGCCTCTCCGGAGGCATTTTCGGGGCGCCGTCGAAAATCGTTGTGGGAAAAGGGATGTTTCTAGTACCTTGAAATATGCTTATTTTCTTCAGAAGGCAAGAGGAGCTTTTAGATGGCTACTAATATGTTGCTATAGAACTTGAACACCGCATGTGTAGATAAGTTTTTTTCGCGGACAATAATAAATACAGATGCGTTTAGAATCCTAAAAGAATTCTAAAAGTTCAATTTGTAGTCGCAGTACTAAAAGGAAGACGATTCTAAAAAAATAGACGCAGCAGTGTATTTGCAACAAAGAAAACAAAATACTTTGGTCTAAGCGCATCAACTATCACCGACATTAATATTTATTTATTATTTATTTAATAGGTAATTATTACAAACAAATTAGATTTCTTGATCCTTTGTGGCTAGGCCGAAGGCCAAGGCCGAAGGCCAATATGTTACAAGGTAATTAATTGTTTGTATTCTTGATATAAAATCCTGCTATTGCGCTAATCGGCTTATCGGTCTCGTGTCACATTCCGTTCTTCTCGCATAGCAAAATTCTACTTTTACCACTTGCATTATACACAAATGTTAACTACTTTTATGAGCCGAAGCGCCGTCTCCCGGGCAATTGGGTTTAAATAACGTGCGGTGATAAATATTTTTAACTACTTTTACTGAGCGCTCCTTTTTAAACGCCAGAAATTATTTACCGTTACTTAAACTAAGTTGACATTCTTTTGTTTTACAGAAAAAATGGTAGAAAATCAAATCAAATATTACATACGACGATAAAGTAAGTTTATCGTCTTGTAAAACAAATTACTATTTGACCCTTGAAATACATTTCATAATTCACTATCGGATTTTGTTTGAGAACTAAATATGAAATTAATTATAAATTGTTAATTAGTATCTTCAGATTTTATTTTGTTCGTGTCAAAATTGTTTAGATAACTTAAACATTAGCAATTTTAAATAAATATAAAATTTAAAATATCAGTAAGTTTTTCTTGAATCTAATTATCTTTGGAAGTATTGATCTCATTTATTATAAATTATTGATTAATTATTTTGGATTTTTTTGAAATATTCATCATTTAACTGTAGAAAAGTATAATATGAACCTTTCGGTACACAAAGTATGTCAAAAAATTCCACCTATTGTTCTACGAACTGATTGAAAGACGTTTATTGGAATACTTTTCGAGTACCACGCTCTATATTGCGCGTGTTTTGTTTTCCGACAATTCCAGAGCCACGCTTCCGTGAACTCAACAACTTTCCCGAAAAGACAAACAGAAGTTTCAACAAGCCAATTCAGAGACAGTAGCTCCAAAACTAGTTTCCAGGGTCCATTTAGTAAATCATATCAAGAAGTTCAGGAGTAGACAGAAGATTGATGTGACTGGAACAAGAGTTGCCAAGAAAAAAGCGGGAAGTAAAGAAAGAGACCGAAATCGCGGAGCCCTCAAAACATTACACATGGTTTGCCAGTAACCACATGTTCCAAGAAGTCACTGAATCCATCACCCATAAAAGAGGTGAACAAACCGAAGTGCGCGATCCACGGTAATGAACATGTCTCCAAGAAACAAAAATTAAAAGATGTTTTCTAATAAAAAGAAAATTGGCCAAAGAACATTGAAAGAATGTTCGAAATGATCAGACTAAAAACGAAATCGAGTGAAAAAATGTACGATAATTAACAATTTTGTTGGTAGAGTCGAAAATAATATTTTGTTTTAACATATTGAAACGTGGTTTTTGGCAGTTGTTAACACATTGCTTTCGCGTTTTATTGAAGTCTAGCGCCTAACCTCTAATGGAATTTTTAAACTCTCGTTGGCCCACATTTGAGCTAAGATCGTGCATTCTTAAATATCTCGCACTCAAAGTAGTTTTTCCTTGCTCCAATACCAGCAAAAACAATTACAGAGTAAAAAATAACTCAAGCAATATTTACATTTAAAATACAGTACTTTGCAGCTCCACTACTAGGAAGCAGCATGCTAATGGCAGCATAAAAGCGAGATTACCAAAGAAACAAAAATTCACAAAAAACACCAAAAACAAAAAAAACGCCGTTCGCTTGCATTGTTTAAACACGAGCAGAGTATCCACTGCTCGCCATACTGCTTCGTGTTTAAGGATCAGAGTACATATTCGCACAGGAGCTGTTGGTGGCCATTTGAGTTTCAGTGCATTATTGACCATCTTTCCGGCGACGTAATCTATGCTCCGTGAATGAACGCCGCTACATACGCGTACACAAAGTAGAGCCCGTTTAACCTTGATAGTATGGCTACCGAAAACTATATCGGTAGTCTTCAAATATGCTATCGAATAATATCGACAGTACTATCGAAGCAGAGAAGTTAGTAATACATAAATATTTCGACTTATTGATAAGACCTTTTTTTCAGTAAATAAACCACAATATATTGTAAATAAATATTGTTTAATAAAAAGGTTAATTCAAATAACATCTTACTATTTTTCCCAATAAATTCTCTATTATTAACTGCAATATTCTTTGAAATTGTGTAAAATATTGTAATTATCTTTCAGTGTTGCCATCTTGGAAAAACGTCTGCAAATATCACTATACCACCTTAAAAAAATTAAACATAGCCAACTTATACTAGTGTGAGTAAACGTCTCCGAGAACAAAGATTATTGATGTATTCACTTTAAACAATTGACGGTCATTCACACTAATCGTGAACGTGAATTTTATCTTTCTTTCTCTTATTAAAAAAGCACGATGTGTTTGCTCCTGTGATCTCATATTTACATTTAATGAGCGATAATTAGATGAATTATATTGCTGGAGTATTGGTATTTAACAATGAACTATCTAAATGTATATGTTTTATTAAAACTTGATTTCGATAGTAGTCGATAGTTTTCAAAAGTATTGACAGTTTTGATAGCATTGTACTATCAAATACTATCGATAGTGCCTTCGAGGATTAACGAGCTCCACCAAAAAGCTTAGAGACCAGCTGAAGCAAAGCACGCGGCAATTTGATAAAAATATGGTAATGACTCCACGACAGGTGACTCATAATATCGGTGAAACATTTAGTATTGTCAAAATATTGTGTTAATTCTAACGACTACATGTGGTGACAGCATAGTTGTTCCATTTCTGGAGTCAACATCATTGAATGCTGTTTGAATACGCCTGCCAACGTCAATAATTTCCTTCTAATTTGCACTTCCACCAAATGTCAACCGACTATTTTGATGTCTTAACAGCAGACACTTGCGAGGCCTTTCCCTTGCTCAACTTATCTGGAATCCCTATGTCAACACAGGGTCGGTCTCAGAAGACGGCCCTACCATAGGAAGCTTTGGAAAGTCGTCATTGTCAAATTCGAAACCCTGCAATTCCATTCCATCAGGCACCTGGGTAGAAACTACGGGGTGTATCAGCGCATCAACTCATGTCACTGCCGTGCCTCTGACTTGGAGGTACTAGGTGTGAGTCCCGACAGTGTCAAAACTTTCGGCTCTAGCTAGATAGCTAGGTCGCATTCAGTCGCTGCTTGGAGGAGAATTCTAGCGGCCGGCTGCTCTGATCAGTAGTTTTCCGTGGTTTCTCCGAACAATACGTGAACAATACGTGAATGCCGGTACCCTAACAAACAGCCCCCGACCGCGCACGATCATTCCTTCCCCTATCCTCACCCTTTACGTACACACACTTGCACTTGCATGCACTACACTAACACATACCGAGAAACCAGTCGGAAGCTTATTGGGGCTGGGCTGGTGGCCCGCTGGATGGAGATACCTGGTTGGGGAAATCCCGCTTGTCGACTGGCATGTCAGCGCCGGAGCTTACCTTTCGTCGGGAGAATTTCACTGAGGAAAACATGAACTACACGTACGGGATTAATGACCTTAGGTGTTGACGCGCCCGCAATCACGAATCAATCAGTGAGTGGCACCAAAGCCGTTTGGAAGCTCGCGACGAAATGTTATCAATCGAGTCGCGTAAGTGAACGGACAGCCTTTTGCATTATTTCGCAGTCTTGCTCCATCCGCCATTACCAGGAAACTGCAAATAAAAGACAACAAAATTTCCAATCTTGCCTGTTAGGGATTCAGAAGTTGTTGATGTTAGGGAGTCAGAAGTGTATTAGCAAGAGCTGTGCTGTCAATATCTCGTAGAGCGACAAGGCCTTTCGGGGCCGTCAGTAGTGCTCCTGAACAGTTCCTAGTGTCGGTGTTTTCTAGTGCCATCAGGGTATAGAAAAACTAAGAAACATTATTTGTGCACCAGTAGTTGGCCCACGTCAAGGCAAAATACATTAGCATTAAGACGCTTATAATTATTATTTTCAAAACATTTGTTTCATTATTGATCATACGCGTTTACATATTTGTGCAATCTGTAGTATTAACGTTAACCGCATATCCCAATGCCATCTCTTACAGTAAAAGTAAGCACGCTACAATGTTCCAAATATAACTTCTTTTGCCGCATCAGCAACTTGTGGAGCCACAGAAGGGGACGGAACGTATTCACAAACACATTCACTACGAATTATCCGGGAAAATTACAAAGGGAAAATGAGCGTGCCAAGTAAATTGATTTTCATTAACTAATTGCATTTCGGAACAAAATGCAATACAATTTGCATCGCTTGGATCGCTTCATCACCTCTGTTTACCTTCCTCTCTCGTGTTTGTAAAGCATGTCTCTAGACTACGCACACTGGTGTGAACGATCTTTTTGACAGAAGTCACATATACAATACAAGTGATATCTGCACAGATACTGGGTCTTACAGCAGATACTAGTATCATCTATTTGAAAGAACAAACCGATGGTATAAAACGGAATTCAATGCAACTTGTGATGATCTTGTCTTCTTTACGACTTGTACGATAATTCTACAATAGGTAAATACAATTATATTATTCTTAGGGTTTTAGAAAAGCACGTAACGAATGAACCGCAAATCCTTACATTACTTCAAAAGATGATTTGAAGCTTCCTTCAGAGGTGAGCAGGTCTAATGGTTCGAGACACATCGCAAATACACATTATTATTATTATTATTATTATTATTATTATTATTAATTGTCTTACATTATTCACAGCATCTACTGTCGGTATGTCAACCACACACAGGTATGATGACCAGGTGAGTGGTTGCTTTACTGAAGGTTCAGATGGCTTCTGACATACGGCATGTATTCAAAATTACTGTCTTTTGCATAGTATATACATTCCTGGTATCCAGGTGAAGACGGATCACTCCCGTAGCTGATATATTATATAGGCACAGTTGTCACTTTACTGAAGTTCCACTGAGTTGCAACTTCATAGGCGAGATCGGTATACTTCTGGATCTTCTCTTGATATTTCCCGATATGTTGTGGTGATTGGGTATTGATATATCGATAAGCAAAACCTGCTGTTGGTTCTATCAATTGTACGTTATATTCGGTCTGTTGCCGCCGACATGTCTGTCAGTGATAATGGAACGATCCCAGTAGAGTGTGTGCTCACTACTTTCAAGCACATTCTGATGGCACATTTATAATACGCAACGGGAAGTGGCGATAAGCCGTTCTCAACGCCAATAATTGGTGTACCTGCTTCGCCACTTCATCATGCCTCTTTATGTATTCCACCTGTGTCGTGGCTGCTCATCCACTTGTCACGTGTTGGATAGTTTTGCTTGCAGCCTCAAATCTTTACAACGAGTTGGAATGAATGGTAGAATCTCTCAGAATGTGTTTTCTGTAGTTCAATTTGGATCCCACTTGTCCTAGTAGCTTCATGAAGGCTCTGTCTCCGGAAAGATCTGATCACTCTGCTGGGAGGATCCGTATTGGTATGCGTGCGGGACGCACGCAGTGACTCGTTGCTGGTTTTCTCTAGCTCGTGCCAGGGGTACTTGTTTTTCCATGTTAGTGCTTTTTCCTCTCCTTGGCTATTCCTCCTGTTCTCCAACTGATTGCATTTGAATCGCCCGCTTATTCGGGATCAGCTTTTCAAGTTCAGAGGACTGTGTTATCAACTGCGCTCACTGCTGCTGAAGCTTCCCACAATGTTTCCAAGAAGTATCTTCTGAGTGAAGTATTTTAGAGCTGTGTGATTTATGGGATCTACAATACTCGCCCTCCTTGCGACCTTGGAAGGGAAAAACGCTCAGTACTTGAATGGGGATGATGTTTTCGGTGTTGAGTCATACGGTTCGAATTGTTCTCTGGAGGTTGTCGAGGTCGGTATGCTCCATTTAATAACGCCAAAAGGAGTATGTCAGCACTGGAATAACAAATGAATTGATGGCCTGCACAAGGTTTCTAGCAGAGAGTTGAGTTTTTAAGAGCCCATGCATCGTTTACCACACTTCATTTGTTAGATATTTCTAGTAACCAGGTGTGATTTGAATTCGGAGTGACTGTTGGAAACCCAAGTATTTGTAAGGTTCATGGGTTCCATGAAGGTAATCTTTGGTTCATTATCAGTTTCCAAATTTATAACTTGCATATGACCCCAATGATATTCACTCTCCTGCACTTATCCAAACGAATTTCATCTTAATGTTGTCAGTGAACTTCTCCGCACGTTTATTAGTTGCCGCATATGACTCTCAGTGTCTGCATAGAGCTTCAGGTCCATCCATGTAAAGGAGATGTGAGACACGAAAGAAGAGTAGCGAGGGGATTCAAGGCTAAACAGAACAATAAAGGGCTTAAAGAGTCACCCTGGAGAAATCCTCGGCGGATGTGTTATGTATCTTGTGGACGGATTGTTTTCCATTAGAGAGATACAGTTTGTATTCCATCGACTCATCGCAGTTTTCAGGAAGTTTGGATAAACGGGTGGACCTGTTATACATCCAAACATTGAAGGAGCACGAATGAGCACGGTGTTGAATGCTTTAGCGTAATCTATGTAGCATGGCTACAGTTTCTTTGTTTTTCAAGCACTTGCCCCATAACTACAGAGTGTAATAATGAGTTGCTCCTTGCATCCCTGAGATCCAGGTCTACATCCTTTCTGTTCATTTGCTAAGATGTTCTGTTCCTCAATTGTGTCATCATAATTTGCGAAACACAAGATGTTATGAGTTTGTAAGAAAGTTTGAAGGCAGGTTATAGACTGTACTTTGAGGGTCTTTAGTGTCACCCCTCCTTGGTAACAAAAATGTTTACCTTAAGTGAGGAAGTGAGGTGATTTTTCTGTATGTGAAGAAATAATGAATTATATTAAGCTATATGATGGGATGCTGGTAATTTTTGAGCCAATAATTGTGGAGGCATCACTGCCTGGTGCCTTCCAGTTATGTGCTTTGTTCAAGCTGCTTGGACAATTTCCACGGTGATGATTGGTTCACACATTAGAGGGATATCTCGGTGTCTGTCATATTCCATTTCAATCCACGTCATATCTGGGTTGTGAGACACAGCAGATGACCAGATAGGCTTCCAAAGTCCTCTATTTGTGCCTTTGAGGAGAAGCTTTACTCTTCCATATCATTTACAAGCCCTTTGCCCTTTTGAAATATTCCTGTAGAATGCTTTCTGGTTTCTGTTAAAAAGAGAATTCTGTTGCTTCCTCGTAAGTGCAATTCCTGTAGCGTCGAAGGCGTTTTGTTAACGCCAAAAGCTTTTGTCGTAGGGTGTCAAGATGTTCTGTATTGTTGAATTCAAGGGCTCGTGCTTCGATGAATTTTTGTATTGATGAGGATGTTATTCACCTTCTTCTCAGCTTTTCTGAGATATTTCCATTTTTAAATTGTGTGAGTCTCCAATATCTCTCTAGTGCTTTCTATACGATTACCAGCCATATTTCTCAGTGGAATTCTTTTTCACTTCGATCATTGTGGGAAGTTGCTACGCGGCTGAAAAGCTTGGAACCGTACATCTTGAAGCCACAGCCGCAGCACAATAAATTGCTGTGTGTACTTCTTCGAAAGATGGTCTTTGTTGTAGATGTTGTGGAGTACTTTCTCATTCAAGACGCTGATTGCTCTTGCTAATTTCTTCGAGCAATTTTGTCTGGGAATGAGATAGCGTTCAGTGGGTCAGTTCCTTCAAATTCCGCAAGTGCTACTGCAAATTCATTGTGAATTTCCACCTCTTCTCTACTCTTATCATCCATACTTTCTGACATGCTTGTCCCATTGGCATCCTGAGTTTGCACAGCTGATATCTCACTGCCCTCAGATTACTAGGTTCTGAGGAGTTAAGCATGTTTCTCACTTCTTCCTTGATTGCTTCCAAAACTGGTGCAGAGAGGAGATTTTTCTGAACAAATGCTCGACGCTGGTCCGCTTTCTTTGCTCACTAACTTCAGAATCAGGGAAACGGTGAAGAAATCTTTGATGTAACTTTTTGTCGGTAGGCCGTAGTTGTCAGTCTCCATTTTGGTATGGTTGTAGTATTCACGCATGATGAAGGTATTTATTTCTATAGTCCACTTCATTCTTCTGCGTTGCCTGCCTGCGGCAGTGGTCTCTGGAAGCAATAGATTGCTTCTCTGGGAAGCACTTGCGGCAGGTGCAGCTATAAGTGGAGATGGATGGGTGCTGCTATGTTTCGGCTGTAGTATATTCGGGTTATCCCCGATCAGGTCCCGCCTGTTCAGCTCCTGATCACCACCGGCTCGCATGCTGTCACCTCCAGCGGTGGCTCCAAAGGTGCCCAGGCGCTACCCAGGCAGCGGCTGCTTTTCCGAGGCCTTACGACGGATATTCCGTGTCTCCATATCTCTATGGTGTGCCATCGCCCTGTTTGCCGCCAAATTTTCTGACGTTGCCTGTCTCCCACGTGACTAAGTTCCTATTGCTCGGACGTAGGGCTGGGCTTTGGGGGCTTCATATTGTTATTCTTATTACTATTATTATAAGACAGTGTCTGTCGGGTGGTTTATGAACAACGTCATAGCTTTCTGTTGTTCGATCCCCGACCGGGTCAAAAGTGAAGCTGCAGTTTTCTGATACAAATCGTTTCAGTTTTTATAGCTACGAGTCGAAAGAAGAGGCTAAGTAAGCTAGACACGGTAGTGGGAATACGACATGCTCGCTACACGTCATCCTCGTCCCCAGGTGTAGCTAATAGATAAAAGCAGGACTCAGACTTGGGAACACCACTAGCTAGCAAAGCTCACAGGAATTCGCCCATTAGTTGCAAAATAGTCCATTCTTATAAGCCGGGTTTGAGCGTACTCACCTGCGCGCGCGCCTGCTCGCCGACGAGGATGACGTCGCGCGTGGCGTCGTGCTGCGGGATGTCGGAGATGAAGAGGCCGCGCGACGTCAGCCCGTCCAGGCCGTCGAGGAAGGGCGAGCCCACGAACAGAATGCTGTCCGACTCGGGGCAGAACACCATCTGGCCCTTCAGTTCCAAGCCCTGCGAGGACACGCCGAACAACGTTTTAGCGAATGGAGTAGGCCGGGGTGATCTATTTTAACAAGACGATGATTTTAACAAGACCATTTACATCTAAGTAATTCACACGTAGATATAAGAAGCGACAAGAAGAAATAAAATAAAAACTTGGAAGGGATATAGCTACAAGAATAATACCTTAAACAACTTATATACGAAGAATATATTTATTGTCTTCATTTTTTTTAAATGATGCCAACCTGACGGATGATGTTATAACTTGAACACAATTGATATCAACGTAACGGGTAATGCCATTCTCACCAATGATGTTATCAATGTCGTCATCTTACGGTTCTGGTGAATATAACGTCAACCTAACGGAAAGAAATAACAAATTATGTTGTATATAATGCTCTATTTCGAATAGGGGTACGAAACGCTTACTTTAGTTAAGGTCGTCGTAATTGTGAGAGTAGAAAATCCCGTTGGCCCATTCTACAAATTTCATTGAATTATCTCTGTACATCTTCTGCAAAACTATTTCTGAATTTGTGTATGCAGGCGAATCTAAGCATCGTGGGTTCAAAACCCATCAAAGATGGGGATTTTATGCGTCAATGTGTCATTCAGTGCAATCCTGAGATACAGTAAGCCCCCTTCTCAATGCGTAGAAACATATTCTGGCTTGAATATCATTACATTTACAGGAATTATGAGGTTGAAACATGGCGCAACTTGTTGTCATTTACGGAATACGTAGGCCGACGTGTCCATCGATCTGTGACTACTGAGGTACAGAAGGATCTCCAAGAGGATGGTGAATGTTGGATAATGAAGAAAAAAAGGAATCGTAACTGTTATCTCACCCAAAGTGAAATTAGCTGATACACGTGAAGTACAAAGGGAATTTAAAGCAATTAAATATGCTTCACAATCTCTTAAATATACAGTACGTAGCAAAGTGTTATTGATGTTGTGAGAAAACCACGGATAATTTCTTCACGCTCATTCACTTCATTTCACTTACGTCTATCTTATTACTGCAACCAACATTGCGAAAACATAGTTGGCTGACGCATAAACGGCATGAACAAGAAGCACAATTCCAGTGTAGCAACTAAAAAAGGCCATTGACTAGAAAAATATTAATGAGTTTGGCCAGTATCTGTTTTCTGATATTTAATATTTGATTCTCTTACGCTTTCATCTAGTAGCAAATTACAAAAAACATAGTCTTTGGTAATTTAGCATAATTCTCATGAATGATAATCAAACTTTTTCTCAGTTAGAATCTGAGATGTTGCTTCTGAGAACTTGTTTATATTTGTAAAATGAAAACTCAGAATAATACAAAAATTATAAAACACAATTCTACTACTTTTCTGAAACATTTCATGTTATTTATATAAATTGTCTTTAAACAATGTAAGTGCCATTATTTGTCCTATGAAGATGTAGCATGCTGTGTATTATAGAGAAAAAAGGAAATGCGATCGAATAACCAAACACTTTTTTATCATATCCTGTCTCATTTACAAACTACAACATTAAACCGCTAACAATGCAACACTTGAGACACGTGGCAAAGCTCTTGTGTACTTAGTAGACAATCTAACACAGGAAACACAGTCGTATTGTCTGTACAAAGCAGTTAGTGATTTCGGCAAGAAGTATTTCCTGTAACATGAAGTTCTTGTACCATCTCCTGTGGTGTGTGTCATACAATACTAAGTATCAGTGATGCCAAATGTAGCACTTACTTCACTACGTTACAATATTATGTCTCGGAAGTAAAATAAAAATTGCAATCCCAAAATTGCGGACCCGAGTATTACCCAGAAACCATTACATAACCAAATGTAATTCAATACAGGAAAGCATTCCGTAATGTATGTGACACATGATCACATCGGTTTAAACAACTAAACCTCGTGTTTTCTACAAATACAACTTAATAATTAATACAGTTCGGAACAAATTCCATTTATCGTGATTGTGGAATGGTTCAGTGTGAGACAGAAGTCACGTGATTAAACTCGCTAATTTTCGCTATGACTCAAACGTTGGAGTTCGCGCTTGCGCAAAAGTTCAAACGTGAGTGCATAGCGGTTAATAGCGAATAAGCTGTCGAATAAGTTTCTACTTTGGTTTCGAATAGTGGTTTTAAACTATTAACTCTTAATAATTAATTGTGACGTCTAATTCTGTTAAAATTATGTTTTACGTCACGTTTCGAATTAACAAACACTGGAAACAAAAATTGATTCTAAAACATCAGAGAATTTTGTAAGAGTTCACAAATGAGTAAGAACACTTATGCAGCTGGTAAGATACGTCTAAGTGACCCTTTCGGAAATATAAACAGCTACAATTCGGAGAAGATGAGAGCCTCTGACATAATAACTGGAAACACTAATAGTCACACAAGGTAGAAGAGACCGTTCATCTCAGTTTCGATTTTTGGTCGCGTCAGCTACTATGCCCGATAGTCTCATAAGTACACTTCGCGTTTTTTATCGCGAGAGATCGCACTGTTCTTCCCTCGCTGGACGTTATGTCCAGAAGCCAAATCACACGGCTTGTGGTGTCTTCCCCATCTACATTTCTCCCACCCGCGCGTCACCCCCAACTGGGAGGGCCAGAGCCGGAAGCCCACAAGCTCTAAACTCCCTTCTAGCCTCCCGACATGTAGTACATGTAAGTGAGCGTGAGTGAAAGAGGAGAGGATAACCCAAGGAAGAGGAAGGAATGATCAAACGCGGTCTATGACCTGTTTGTTGAGGTTGTGCTCGGCCATTCGCCTGTCACTGATAGGAAAAAACTCGAAAAACATCCCATCAGAGCAGCCGGCCGCTAGAATTCTTCTCCAGACCTCGACTGAATTCGGTCTAGCTATACTGCTAGCATCGAAAATAATATCATCGTAAAGACACAAATCCTAGGTATTGCCGATCACAGACGTTGTTGCAGTGACATCAGTTGAGACCCTAAGTCACTCCATCGGTCTCAAATATATATATATATATATATATATATATATATTATATATATATACATATATATAATTATACAGATCGAATTCAACTGCTGTCTGGACAAGAGTTCTAACGGGTAGCTGCTCTGATCGGTAGTTATACGTACTTTACCTGATCAATACTAGGCAAATGCGGAGCAGCACCTCAACAAACGGGCCACGGTGCGATCTTTTCTTCCCATTCTTTGTTCTATCCTCATCCCTTATTTTCACACATATACATAGACTACTCTTCCACACATGCCGGAAGACCAGTCAGGAGCTTAGAACTTGTGCCGGTGGCGCTAGTGGGAGATACATGCTTTGGGTAATACGTGCTAGCCGACATGTATGTCGACGCTGTATCTCACCATCTAGTGGGGGAAGACCACTGCCACTTCCCAAGGAAACACATGCGCTACATTAACAGGTTTAATAATCTTACCAGGTGACGCGACCGAAATCATTAACCAATCAAACAATAATAGCTAGAGATTGTAATCCCTCATTTTGTTTTGTCTGCGTCAGTAATTGCTGCACTTTTGTGCTTTATGTGTTGTTTCTTCCTAGAAATGTGAATGATATTTGCGGCGAGGCGGCCTCTCGAAAAGCTAGAAGTCGATGGCTCTGAGTAGGCATTCAGTGTAGCACCAGATGGAAAGTACATGGGTGTGCAATTCCTCCGCACAGATATTTGCTCGTTCTGCGCAACACCCAATACGTCACGAATGATGTGACCGCGTCGTTAGTCGCCATGTTGCATGACAAGCGATGTCTTGGTAGAGACATTTTGAAAGAGGCATTAAGTGTCACATTTCAACAGCGATCAATAAAAAATAACACGATGAAGGTGTAGTTCAAGTCACATTTAAAAAAATGCTTCTTATATGTTTAAATGTCTTTTAACTAGGTGCTGATGTACATGGTATCTGGCTGCATTTAATAATTCACGTTAATAATTTGATGAAAACTGGAGCATGAAGCTCATTGGCTGAAAACGGAAGGCTGCGCAACAGCACACTCATGACATTGCGGCATGGTGAAGCTGTTTTCCTCCTCCGTGATGTCAGTAGTTTGCATACATTCCTCAAGCGACGTCTATCAGTTCAGAGTATACTACGATTTAAGAATGGTTAAACTTCAAAGTCACGAGCTGAACGGAGAGGGAAACATTGTCAATAAATCGCAAGCTCCTATACAAAACAAAATGTGATAGCAAAGCTCCCGAAACCCGACAGTGAGCCCATTTCCATCCAACATACGTTCTTTCGTGGCGCAGTGTTTAAATCGGAGTATATATGTTGATTAAAATATTACACAGCTGTTTTCCAATCGAGAGCTTGAACGTGACAATAGTGACGTCATAAAACGGACGTTCAAGCTCCCTGATTCGATGCCAGCGTCGCAGATAACTAAGTGTCATCTGACTTAATGTTTTAACCGGTTACTGCAATTTAAACCTTGAGTCTGTGGACGTAAATTAGCTGTTACGGTGTCATCCAATTGGGAGCTTGGGTGACACCTCAGAGTACTATTTACTTTCAAGCTCCCGACTGAATGACAGCGTCGCAGCAGACCAATAGACTTAATATACTGTCAATAGACTGCCAATATACTGTCAATATACAGTCAATATACTGTCAGTATACAGTCAATATACTGTCAATCAACTGTAATATACTGTCTATAGACTTAATGTTTTCATCGGAGCTTGGTGTCGTGGGGCGAGTGTGGGCGTGGGCGTGGACGTGGGCGTGGGCGTGGGCGTGGACGTGGACGTTGGCGGAGGAGGGAGTGGTGTGGGGGTGAGAGTGGGGTGAGGGCGGGAGCGGGAGCGGGAGCGGGAGCAGGGTTGCGGGGTGTAGGGGGCTAGGGCGCGGGCGCGGGCGCGTGCTGACCTCCGCGGGCGAGGGCGCGGCGCCGGGCGGGCGCCGGATGGCGAGCAGGAAGGAGGTGTTGGTGCGCTGCGCGATGGCGGCGAAGGACAGCGCCACGCCGCGCGGCCGACGGAACTCGAAGTGCGTGGGCGCCGCCGTGCCCAGCGTCGCCAGGTCGCGCCCAAACACGCGCATGAAGCCCGCGCCCAGCTGCAACGCACACAAACACACACGCACAACGCATTTCAATAAGCAGCGGAAACACTCCAATGTTGTTACGGTATTTATTTAATCAAATCATAATTACATTACACAGGAAAATCAATGCATTCTACCTACAGTATAGAATTAGCAACAAAAAACGATTAACAAAACAACACAAAATGATTTTTCAAAAAGTGGCTGCACACTACACAAGAACTATTAATAAAATATAACTCCCAACAAATTTAGTGATTTAACAAAAAGAGTCTTCGCGAATGTTAAGAAAACGTACGCCTGGAAAGTCTCTCCGCACCCAACCGAATGAGGGCCTCTCATTAAAATTAGTTTATCTTGTTAGAAACGACATCCTTGGGAAACAAGAGAAGGGAACAACATTCTATAATCTGTTATGAATGTGACGGGAACACACCATACGTTTTCTGTTGTGACAAACTGCAGCACGTGCGATCCACATAATTTCTGTTGCTAGTGCTCTAACAAGCCAAGTGCCACTGCGTAGAGACTTTCCTGGTGCACTGTACATACAGCTAAATATTTCAACAATTCTTTATATACCAAAAATAGTTGTTATTCCATAAAGCAACATGTGAAGAGCAAATATTTAATTGCGCTTGGACTCTTCCTTGATGATTTTCAGTGGTCCCTGTGTTGTAAGTAGTGACGCACGAAGTACGAGAATTCAGTCGGTATGTGCAGTACGAGAATAGACGGTATGACACAATCAAATATTTTTGTTTTCTTCAAAATAGAAATTGTTTCAAAGTTTTTGAAGTTCGCACCGAGCAGCCGTGCCGTGAACATCGTACGCCACAGCTCTCTCACTGCGTAGTAGATCTCTTTGTGACTCCGAGGTGAACGGACGTATTTCTGTTTCCATCCCGCGAGTGCCGAAACGTAAAGTGGTAAACAAACAGTTTTTTCTAGCTTGTATCGAAAAATATATCTAGTATCCTGAATAAATTGAAGTAATTTCAATTCAAATAGTGGTGTACTAAAGAAAAATAAGTGTACGATTAAATTAGTGATGGCCTCGGCAGTGGCCCATTGCGAAGCATAGTGGGACCGTCGCAACATGGATCAATATAATGAAGCTGCCGCAAAATCAACAAATAATGTTTCCAGCAAACAGTTTATCTCTCGAACAGCAAAAACATATAATTGAAACGTTCAGATCAGCAAATACAATAACTACTTGAAACAAAAATTATCCCCGAAAACCAGTTTACAAGCGATGTTCAGCCAATGGAAGGCAATCAACACTTGTAAGTCAAAACTCTTTTCAAATAAACAGAGTGATCTCAATTAAAGTACTGCAAGTGGTGTCCACTAATTCTGGAAGATAAGACAACTCTTTGGCAAAAAAGTACGTTAGGAAATACAAAAGTAAAATTTAGATGATCAGGACAGGACATCCGCGCCAGGGAAGATAATTCTTCTTTCAATGTCGTGACTACAAACATATTTTAACTGCTAAGTAGACAAGAAAAATGTTGAGAACATCACAACCAACAGATCTAATAAGCAAAATAAAACCTTCCGCCTAATATTCATTCCAGGAGTAGAAGATATATCTGGAATGAAGAACATAATTCAAGAAGTTCTTAAAACAGAAGTCTCACTTACAAATTGCTTTAATAATCAGCCATGTAAAATATGCCTGGCAACATCCGATGCATTTCGCACGTCGTCAAGCACTTGAAAACAAGAATATTATGTTTCATACACATATCAATGAAGAAGCATCGAGCATCAGAGCCTAGTATTGAAAATATATTCATCCCGTCAACATGTGTTGCAATGCTCAAGAAGAATAGAAAATCTTGGTTCACAAAGTTCGTCAAAACTTTATAATGCTAAACATCAGTTACTAAGGCATAACCATTATCCATATTTTTTGTTGACCTAGAACAAGCCAACCAACAATAAAAAGTATTTATGAAATAAATCGTCCTAACAACTGTATAGTTTTCGTTCGAACCTTTCGCAAGAAGAAGGAAATAGTACATGTAAAAACTGCTTGACCTATGGTCCACACTAAAAGTTATTGCAACGAAACAAAAGGCTGCAATGCGGTGGGCGGAGAAGACCGCATTGAAGTTGTGATAAAGCAAACGATAGCATGCCAATGTGCGAACGATTGCGAGAGAAGACCCGTCCAACATATAAGGATGTATCATATATAAACTTCTAAAAAGAAGAGATTCCCTGACACAAAAAATATTGCCAATCAAAAACAATCCAAATGTCGTTCATCAGAAAAAGAACTTTCCGCCACATTTCTCAAGAAAACACAGTGCAACCTTCTACCAGGAATCAACAATGCTTACCGGCGAACTCTTTCTAACAACCAGCGCCTGCGGAAAGTGAACTTGCAAAATATGTACAAGAATCGTTCGCAAATTTGAAAATCTACTTAGTAAGCGAAGCGGAACAATAAGCACGCTAATAAATCTCATGGTCGGAAACTTCTATCAAAATGAGAAGGCAGTTAATCATCAACAGCCTGGAATGCCAAACGGTCTCGAATCGAGAAGACGAAGAATCGAACTTTTTCTCATAATAATGAAATAGATATATTATTAGTGTCAAACGCACTTGACGACTAAGAGCCATATTAAATTCCCGACTTTACTACGTATTCAACAAATCATCGAGTGGAATGCCCATGGAGGCACAGCGCATCATAAAATAAGAAATTCTATTAGGAACCATGAAAATAGAGAAATATTGTGAAAACATTTACCAGCAACGAACAATCCAGAATCATGACTGCATGGACCCTTAAGCATTTCACCGTCTATGTCCACCTAAACCTAAAATAAAGTGAACGCTTTCCAAAACTTTTTTTGAATGCACTTGGAAACAAGATTCATCGTCGGGTGGAGATTAATTAATGCGAAAAATCGACACTTGGGGTTCCCAGGCTAAAACAAACTAGAGGTGGGAGGAGTTAAAAAATAAGCTATTAATTCCATGAAGCTTGTCGTACCAATCAACGGGCAACTCTTACTGGCCAACAAGATACTGTCAAAATTCCAGATTCTTATGATTTCTTTATGTGAAGGGCATTTCTTCCATTTATATACAAACTGAAGCATCGCTTGATCTCAGCTCCGGACAACACTCCTATATCTAAAAATTAGTAGCTCCATACGATCACTTCAAGAGAACAATTGAACTAACCACTCAAAACTGACTGGGATCACTTCGCCAGCTGTATATAGAAGAATAATTTAATGGTTCAAGCTTCCACTGAAGATTAAAGATGAAGTAGATGATGCATGTGGAACATTACGAGATGTATAAAGACGCAGCATGGCATTCACTCTCAAATTTCAACAACAAAATGAAAAAGTACTTTTCCAAAGCATATCAAGGAAAAGTTTGGCATCAAAAGGAAACTAAAAAGAACCTACCAAGAAACAAGACCTCCACTAAGATAAAAGAAAACTGAACAGAGGCAACTAGCAGATTTAAAAATTGCACTCAAACTTTGAAGAATAACGAAATGAAAATAATATTCTTAGGGAATCTATCCCCCTTTTTAAAGAATCCGCTTATTCTTGTGGAAGGCAACTAGAAGAATTAAAAGACCACAACTCAACCAATTCCCCCTATCGCAAAGGAAGATGTTCTGGGCAAGAAGTAACGCGGAGAGGCAGTAGCATTTGCCACACCTTGCAAAGTATTCCAGCCTTATCTATCAACTGAACGCAGCACGGAACGGTGAGATACGAGCATATCTTGAACTCCTTGCAAATGTCGCTGCCTTCAGCAATTCACAACTTATGAAATAGAAAAAAGCATACAAAACTTACCGCCCCACAAAGCCGGCGAACATGGACTTAATAACGGCGAAGTGTTTGAAAAGAAATTACCAAGAAGGCAAAATACTAATAACTCTCAATATTCACATCCGCAGTGATTAAGAATTGGAGCATTCATCCTTTCAATGGAAGGTAGCTCAGATAATTATTAATCAACCGGCGGTAAAACCAACTCATGACGTCCATCCTACAGACCTATGCATTTACTACCAACAATCTCGACGGCATAGAGAAGCTGCTTTTACAACGTCTAAACGTCACCCATAATGAAAATAATCTTATACCCCAACTCCAGTTTGGATTCAGGAAATTTCACTCTACAATTTCGGGGAAAAAAACAGTGCATGAATAGTAAACGAATTAATAAGTCTGGAAGAAAGCACATACTGTTCAGCCGCGTTCATAGAATGTTCGCTCAAGCGTTCGGATAAAGTGTGGCACCTGCGCCCTTATATAAAATTAAAAGAACTACCATCAGATATTCTACATTATTTTAAAGTAATATTCTTGAAAGGTTTTTCCAAGTAAAACAACAAGAAGCTTACTCCAAATTACACCCCGCACAGTCTGGTGTGCCAGCAAGGAAGCGTTCTGGCGTGTCCTCTATCTTCTTTTCACAGCCAGATCTTCATCATTAAAAACGTCACAACAGCAACATAACCGGACGACCCAGCGGTAGAATAAACGAGTCACGGGTGAAGAGTCCTGTAATAAGAGTGCATACTGTAGTGGCTGCAGAACACTTAACGCAACAAATCTATTCATATATGAATTTAAAAATGGAAATCCGAGTGAATGAAGCAAAGTCTCCCACGTGGACCTCAGCAATAGATTAAAGAATAATGCGCTCAAGTCAAATGAATGATGAACTAATTAGCCCACGCACAGGCAGACACGGTAAAATATCTAGGTATGCATCTAGATAGACGTTTAACGAGGAAAAGAGACACATAACCACTAAAAGAAAAGAACTAGACCTCGAAGTTCAAAAGATGTACTGGTACTGAGGACGCAAATCGGGTTTGTCACTCAAAAACGAAAATATTGCTTGTACAAAGTAGCAGCTTAATCCAGATCTCTGGACCTACGGCATTCACCTATGGGGATACTGCAAGCAACTCAATCTAGAAATATTACAAAGGTTTCAGTCATAAGCTATTGCGCGCTGCTGCTTGCTCCTTGGTATATTTCCAATGTAATTCTTCATACTGACTTGCCAAGTAAAACTGTTAAAGAAATAATCACCATTCAGTTTTCAGATACCAGCAGAGGCTTGAAACCCATCCAAACTACCTGGCGCTAATCTACTGGACAACAGCGGGAAGAAGACGATGGGCAAGACCTTACTCCTTCTAGGACTTCGTGTACAGATTCAGTTGAGTTGGCCAATGGGCCAACATCACTGTCCGGCAATAATAAACTGTGTTTTTGTGTATGTAGCATTGTCTAACATGTCACGAAAGTTATGTATAATAATTGTGATAAAGCAGAAGTTAAAAAAAAGTTTTTGAATTTTTTCTGGGTTTCTGGAGATCTCATGGAACAATAGACAACTTTCACATGTCAGCGAAGTTTTCTTTCACTTTCTGCACCCATTAGAATTAGTAATATCGTATGAAGTAGAAGTAATTTCATTCATATGACCAACATGGTTCTTTCTTTGCGTATCGTCCCTTGTCCGCATGTTTTCTAAAATATAGCCAATAGAAGATAACATCAAAATTCGGATTGAACGCTTTGTAATAGCTTGCGATTTAAACAAATACGATCACGTGAAGACTCAAACGTCAATAAAATTTGCCTACGTTATAAAGAGTACACCTAAAAGTGACACAATATTGCTCAATGCCCATCAATAGAGGTTCCTTCAATAGAGTGCGTTTAATGCAGTTTTCCTTGGATTAAGCAAACGACGCTAATTTTCTTTAATCTACCCGAATTCCGTTTGTCTTATCATATTTCCCTCCTAAAATTTACTTTCATAATTTCCACTCATACTTCCGTTCTTAAGACATGTTGCATCATTCAACTGTTTCAATTTCCCTTTGCATCGCGATTCTCTCGATACAGTTAAGTATAAGTCAAAAATAAAAAAAAGGTTTCTGGAGACACCTTTATCATACGCCTTGCCTTGGATTCCCTCTCTGACAGCGAAGTGTCCAATGAGCCCCTTTTTTTCATAATTATTACCTCCCTCTTGTGTAGCCCATGGATCCGTACAATCCAGCCGATATTTAGCCAAAGGAGGAACAACGGCTGCACATCTAGGTAGCTCACCTCTGTGCCCCGTGGAACCGTACGTAACCCAACATTGTCACCAGCCTCACGCTGTTAAGGACAAAATGCATGTATTCTTATTTAGTTTGATGCCAAAATATGTAACTGTAAGCAAAGAAACACTGACATAAAATTCGTCAGAGCTAAGGTAACCTCCGTCCTCCAAGCTGGAAATGGCGCCGTCTGAGTGAAATACGCACATGATTGTAGTGCATGTTCAACGTCACACGATCTGGCCAGAAACGAAGTGTTGTTACTTATCATGCGAAATGTGATGAATGGTGGTTGGGATTACGTACCACGGGAAATGTGGTGCGTGGTGGTTGTGATTACTTATCATGGGAAATGTGGTGCATGATGGTTGTGATGGCCCAAGGGGCCCCAACATAAAGGTTAATGTTCATTGTCAATGAGAAACTCGCCCCCACGATCCGCCGAGTTGAGCTCGTCACCGAACACCTGTCTCAGTGACTCGGTTATAGTAGAGCCGGCTGCACGAGTCAACTGTTGCATAAGAGCAATCGATTATTGTAGCCATATCACCAGGACATCAGTATTGAAGTTTTATTATGCATGTAACATTACGTTTCCGTTAATGGTCTGGAATCAGATCTGGAAATATTTTATGAGATCTCTATAATTCATTTACATAGCATACATAATTTATTAGATCTGGTGCAGTAATGCACGATTTATCAGGGCATTGGTTCTCGGCAAGAGAAGAGAATTAT
This sequence comes from Gryllus bimaculatus, assembly GCA_017312745.1. Lineage (NCBI taxonomy): Eukaryota > Metazoa > Arthropoda > Insecta > Orthoptera > Gryllidae > Gryllus > Gryllus bimaculatus. The sequence continues at coordinate 16,405,423 of BOPP01000003.1, forward strand.
GGAATATTTGTGCCCTTGAATTGAAATTAGACATGGTGCTCAAACCGACAGGTTATTCACTTTGTTCCTTTATACGGAAAGATATTAACGATTGTTTTCCGGGAAAAATGCTAAACATTACTGTTCACATTGAAAACAAAATATAACAAAAGTTTATATTATTTGCTTTGAAGTCTTATCCCGAAATCATATTTTGTTTCGATTACCCTGCTTGTAAGTATTTTCGCATTTAAATTATTAACTGTTATATTTTTATATTGTTGAGAAATATTAGTTACTGTTATTGGTATTATGTTAAAAATATTTCTATATATTCTGAAAGTTATTGATATTATAATTAAAACTTAATAATAATAATAATAATAATAATAATAATAATTATAACAACATATTAGCATTAACTTTTATTCACAGATTAGAATGAAAAATGACATTTGTCACATTAGTATTACTTTTCCTCGGCTATAGTACGTCAGTTGAGTTGACTGAACAACTTTAGTCACCACAGTAATTTTGGCAGTGTGGTCTTAAGGTTTGAATCTTGTTGGTAGCGGATTTTTGAAATTAGCTGGATTAGGTCGCGTTCAGCTGCTGTCTTGAGGAGAATTCTACCTACCGGCTACTCTCATCGACAATTGTACACGATTTATCGAATCTATTACAGACAAATGCCGGAGCAGTACAGCAGTACAAAAGGCCTACGGACCAAGCGTGATCTTTCCTTCCTTCTCGTCATTTCTTCTCCTCTTACACACACATTCACATACGTTTCTCTTAAACACGCTACACTATCACACGTGTTGAGATACCAGTCGGGAGCTTACAGCTTGCCCCGTTTTGGGTGGTTCCTCTGGGGGAGATACATGAAGGGGGAAACTCAGTGCCGGATTCACGTTCTAGCGAAATGAACATCGCCATCTCCCGGGGTATAAAATGCTTTACGTTAATGGCATAGAAAA
>BOPP01000003.1:16406406-16424193 GCA_017312745.1 Gryllus bimaculatus
CTACAGCTCTACAGCATCAAAAAAAACTTTCACAGTGCACTGCGACTGTAGCGTCCCCTCCAAGCTTAGACACAACATTTCTCTGTCTGCCTGCGCTCTTTGTCCCGAAACCATACCCTCTCTCTGTCTTACCTCGTGGGCCGCGCGGTTAATCAACACTGCGAGTTTGGCGACAACAAAACTTATGAGTGAGAAGGGTCAGACGAAATGCAGCTCATGTGTTTTCAGCAGTATGGGTTGTTCCAACGATCAACAAAAACAAACCTATTCTTGAAGAACGGTTGTCCAGTAATAGGATACATAACTGTACCAACACTTGATGAATTCGCGTCATGTCATGGGACACTCCCTGGCTGCAGTACGAGTTTCCCTTTTCGGACGTGTGGGCAGTGATGACGAGCGACGGTCAGTTGCGATCGCTGGCGTTCCGCAGCACGTCTCTTTTCATCGCCTCCGCGCTTTTCTTATCCCGAGAGAGGAATCTCAGCTGCCGCAGGGTAGGGGAAGCCTGCCAAGACTTCACCAAAAGCGTTCGTCCGGCACGATGGATTCTTTTGCGCGCATTACGCATTATAGTGATCCAAGAATGCCCGAAAACCCTAAACAATCGATCAATCGACCGTTTGGGTTGACGTGTAAATCTCACGTTCTAGTGGCAGGAACCAATCTGTCCTTGCAGAGAAAATAGCAAGATATACATTTATGTCTAATGATCCTAACAGTAACACGCCGAACACGAAAATAATCAAGAAATGGATCAGAAGCATCTTCACGAATACTAAAACGATTCATTTTCACTGGAAAATCATTATTTATGTGTGTATTTACCTTGTTCGGCCATTTTGTTGTCCTTTAAAGTTTCAGAGACAACAACAATTGTAAAATAACATTAGAACTAGTCACGGTCATCAAACCTTTCTTGAAAGCTACGGAGAGTTGAAACCTGTCGGGTGTATCCGAAAACTGCGAAGAAGGTTCAACTGCTTCCAACGCAGTCGTACGACTTCTCTAACTGCCTGAACCATTAACTGAAAAAAGTAATCTAATTATTATTTATATTCAACATTTTAAGAAATTTATTTATTAATGTTGGCAGATTTTTTCATAGCAAAGATAACATTTCTAAGCTTTCATATTCATAGAACGGAGTAATGTGAAGAAATCCTCGCTTTGGCTTTTATTTTTTCAATATATCTTCACATGTGAATTCTTTACCGAGACTTACTTCTGTTTGCAAAAGTACCCCTTTAAAACTAAAAGCAAAAGCTTGTTACAAGATTTTTACAAAATCACGACGCCGTACGAGCCCAACCTTTGTGTTCAACATGTATTACTAAAGTAAAATTACTTTCGCAGAGTCTGGACTTTGGCGAATTAAAAAAAAAATTACGCTAACCACTCCCAGCGGAAGTCGGCCACGCAGAGGCCATTTTCCTGCGGAAGTTTCAACGCGCACAAAGGCCGCAAGCCGCGCAGTGCACTTGTCGCGCTCACCCAGACAGACGGTTAGCTCGGCCGTCGCCCACGCCGAGCCCGCCTCTTCACGTCGTTCCGCCCTCGCCCACGAGTCGACCGCGCCTCGGCTCTTCGTCAGCCTCCGACAGCGGCTGCCACCGCGCGACCCACCCACCGCCCGCCGGCGCGCTGCCGCTTTCGCTAACTGAGGAACTGGGGCTCGTTCCCGCGCCCGCTCACCTCCCGCCCTGCGTTAATGTCCTCCGCCACTCCCCGCTTATCACTTTCCCACCACGGAACACTATTTGCTCTACCATCACCAATTCTCTCCCGCTTTTTCAATTCTTCACCGTCTCGTTGTTGTTTCCTCGCATTTTCTACATTCCCATCTATGGTATCTTCTCCGCCACGACATTTCACTGATATGACATTTTCCCGCCATGACATTTTCCCAGCCATGACATTTCGCCACCCATGACATTTCTCACCAGGACATATTTCCCATGACATTTCCCCCCATGATATTTCCCGGCCACGGGCATTCATCACCATGACATTTCGCCGCGCACATTTTCCGACAAGACATTTTCCGCCTCCTTGGCTTTCCCCGCGGTCGGCATTTCCCTCCCTCGTCATTTCTCGCCATTTCATTTTCCCACCTCGCACATTTCCTCTACTAGAACTTTTTTATGCTCGATCTTGTAAGCCAGAAAATTGGGCTTTCTTCACTTGCCTTCCCTAGCTAATCGCTCTTTCCGCAATTTACCGAATCCTATTTACCCCTGTGTGACAGACGATTTGTCGTTTCCACGTTTACGTTCCTCGGACACTTGCCTGAGAGGCACTTTGCAGCATCGCCGCCTCAGCCGCTAGCCACCTTGCCACTCATTCATTATTTCGGCCGCCTAGCCAATGCAAACCTTAGCCCTTTCTTCCTCGCCATGACATTTCCTCGCCATGACATTTCCTCACCATGACATTTCCTCACCATGACATTTCCCCAAGACATTTCCCCCATGATATTTCCCGGCCACGACATTTCATCACCATGACATTTCCCCGCCACATTTTCCGACAAGACATTTTCCGCCTCCTTGGCTTTCCCCGCGTCGGCATTTCCCTCCCTCGTCATTTCTCGCCATTTCATTTTCCCACCTCGACATTTCCTCTACTAGAACTTTTTATGCTCGAATCTTGTAAGCCAGAAATTACGGCCTTCTTCACTTGCCTTCCCTGCTAATCCTCTTTGCCCAATTTAACCGAATCCCCTATTTACCCCTGTGTGACAGACGATTTGTCGTTTCCACCGTTTACGTTCCTCGACACTTGCCTGAGAAGGCACTTGCCAGCATCGCCGCCCAGCCGCCTAGCCACCTTGCCACTCTTCATTATTTGGCCGCCTAGCCAATGCAAACCTAGCCCCTTGCCCTCCCTCCGCGGCTGATTCCCGACCCTACTTCCTAGTCTCCTCCCTGTCCTCCAAAGTAATCACAGCCTTCGTTCTAATTGTCCCTGGCACCGTTCCTTATACACTCACCCCCCCTCTCACCGCCACCCCCACAACCGTCACTAGGTTCGTGTGCGCGCCCTCGCCTCGTGCGTGCCTCCTCCCCACACTTCGCTCTTGGCCGCGCCTCCCCATCCCAAGCGGCTTAACTGCGTCCCCTCTCCCGCGCGCCTCCCACGCCTTTCCCGCGAGCCCCTCGCCGCGCAACTCGGCTCGGCTCCTTTGATGCGCCACGCGCGGGGCGGCGCGGCCATGGGGTTTCGGTGCGCGGGCGGCCGGACAGGGCACGAGATGCGGGCGGTTGCAGTGGCTTTCGTGCGAGTGCGGTGATTTTGGCCGTGCTAATGAAACCATACTTGTGTAATATTTAATTTTAAACCGTAAGGAAGTCACAAAGGAGTTTGTTATGAAACGTTTTGTAATCGCTTTGGAAAAAAAAGGTTAACCTTATTCCTTCCTCTGCTTTTCGGGACAGATGAACAGTGGCGTCATGATCTTTCTCTAGAAGGATGAACGTAGAGGTTATCGAGAGAGCTGACTGATGATAGCAGTTGAATAATGATGGAGAATTAAGGTTGCTAAAGGATTGTGCTAGGGTGGATTCATAACTTGGGTCTGTTTGAATCTGCGTGTAAAACCGTGAGGCTGCTATGTGCCTCTGGTTACAACGGAAAAAGAGACTGGTGTATAGCAAACGGTGGCTGCTCCACACCGAAGCTCGCGGTACATATTTGCTAAGGTGTAACTGTTTTGTCACTTCTTCTAGAAAGCAAAATGATCATTTAACTAGCGCTTTGCGCTTTGCAACGCTATTATTGTATTATTTTGCAAAAGTCGTTAATAGTTTAGCATATACGTTGCAGGAACATTCTACAAGAGAGCTCCCACAATGACAGCGGACAAGAACGCGACAACAATGAACTATGGGTATAAAATTATATTCGGCATTAATGTGTTAAGCGTTAATGAGTCACGAAGAACTTCTTTATGAAGACTTACGTAATTGGTTTCTGAGAGAAATATGTGATGCCTTTGTGTAATTTGTTTTTCAGAGCCGATTATCAGTGGTGCGTTATCATTGTCTTCCACTAAATGAATGATAGTATGGGCGATATAGAGAAATAAATGATAATAAAAGATGAATAAATAAGGATCTGTTCATGGTTCACATGTGATAGGTCGAGATATGGTAGATCAAGAAACCACCGACGCACAATCACGAAATTAAAATATTCCTGCTTTACACTAGTCACGAACCTAGCTCGGGTATTTGGTCGATGCTTCAAGCCATTGCACTGATGCATACGTATTTTTATATAGTCGAACTATTTCCAATGGCGGAGGGGAAAATATGGAACATGTTATGAACGATTTATGTGAAGAATCAGAACTAAGTGAATGTGATATGTTTTTCTCACAAATGAAATAAATGTAAATGTCGTAGATATAACTCTGATATAGTAGTGATATAATCACTGAACAAGGCGAGAGAACTTAGGTAAATTTAGACTTCTGAAGGAAAAATAAAAATGTCTGTATGTATTCGTGGAAATAATAATTTTGTCCATTAACAATCACGTCCAAAAATGTATATTTCATAGCAAATTTCAACAACATGCACGACCTTAGTCACCTCTTCCTAACATGTAATCATTTCAAAATGTGATTTTGTGGTCGTTAACAAAGCTGAGTATTCTTCGAATAAAGAGTTTTTTGAGCGATAATAAAATAAGGAATAACTGTAGAAATATAAAATGAATATGATGTATTGATTGTTTGATCGATTGATTAAATTGTGTTTGGGAACCTGTCATCTGCTATTGTTATTAGTCCCGTAAGTGTAGTGCACATTTTTATCACAAGAGGTGGTGGCAATCTTCCTCCGCCAGATCGCGAGGTTCTGCGCTGATCTACATATCGTTTTGCGGGGTTTTCCTCGATCTGGTGTCTCCCACCAGAAGGGCACCACCCCGGCCGGTAGACGCTCTAAGTTCCGGAATGGTCTCCCGGCATGTGTGGTAGTGTAGTGCATGTGAGTGTGAGTGTATGTGAACTAAGGGGCAAGAATATGAAAAGGAAGGGGAAGGAATATCGCGTGCAGTCCGTAGCCAGTTAGTTAGGGTACTGCTTGGTCAGACGCCTGACATTGATCAGATAAGCTACGGAAAACTACCGATTAGAGAACCCAGCCGCTATAGTTCTCCTCCAAACAGCGACTGAATTCGGCCTAACTATCCAGCTAATATCGAAAATCCTTCCGCCATCGCGAGTAGAACCCTTCAACATCAATGTCAGAGGAACTGAAGTGACATGAATCGATGCACTCAGCCCCCTACTCCGAGTCTTCTTATGGAACTTAACTCCTCGCTAACTGCACTTTTATTTCTGATGATAAGTTGGAAGCTTTTTTCTGAGACTTTTACCTTTTACAGCATTGATAGTTCACTTCAAAATGTCATAAAATATGAAGTGGGGAAGTCGTGAGAGTTGAAGTAAATTAATAGTTAACTGTGTGAAAGTGTAAGAATATTTCTAGTCGTATTTGAAACGATCGATCATGGTGAATAACAGCGTGGACATTTGCATAAGTACTTACATTTAACATACCAGATATATTGTATTGCTCATAAATCTTAATTGAAAGTCATTCATGAAAAGTTCTCACTAAATGTTTTCCAAGTAATTACTAACTCAATCAATGGATTAATGGAAATATCAAAACACAATCCTTTTAGCTTGGCTGTTATCTCTTTTAAAAGATCTTGTTTTCTGAACATACAGTGAAAACAAAACGGTCAAAGTGGTTTCTTTTTGAACCTTTCAACGTCAGGTCGAATGTTATCATAATGTCAATTTTTTGCAGTGCACATATATTTTGTCTCTTGTTTTTTCTTTTTTAGTTATATTGTTATAACAATATAATAAAGAACTAAAGTCGGATATTTCTTATTTCAAAGAGTCAAGAAAAACTGTGGGTACATTTGAATATGTACTTGTATGTACATTTAAACAGATTCTCTGAGATGTAATAATAAATTTGTTCTCCGACTGCTCAGTAATAATAAATTTGTTCAGGTTTAAAAATCAATATAGTAAAAAGTCTCGTCTAAGGCGCTTGTAAACTAAAACACTTTTTAGAAATGTGTATTCTAGCCCATCGACTTTCATTAAACGGAACATATTATACACCATGGCTTTCCACCGTGTTTCTAGCGCATTCGGAGAACACATTAAAAGACAAAAACAGTCAAAATTTAATGTTTTGATGGCAACGACTTGAGAGAATATTACTAGTACATAAGCTGATGTCAACGTACATCATAAAATGATTCATGTCCACATGCAGTAATGCAAGTAATTTTCTGACCAAACACACGTCGTTTCCTTGGAGAATGCTATTTCCTTTGGACCAAACAGGCATGAAAGAAAGCTCCTCCTATTTTAAGGAGATTATGAGTGTGGTTATAAATATCTAGGTGAGTGTGATTGTAAATAGTAAATAATAACACATTATTTGTTGATTAATTCATTTACGAAATAGGCAGATTTCAGAAAGAGAAACAAACATTTAAATTGATCCCAGACAAGGAATGAAAATATTTCTAAACTATTATTTCATAACATTCAAATTAGTTAACATTATTTCAGTTTACTCCATTTGTTGAGAGCGAAGTTGAAATTATCAACATTTAATTAGTGCACTTTTCCCCAATATAATCTTCATTCATATATTTTTCTCCACTTTACTTACAAAGTTTCTCCAACCCAAGTAATTTCTTGGTTCTTGTACAAAATAAATATTCCCGCCTATTTAAACCAACTACTGAAAGTTATTTGGGAGCTTACAGAACTTAAATTTATTCACATTTCGAGAGACACAAATATTTGTAATGAAATATTATATATAGAGTGAATTAGTTATGGAACTACAAATTTATTTAAATGATTTCATTTACCTGAATTCAACAAAAGAATAGGAATCTAACTAGTTCGAGAAAGTGTGTACCTCCATTAGTTTCATATATTTCATTCAGTAAATGTTTATAATGTTACAGGCGTTCATGTAATATATCCCCAACAATTAAAGGATATCTTAATATCTGAACCTGCACAACTAGACATCACCCTGACGTATTTATCACGTCTCAGATCTAACCAAATCGGATAGTCATGGGTGATACATTTCAATGTTCAGAAACAAAATGGTGTATATCTCCTTACCATCTACACAAATCTTATCCATCTTTGGAATAGCACTAATACACCATAATTCTGGCATGTTTTTGCGCAGCAGTGGTAAATAGCACAAAAAAACGAGGAATCCAGCGAGAAAGGGAGCTAACCCGTAAAATTCAAAACATATATTTATTAACATATTCAATGTGTTCATAATCGTATACAATCATAAATCGATATTTATAATTTTGCGGGAATTTTGCGGCACTCTCACTGGAGGTCTCAACTCTAAACAGGTGTTTGCGAGAGAAAATTCGAAATCGTATTTTTGAGGTAATTTCTATACGATTCCTGCTCATACTACAGTACAGAATAGATAAGATAAAATTATTAACACGCCAAATTTGGTAAACGTAAGATACAGTGAGCTGCATTAATAAACACAGGCGCGTATTTCGTGAGGAGGAACAATAAACGAGAGTAGTTTGTTTCACAATCTTGAAAGGTTTTGATAGTGAGAGTCATATACGCGGGTAGCAAAAAGAATGAGTCCAGTCGTTGGAGGGAATGGACGTATAGGATTTTGTTGAAATGTGGACTGTCACCGGCTGTCAGTCTCTTGTGACGTGCAGTAAATAAATATGAAGAACAAGCTTGCTAATGTAACGGCTGGAGTATGTGTATGCAAAACAAAAAGTATCGAGTTTATGTGCAATTGTGATCAGGGGAGTTCCAGAATATTTTATTTTGAACTACCGTTAATATATATATAATTGATGTAACAACATATTTTTTGGTAAGAAAGATACATAATTTGTTTTTTGACATTTTTGGTGTTTGTGTTTCCTCATTGACAGATATAAGACGGATGTTTTAAAAATCATTTATTTTTGGTTGCTTTATAAACATATAAGGTCATTAACGACCAGTATTAATCTACATCAGAGATATGAGAGATGTGAGAGATTGATAACATTCCTCTACATTTTGGACGGGTTGTTAACGGCGGATTGTACAACAATCGATTTAACGGTTGATTTCGAAACAAGTAAAAACATTTCTTATCGATCTGTATCGTAAAAGGATTATTGTATTTTATTTAGGAGAAAGTGAGAACAAGTCAGATGACAATTTTAAATGATCAAATATGTCAAGGAACCGAAGAATGAAAACGGATCTTCTTTGTCAGATAACTGAGTTTCAGCCGGTCTATGATTGTTAGGTGGCCACCTGGAAACCCAAGAAGTATGCTCTGACCCCTGGCTGAAGGAAGTAAAAGCAATGTGACTTCCAGAGAACAATAAATCTGAAATACTGATTGTAAACTAATTCAAGCTCGAACGTCACTTCGGAAATATATTTAAAATGTAATGGTAAAAGCTCGAGTGTTTGCCATAGTTACGAACGTTTTCGCAGTTTTCTTACAATTCTTTTGCAACACTCAATGGATTAGCAAACCTCTTTCTGAAAAGATAATTGCCTAAAAGCGTATACTTAATATTTTCTATTGCATTTTAACTTATTTCCAATATTTGATTTGTTTCAGAAATGACCACTGATGAAAATCCCAATACTATTGGTAGTGGTCAGATTCTCAATTCAGTAATGGACAGTGGGTAGTCTATTCCCTCAATGTATTTGAGGCCTAAAGAGTTAAAAAAAATGATCTCGTAACATCGCAAAGCCAATAAAAATAAAAGTTTTTCAGTTGAATTTTTAAATGTAAAATAAGGTCAATAAATAAATTATTTTCGTTCCAATCCTCATACTTAAACGGCTTCCGTTCCACTTTTTAGAAGTTCAAAGCAAGTGAGAATCGTGTTTATTTTTTAATTATCCCCCCGCCCAACGTTGTGCCTGAAGTGGCCGCTACTGGGGCCGCGTGGGCGGCTGAGGCTGACCTGCACGAGCTCGAGGCGCCGATCCATGACGAAGTGCCAGGGGAAGGCCTTGCAGAAGCTGGCCACGCCCATGCGCAGGTCGCAGGCGGCCGTGGAGGCGGACGCCACGGCGCTGGGCGGGCCGGGCGTGGGGGGCGTCGCCGCAGTCACCACGTCCGCGTCGTCCTCGTCGCCGCCCGACTCCGTCACCGCGCGCCCCACCGGCACGATCTCGTACCTGCGCACACCACCAGCGCCACGCGCTCAATAAACAAACAATTAAATATACAAATAAGTAAGTGAAATAAAATTTAAGTATTTACGATTTTAAAGTCCACTATCTGAATAGAATGAAATAGTAATCATTTTTCAGAATACATATTTAATTATTTCACATATTTTCTGAATTATATGCCATGTTCGGCTTAAAACGCTGCTGTATAAGTATAAAAATTGCTCAATTAATTTTTTTTATTTAGTCCTATTTTTATATTAAAATTAACATTACGAGTAAAGCGTATGATTATGAATTTAAAATATAAATTTGAAGAATCTATGATTCATGTATGAAGCGACCTTACGTTATAAAATACAGATGTAAGTGCTTTACGCACGTTATATTCACCGCACTTTGACCCTAAACTCACGTTAGTAATTCCAGGCACTATGAGCAAGCATAATTGAAAAATAATTACTAAGCTCTAATACTGCCCTTCTTGTCCCTCTTGGTATATTGTCGGACATTATTAGAAAATTAAAAAAAAAGAATTCTATTATATTTTCGAAGGTTATCACGGGCTCTTGAGTATAGATTGTCAATCAGTTTAGGTTTGAAAACTACCATGCATATATTTTTACTTATTAAAATACTAAAAAAAAATGGGGAATGTTCGCCAGGTCGTATGGTAATTGATTAGGCTTTAAGAAGCATGACATTTCTGCTATAGGACGGCTGTGTAGACTGCAGTGATACTACATTCCCAATTATCCAGCTCGAGAACTACTTGGAGTACTAATGTGCGGACCTCCACCACGCGTATTACGCGCCAACAGTTATTATTTGGATAACAAATAGGGACAAATTAACCTTCGCACATAGAACACTAACTCACAGCGGACTTCCATGGGCTCTGTTTCATCCGATCACAAGGCCTCCGCGACAACCACACAATACATGAAGGACAAAGAAACAACAACCATAATCACGGCGGTGGACTCCGAACCGCGACCCTTCAGGCCAAGGCGCAATGTCGGCACATGTTTAGCTACCTCGGACATCCAGTCAAGCCACCAATACGTAGAAAATATTTACTAATTTCCATAGCCATGTGAGTTATTCATGTATATCATTTAAATATCGTCTATACATTGTATGAATCAGTAAACAAAAGTGAACTATAATTCATTTCAAATAAAAAAAAAATCTTTATAAGAACATAAACTACTGTTAGTCACCTGTAACCCCCTTTCGTTTCAAAAAAAATATGCTTGCACTTGGAGTAAAATCTAAATTGATTTGGTTTTTGCCTGAATTATTATTTGTCTTTTTTTTAATTCACACAAATTGTATAATTTTAAAATAAAAAATATTCCAACAAATAAATTTTTGAAATTCTACGTTCGATTCCTGTTTAGTGTTTGGGAAAACAACATAAGAGCACGCTTGGAAAATAAGCAACTTCTTTCATCCGAAAAAAATACAACTGATATTCAAATGGTACTTTAAGATTCTTATACTCTTTCTTTTGGCTTAAAAAAAAATTATTATTTTCTTAGTCATGCTAATGTTGAAGATAGTCACCGAGGTTAAACGCTCATGTAAACTTTACTTGTCTTCTCTTTCTGCAACTGGTGCAAGTGCAAATTTATTCTTGGCACATTCTTGGTTGGTGGGAAGAAGACAAAAAGAGAGGCGTCGGAGAAGACTGATACGTTGCCATGAACCGCGCGGTCGGGCAACCGCATCGCCACCGGTGCGAGAAAGTAGTTGCAGCGCTAGCAGCGGGAGTGAACGTACAAAGTGAGAAGCTATCGTCGGAACGGACGCGGTCCCGAAAGACGTTCCGTGAAACTGAGAATTACAGTGGCTTAAACGTATTGAGGAGAGGACATTATGTGAGTAGCCGTTAGAATGCTCGTCTTCTACAGACTGGAACACGTCCCAATCTCGGATTCAGAGTCCACGAGAACGCCCCCCCCCCCCCCCCCATCGCATTTTTCATGTGTACGTAGACCAAAAACGCCCGTCAAAGCTACACAAAATTTCAATTAGAAGTACTTATATACAAAGCTTTAAAATAAAATTCAATACTACATGTGATAACTAAGGTAAAGAGATCGCCACTATCTTTACGCTTATCTGATTGAAATTTCCGCTGATCTGATTAGAAAAGCGTATGGCTTGCTAAGAAAATTACGTGAAAAGGCGTAAAATCTTTGCATTAAAATTGCGATATTAACTAGTGGCAATGTGCGGCATACCGAAAACTGATTGCTTATGAGACTTCATGAAAGTACCCTTAAATTATCATTAATGATCTCCGAACGGTACAAGATAATCTTATTAAATTTCACCCTCAAAAACGTATCATCGACGTTATTGCGTGTCATACATCCATGATTACACAAATCGATGTTCGCTACAAAATTCCATGTTACCCACAATCACCTGCCACCTATCTTACCCTTAGCACTCGCGTTGGCGCACTTTGATTAAGCACTGAAACTATACCGCCGTAGGTGTTCACATAAACATTGCCCTACCTCTCAGAAAGGCATTCAATCTGCATTACCCTGATACTTTCTGTTGCGTAAGATTTACTGCAATTAGACACGATTGTACTTCAGTTGGAAAGTGTTTGGTTGGCGTACGTTTTTACACCGTGCAGGGGAAATTCGGACTGCTTCTTTGCCTAAGAGCAAATGCGCACTACTACAACTATTACTACACTCACTTTTAACTCGTGCAACCTATTTTTGCAAGCAACGAAAATATTCTTAAACTCACATGCAAAAAATTGTTTAAACACTAATTGCTCAATTTAGTATCATTATTTAATTTAAATGGTATTACGTATAGAGTTTTGATTCTGCGGCCAAATAAGTCTCCGATAGCGCGCTGGTAGAGTGTATGTCTGCTTAGGAGGGTAGCGGCAGGCGAGCAGATGGAGAGAGGGGTGGAGAAGCGCTGTAGCGTATGGAGGATAGGGAAAAAGATGGACTTATGCACTTTGAAAGGGCGATGAGCAAGAAGAGTGCTTCTTGCTTCTTTATTATTTGTTTAGTTACTATTAATAAAAAGAAGAGAATAAATTGTACAAAAATAGTCAGACAGACTCGGATTGCATATTTTAAACGTGACTTCTTTTGAAGTCCTCGGTCCCTGTCTTGTAAGATACTTTGTTAAATCTAATGTTAGGGACTCGTGTAGTTTAATTCGATGACTGATGTTATAAATTATTTTTATTGGACTGAACACTTTTAGTAGAATTACATTATATATATGTCTAAGAACTACCGTTTCTACGCTATGCTTTTAAAAAAATATTCTAATATATCCTCTCGTCTTGTCGCTAAAAGGCAGTCACTTAAGCGCAATTAAACAGTATATACATAAACTTCTGTATGACGATGCCGTAAAATTTTGTCACTACTAACCATATATTTACAACCAAAACACTACTCATGAAGAGAACGTCACTTTAAGAAGGCACAGAAAATGTAAGTGGTCTGTTGAACGCTTTCAAACGTATATTATAGCTGGGAACTTTGTTCTTACGAAGTAGAGTAGAATTCAAGAAGATATTTCGCAAGATTATATCTATCCAGTATGAATAAGTACTGACGCGTTCCGTAATAATACATATAAAAAAATTAAAGATAATTTCTTTACGGTAAAGATAAAAACTGAAACTGGCAATGATGAATCTGTTGGATGTATATTAACATCGTGCTGTAAATAATTTCTGTATGTTTTCATGCACCGCTTTCTATGTTTCAGTACTTGCAGTTTAGTAGAAAAGACTATTACTACTGTATGCTTTAGCTTTATTTCGTTTAATACAGTATTCACAAAGCTATGTCAACATGTATTGAAGAATTCTTGTGCTTGAAGAATAACCGAAAATATCGTTGTTGCGGAAATGATTGGAGGTCTACACATATATTACTATGGCAATGTTATTTCTTAAATTAGTCGTTAAAGTATTATAGTAGAATTAATTATATTTAAAAAATTTTGCAATATACGTCTAATTCACTCAGTCCAATATGAGCTTAAGTAGTTCCACTATTAATGTTATTTTATAGCTTAACAGAGATCTTAAGATATAAATTTGTACACATTACAAGTACAGGGTAAAAAAAATGTATATTTTTATTTTAGTTTTATAGAATTATATCTTTTGCAATTTCGTTGGTTCAGGTCGCTTGAAGAAATGCATGTTGCGATTTCCAAATGCATATGCTACATACATTTTTTGCAAATAGTATTAGTGATATTAGTTGCTGGAATCTTATGAACGATTTACGTTGGACATTATTCTACAGTAAAAACTTCATACGTAGCGACATTCATTAATTTGAGTAAAGGTGAACAGTCAATGTAGTAGAGGGTTTGAAATAGTTTCCCTTCCAATTTAGACTCATACGATTTCTTAGTGTCTGATTTTTTCTAGTACTCTACAAACCCAGAATTGATTCACTATTTTCTGTACTTTTTGAACTTGAGTGGTTAAGGTGATGTAACATTCTACAATTTTTTCCGAAAGCGTGAGAATATTCGTAGTTTAATGTTCCATGCGGACATTGTCAAGGAACATTTCACGACTCTTAGTTTTGTAGGTCAACACGCGCGAACATCACACCGTTGACGAAAACCCAATACCGCTTTGTCTCTCATCTCCTGCCGCTCTCATAGATTCTTGAATGTGTGCTGTAATGTGTTAAATAAATACTTATGTTTTGAGCACGTACAGTTGGGCAGTTTGAGGTGTTTATCAGACTCAAGTTCATGGTTGCTCGTATATCTAAGATAATCAGCACTCCATATCGGTTCGAAAAGATAGGAACACTATACTTCCACGCAAAGTTTGAAAACAAGATCATAGTCAATATTCGACGCAAATGTGCACGTGCTGTCGCTTTTTAGTATCAGATACATTAACTTCACAGACTAACCTTAAAACATATATGCAGAACCTCGAAATCAACACATTTTTGTCCGACTCGATATTGGTCGCTGAGAATAAAGCCTGACTCTATGAACACGTCGTGCTACCCTACAAGCACAAGAAATGAACATCATGTGCGCATGTATCGCCCAGGATTGGATCACTATTCAGGATGCTAATACACTTGATTCACCATAGATAACTAAGACCCAATTCAGCGGTCGAGCACAGAAAGACAAAACACTATCGGCGATATTGCGATTCAACAGCGTCCAGTTCACCTTGCAACAGCATTGAGGCGCGCTTGTGGAATACATATCGATACCTCGCGCCCTCGAGAACACCGTGTGCCATATGTTTGCAAGCACATAGCCCATTTGATGCAGGCGGGCAGCGGCGCGGTCCCTCGGGTGGACAAAACAGCGGGCGCTTGGTGCCGCCCGCGTCGCGCCTCTGGC
Organism: Gryllus bimaculatus; assembly: GCA_017312745.1. Classification (NCBI taxonomy): domain Eukaryota; kingdom Metazoa; phylum Arthropoda; class Insecta; order Orthoptera; family Gryllidae; genus Gryllus; species Gryllus bimaculatus. Next base: position 16,421,054 of record BOPP01000003.1, read on the forward strand.
ACTACACCGCCGCGCCTCAGTAGCGATTCGCCACTAGCCCTCGCCCTCGCCTCGCCTCGTCTCGTCCTCTTGCCCCTCGGTCCCTCGCCCTCTGCCCTCGCCTCGCCTTCGCCCTCGCCCTCGCCTCGCCCTCGCTTCTCCTGCCCTCGCTACTGCCTCGGCTCTTCGCCCCTCGCTCTCGCGCCCTCGCCCTCGCCCTCGCCCTCGCCTTCTCGCCCTCGCCCGTCGCCCGTCCCCAACACCGCCTTCGCCTCGCTCTCGTCTCGCCGTCCCTCTTATCGCGCTCTTGCCTTGCCGTCTCGCCTCCCCTTCACCATAGCTCATGCTTGTGCCCTCGTTCACTGTCACTTCTATCATCCTATTCAATCAACATGTCATTGCCTCGCCCCTTCACTTCGCCACAGCGCATGTCTTAGCTTTTCCGCATCGCCGCTGCGCCACGCATTTGCTACACTTTCACCATCACCCACTATGTTCTCTTCTCTTCTCCTTATCAGGCAATTTGCTTAACCTTAGTCCACGTCTTTTACGCACACCTACTTCACTGCTCGTTGCTTCCACGCCGTTTTTCCCTACGATCTTCACTCACGTCCATTTTGCACCCCGTGCCTTTATCTACACAGGGCTGACCCTCAGCCTTCCACCATGTGGTTTTACCATTTCATCCATTTCATGCCTTTCGGCTCCACTTGTCCTTCTTCTTCGTCTCCTCCTTGCCATCCTCTCGTTTCTAGCCTTATTCGCTAACCAATGGGATTTGTGACATCTTCACCTGTGCGTTCCCTTCCATCTTCCGTTCCTATACCCCACGGACCACCATCATCGCCACCGGTCACGCCAGACGTTCGTCGCCACTGCACCGCCCTGCCGCCCCCGTCGCTCTCTCGCCGCTCGTTTGCCGGTATCGGTTTCCGGAGCGGCGTGCGTCCGGTTCATCTTGTCATGATATCGCGTCTGCGGCTTGAAAGTAGTGCCTCCTTCGGGCTGAGCGACGGTACTTGATGCGATGCAATAAGTGCATATTGCGATATTGTAATAATTGAATGTCACAGTGTAAAGTTACGTTAAGGTTGGGTTTGGACTTTAGAATTATTTAAAACAAACTTTGATGGTTTGTAACAAGTCAGAATTTCCCTTACAGGTTTTGAAGAAGTTATGTATATAAACTTAATGTACTATCGATATGTTTTATTGAATAGACCAAATGAAATCGTTTGGAATTCGCAATAATCAAGTATCAAATGTCCTCATATTTATTTACGTAAGTAATCGGTAGTATTGGCTTTTGTTCCTTCCTGGTTGGTAACGGTTTCAACGAATCCGTTATGCTCCGTTGGCATTACTAACATTAATTGTGTTTGTTCTTTTGATCGGCTTCCTGTGTTTCTTATTTTTGCATTGATGCTTAGATCTTAATCTGTTTGTTCATACTCTTATCGTTTCTCATGTATCTTCTTGCTTGTCTTCGTTTTTTTCAATTCTCTTACATATTGTCCATCTTGGCTACTTATGTCGTTGTGAACATTGTTTTATGACATATATTCAGCTTACATTCATTGGATGAGATATCATGTTGAATAAATGAGATGAATGGATAATTGTGAACTTACAATGCTGCAACAAGTATTTTATTTTAAATTTGGACACACTATTTGTTTGCTAGTATTTCGCATTTCACACAGTCTAATTGTAATATTGCTGCTGGAAACGACTTGGAAAACTGAATTATGAAAGTTTCAAATTAATTTGACAATGCCAAAAATGGAATCTTCCTCTGATATGTTGAATAAGGTATCGGTGAGAGTGATATAATAACAATAATATCACTCATAATAAAGTACACTAAATATTTTTAACATTGTCATTATTTGGCAGGTGACTCAGTTCATAAGGTTCTGCTCTTGTGTCATTGCGCTGTTTAGGTGGTATTTTGTGAATTAGAAATTGAAAAGTCTGTTCAGTGCAATTCGAAAATGCATCTCCAGATCTCAATTAATTTCTCACCATCTCGATCGGTAATCCTGTTTATCTAATCTTATATATACTTATTTCCACATCATTACTATTCTCTCTTATTCACACAAATCCTACTACGTCGTTGTTAGTGTTCAACTTTATTCCCGAGCTAATTATCGGCGAAGCATTCTTCGGAGTGGTTCCTCGTACTCTCTCTTGATCCACCTATTTTTGGATATATGCGAATATTAACTCGATATTCGAAATCAGGCAGATTCCAGAGTATTAGACGTAACATACAGTAAAAATTAATTTTTCAGGTAATATTATAATTCGTTCAATCGTACTATCAATAATTGCACAATACTCAGTCATTATAACATGTTTTTGAATCTTCGGCTAATCTAAATTCCGAAAAATATTAAGATTCACTCTTATATAGTAGCCTTCTATATTGATAACTGTTTATCAATAGATTAGTATTTAATGTGCGCATTTTTTAGATTCTCAAAACGCGGCCCATTACATAGACGCGATTTTTGCCTTGAATCAATGATAAATTCTAATTTCAAACGTTCAGATACAACACCAAGGAATTTTTGTAATAATCTATCTGCAGCCGAGGAAATTCGATGAATTTACTTCGCTAACCGGAAGTCTGTGCAGGGTATTACAGCTATTTTATATTCATATTAATTAGTTTCCTTTTTAACTGAAACTAGTTAATTTTAATATCAAGAGACAGTGTTTTACACCTCATTATTTGACTTCAATAGTTTCTGATATAACGTGTTGTCTCAGAGTTCCATATCTCTTATGGTCTAAAATATTTTTACGATGAAAGAGCTGATTATTTTATGACTAATTTTACTTTATTTATTTATTATTTGATTTATTTATTTATTTATTTATATTTATTATTTATTTACTTTATTTATTTATTTATATCTTTATGTTTATTTTATTATTATTTATTTATTTATTTTATTTATTTATTAATTTATTTATTTTATTTATTTATTTTTTTATTTATTTATTTACTTTTTTATTAGTTTATGTTTATTATTATTTACTTATTTATTTATTTATTTATTTATTTAGTTTATTTTTTATTTTAGTTTTATTTAGTTTTATTTATTTATTTATGTTATTTATTCTATTTATTTTTATTCTATATACTTAAT
>BOPP01000003.1:16443263-16456329 GCA_017312745.1 Gryllus bimaculatus
CGTGGCGAGAGAAGGTAGGCGAAAAGAAGATGAGATGGAGTTTGAAAGACTGGTGGAGGCTGGGGCAGGCAGTAGTACATGAATGGTGTGGTTTGGAGGGATGCGGGTAGGATAGTGTCGACGACGTAGGCGCGAGGGATAATGAAGTAAAAGGTGAAGGAAATTGTAAGCTGGAGAGTAGGCCGTGAGGAAGAGGAGGCGGAGAAGAGAGGATTCGAGGCGGCAGATAAATTGCAACGTGTCGCCTTTTTGGCCGGAATATGTGTCAAAGAAGATTGGGTGGGGCATAAGGTACGTAGGAATAAGGTGGCCGCAAGATTTGTGAAGAGGGGAAAATTGGGAGTTTGAGAAGCCGGTTAGTGTGGTGAGAGACTGGGGCAGGGGAAGATTTTAGGGTGTATGAAAATTGAGCAGTGGAGAGACTGAAAGGGAAAAAATTGCTAATGGTTTGCTCGAGATTTGGGCATGCTGCATGTCTCGATGTGAAGACAAGTCAGTTAGGGTGGGAAAACGGGCGGAGAGGCAGAGAGGCGAAAAGAAGTGAGGCGGAGTTGGGCGGCTCAAAGAGAGGCAAGGTTGCAAGAAAGTGAAGAGACGGTAAATTTAGGTGACAGGGAGGTTTTGACCGGGGAGAAGAGACGAAACAACGCGGTGACAATATTACGGAGGTGAGAGGCAGAGTAGAAACAATGCAATGGCGTGGACACGGTCACAAGAAGACAAGCGGCGGAGGCAGAGAGAGAGAGAGAGAGAGAGAGAGAGAGAGAGAGGAGGGAGGGAAAGAGAGCGAAAGAGCGAGAGAGCGAGCGAGAAAGAGATGGGAAGAGTGAGTGAGAGATGGGAAGAGTGAGAGAGAGATGGGAAGAGTGAGAGAGAGATGGAAAGAGTTAGAGAGAGATGGAAAGAGTGAGAGAGATGGGAAGAGAGAGATGGGATGGGAGACGGAAAGAGTGAGAGAGAAAGGGGAAGAGTGAGAGTGGGACGAGAAGAGAAGGATAGAGATGGGAAGAGAGTAAACGGCGGGGTGGTATGGAGACGGTGCGGCGGAGAAACAATTCGGTGGCTATGGCGCAGCGAGGCGGCGGCAGGGCGAAGCGGCGTGGCAACTCTGCGCGGAGTATTTATCGCTTCCCGTCGTTGCGTAAGCGTGCGACAGCAATTACTCCGGGGAGCTGTATCCGCCCTCGTCAAACGAGCCATTCAGTTGCGGCTTACGCGGAGGCGCCTTCTGCCGGCGATGACGACGACGCTGCCGGAGACTGCGGCGGCGCCGCCGCCCACGTGGCACGCGCGATAAATTCCCAAGACCAGGTGCAACGCAGGCAATCAAGCAGGTAAATGATGCCCTGGATGTTGTTACGGACGTTGAACCATACTCGCTAGCAGTACATAGTGCTGAGGAAATGGAGAGACCAAAGGTGCAGTAAGAAATGCTATAATGGAGGGAAGTGAATAAAAAGAGCAAAAATGCTTGTTCAGATAAAATCAGGTTTATAGTATCAGTTGCGTACCAATGTCATTCCAGTTACAGGAAAACACTAAGAGGGTAATAGCGAACTCCAGAATAAATTGCAATACAATTGAAGAATTTTTAAAATATTTTTAAGATCTAATTATATATTTACGTCCTTTTGATGAAAAACTAGTTCTACATTCACTATGAACATTCGATTGTACAATTGTTTTAATTATCGACAGATATAAATATTATATTTTTACGTGATCTTGGGCAAGCCTAGCTGTAAGATAATGCCACGGTTTACACCAAGCGATTACGCATGGCGCATGACGACGGTTTTCAATTTTTTGTAAACATCCAATGAGCGTTGAAAAGAAATGAATAAGAAGACAGGATGAGTGGATGACCTTCAATCCGTGGTAGCATGCCACGAGAAACCACGTTACACTACGGATCAGATCAACGGTCCTCCAGAATTTTCCTCCAGACAGCGGATAAATTAGGTCCCGCTATGTACTGGTAATTGTATAGCAAATTGCACTGTTTAATAGAAAAACCTGCCACCATCCGGACTAGACCCTTTGTACCTCCCAAAGATCGTTAAGCAAATGTGTTTAGTTTATTAGAAGTATTTTTGAAAGTATCGGATTATTTTTATAATTTGTTGACACTTTTGATTGGGATATTCACAGACTCATTAAACATTGAAATATTTCAAAGGCTCATTAAGCATTCACGAAACATTAATCAGGTTTCAAATCGTCTGACACATATTTCTTTAAAAATATTGTATTAATTAAATTTAATTAATTTCAGTCAATTAAAATTAATTAATTTCAGATAATTTTGTGTTGGGCTGCTGTCCAAAAATGCGCTCAACTGATGTAATTCTTTAAATCGCATTTTTTTTCTCTGTAACACAATACGTTCAAGCACTTGAGCCACGGAAAAGCTAAATGAAAAAATGTCTAATGGAGATTAATTACGCCGTCACTCTCTCTCTCGAAATGAACGATGCTGGTCTGACACTTTTTAAGAGCGATCATCACCCTTCACCTCTAGTTCAAAAGCTCAAAAACTTTTGAAAGGAATCAAATCGATATTATGAGATTTCAAATGTCACGATCCCTACCGTAAATGTGAAAGGCCAGTGACAGTTTAGTGCTACAGAGTTGAAGGCAATGAAGAAAAGTAAATAAAATTTACATGAAAAATATGAATAGTTTTATACAACGTGGATATTATAATTACCGAAATGACATTCATTAATTGTTTTAATTTATTAACAATTTGTGGGAAGTTTGCTTGCAATCCCGGCATGGAGCTGATAACATAATCGACCGCGAAGGGTTTACTCTCTTAAAAATGAGCATTTTTCTGTAGAACACCGAGTTAAAATGTAACAGATCTAGGAATTGTATGGGGTCAGTGTATCTTAGCATGTTCGTACAGTGTTGGAAATGGCAGATAGGAACATGGCAGATATAGGATAGTTCAGTACCAGTAAGGTTCGGCTAATAGAATACATTCTTATTTGAATTGATTAGATGAGTTGAAAAGATACATTCTTAAATTGAAATAAGAAATGAGAACGCGATCGATATATAATTTTAAATAGGGGTTGTCTTCCTTTCAATAGTAGCACTTACGCAGACATTAGCTCTTTAAACAAAAACAGCAACTTTACCAGCAAGCTATAGGCGCACCCAAGCCAGAGCAATAGTTAGAAAACGTGGGCATTGAGATGAGGGCGGGGGGAGACCTTCGCATTGAACTCACGCCTTTGGGAATGGGATAAAGGGGAGAGCGCTTCAGACCGACATATATCTCATATGAAATTTCATATAAATACGTGAGTAGGCATCAGCGACTACTTTAAACTACAAAACTCATCAAACACAAAATGGTGGAAGGATTTCAAGAATGCTTCAGTGCTCGAGTAGCGGGAAACGAAAATCATCGCAAAAGTGTCACGGTAGTGAACGATCAGATGGAAGGGATTTAAATTAACCATTGCGTGAACAAATACAATGCTTTTTATAAAATACTATAATTATCACTGAGCGAACATGGAACAGCGTCCTCATCAGCGAGATGGAAGCGACGATTGAAAGTGGGCAGGTAGAAGGGAGTGCCTCACTGATGAGCAAACAGAAAACGTAGCTCCTAAGACTATCCTTATACAGAGTCAAGCATTATTATTGCTGCTACAACAGCACATTCATTCTCGTATTATTTATAACTTTCGCAATTTTCGAAAATTTATTGGCCACCGAAAATGGAACCGGCGTCATTTTGTAAGTACACGATACTTTGCGGGTGCAGCGAATGCTTAGACGCCAGGCCCTTTTATACTCGTATCTATAAAATATAGCAAACGGATAATGTCAGAATCAGCACAAAGATTCTTCAGTGCGCTGGGAGTGGGAAATTGAAGATATGGTGTCATAAACAAGCATTGACATGTGGACGAATAGGTTTTAGAGCAATTAGGAAATATATTAATTATAAATACAATAAAAGAAATATATCAAGTGAAGTGGGTATTGAAAGAAGCACTTCTCCCTGTCTCATATTGAGTAATTAGCTCTTTAAACACATCACCCTTTTAAAAAGGCAAAAGACTAGCTCCCCAAAATTGATATGAGCGAGAAGGAACTTAAGTGAGGGAACGTAACTTGCACCAATAGAAGCGAGCATAAAATCAGCCCATACGAAGACAACAGGCTTTGCTGAAATTAAAACTAACGAAATTAAAAGCTTCAAAACTGTCAGCAAGCTGCCTCAGGGTGAAGAGAGTTGGAAACGGAAGACAAGACGGGTGCAGTGAAGCCAGCTTTGCTCCGGTAAACGAAGCAAAGTAATTAAGAATTAACAATTAAGATAAGAAATGATATACAAACTGGGGCATACTCGTTTCGTTGGGAAGAGCATTTCTTCCTGTCAAAAATTCACTTCATATCTAACTAATATTCAAACCAATTGGAGTTTGCGCCAACAATACGGTGTCCAAGAATAGGATGGAGAAATCGAGGGTGACGGCAGACCAGTTAGAAAGACAAAATAAGAAAACAGAGAGGAACTTACTTGACGACGTCTTAATCAAGGTAGAAACATTCTACTCAATAAAAATTCAGGGGCGAGTAGTGAAGTGTAGAGAGCATGCAGTGTATACCGGTATATGGAATAGTGTATAAATGAAGAGTGTATGAGGCAGTGAAATAAAGGCAATTCAGTAGAGACAATCAGAAGGTAGAGTGTGCCCAAAAGACTGAGACAAATTTTGAACAATAAGCACGTATCTTGAAAGAAAAAAATGTCTTGTGTACCAAATCAAGTCTGTACTGTCCCTGCCCGAGCAGCAGGCCATACGGGATTATGTAAAACTACAATATTAATATTAGTAGTAATTATATGTATATTTATAATCGTCATAGTGAGAAATCAAGTGAAAAGGCTGATCCTTGGAATAAAATTAGCAACACGTTAGTCGTTAACCATGATCAGAAATGGCCCTATATGCTAATACAATAATAATAATAATAATAAATAATAATAATGATAAGCAATGATAATGATAAAAAATATGAATAACAATAATAATAATAATATAATATAATAATAATAATAATTTAATAGAGAAAAGAGAAGAAGAAGAAGCAAAGAAGAAGAAGAAGCATCAAATCCTTTTCGAAAGCACCACCCTAATGAAAAAGGCAGATCAGATGCACCACAAGGATGTCGGAGGGGAGGGGAGGCCGGAAGGTGCAGGCAAGAGGCGCCCCGGTGGGCAATCGGGTGGCAGAGAGCGGTTCCATCAGCTGTACGAAAGGAGCATTTAATAAAATATGGGCCTTTCCGGCGCGCTCGTAGAACGGCGGCGGCGGAGCGTCCCGCAGACATTCGCCAATATCCGCGCCCGCCTCCGGACCCTCCTCCCCTTCCCTGGCGCTGGCCCGCATTCTCCCGCGCCTTTCCGTTCCAACGCATGCAATCTTACTCGCTGGACGCGGCGGGACTCTCTCTCGGGGGATGCCGCGTTATTTCCGTCTCAGGGGGCGCTATGGGCCTCATCTGCAAGTCTTCTCTCCGCGCGCCTAGGGAATGTGTTCAGACGTTAGTCCCCAATAGGCCCCGTACTTAAACTAGCAATGCTATTACATAAATTATAATTAATTCATCGAATATTCTCAATCAATCGTCAATCAAATATCAAATTTGTGTGGTGCACGCTCTCAAAAAATACATATATTTTGATTAGTAGAAAGAATTATTTGTGTGTCGCTGGGAATGATTTTTCGAAATCTCCTTGTTTGATATTATCAATTACTGAGATTTTAGGAGTTTTATGTTGAAATTAATTATCTTTAATTCTTTTTGATGACATATTAGTTAATCCAATTTAATACTTTTTCTTCTTTAATAATTACTGTTTTGGTGTTTTAAATTATGCAATTTTATAAACACGCAATCTTAACCAACTTCTCAAGTTAATATTAAATCATATTGATAACGATAACTTGGATGTTTTCATGCATAACTTTATTCAATTGTAAATATTTAAATAATGTCCTGAATGTTTCTCAAAATCTGATTAATTGTTGAGAAATAACACTACATTGAGAAAAAATACGGTATAGCAAGCATTTCACTAGATTCAGTGTGATTTCACGAATATGAAGCTCGAACATTATTTGAAATACCTGTTGAATAGTGGAGCTTTTCGAATTGTGAAGCTCGACAAACTGATTATTATAATCATGAAAAGTAACTCTATAATTATTAATAGTAAATTATTTTACAATATCACACGAAGATATATTTATTTTTCCAGATCCATTAACTGTAAAATATAATTTGATTTTCAGTTATTTAAATTAGTTACGCATTACTTTGAATATGAACTGAAATTTTCGAATTAACTCAAAGCAATTGACCTGAAAATAATTAGTGGCGAATCCACATTAATGGATATCGCAATAATTGTTGTGGTTTTGCTTAATCTAGTTCATACGGATAATGGAATGCTGTATGTGAATTACATTAAAGTACAATTAATTTATTCAAAGTTCCAAAGACTCAGCTATCGTTTAATTTTCACGAGAACTCTATTTCTCCACCACAAAAAATGAATAATCTACATTTTTAATTTTACATTTTATAGCCCAGTATTTTGCAACATTGGTATCATACTACATGCATCTTCAGTGACGCGCAAAAATAAAACCCACCTCAAAAAAGGAACCTAACACACGAAATTCCAGATCGCGTGTCCACAACCGCAGACCACACGCACATATCACCCGCACGTTCCCACGGGTCCATCAAACACTTCGCCAGTCAGCAACAAGTGTCTCGTTCACACAGATGGAGGCCGGTGCATTAACCCGTGCAAACTGCATAGTTCGGTTGCTCTCTGCCCGAAGCAAGACAATTATCGAGCCGAGAATTAAAATCGAGTTCGACCTCCGTAAACTAAATCTCTGCTGAAATAGCCTCCGGCGAAGGGGTGAGAGGGGGAAGCGCGAGTGTGGTTCCGCAGGACGCCACGCGCGCGGAGGGCGCCACACCCATTAGCTGCTCATTCGAGGAAGTGATAAAATAATTAGTCTTTATGAATATGGGACGTCCTCTGCGAAGGTAGTTTGCTAGCACTCTTATCTATACTAGCTTCTGGATTCCCTTGTTGGTGAAAACTTTTCTCATTATAGTTCACGTAAAGTTTTTGTTAAAACTACTTCAGCTTCTGATGATCTTCCCTCTGTACTGTTGGAATTATAAATTATTAAAGTCTGACTTTAATAAAAAATAATCATACAAGGAAGAGATACATTAATTAATTAATAATTTCACGAGAACACTTTTCGTTACAACAAATCGCCTCCCTTTAAACACACAAATATACAAGAATCTAGAATAACAGAATACCCACTATTTTTGCTTCTGGACGTAAATGCAGCTTCACTATGCGCACGTTTGGTTGAACTCTCCTTTTGCATTGTGTAATAGGAGTAGAGGTAAGGGCGAATTAGTATTTTGTTAGCAAAGCAGAAAAATCAAATTTGTAGTTCGTTTACCGTTACAAATAAGTTTTCTATAACTCGGGAAGTAAAAATGTGTAATCTGTTTTCAAATGTTGCTAATATCACGCTTTTTAAATTGTGTTTTTATTTATTTATCTTTAACTTTCAACTATTTACAGTTACAATGATGGAAAGGGATTCTGGAACGCAAGAAAAAATGCGCAGATGATCTTCCCCATACGTCACATAGAGTTTTTACATTTTTTTGACTACAGGAATCAAATATTTTAATCTACCGAAGTAGATATTTAAATGCTTATATTTAATTGTATTAAAATATTTAAACAGTAGAAATTTTACTTATATGTTAAACATTTATTATTAATTGTATCAATAAAAAGTAATTTTTATGTTATAAATGCTTCTTTGTAAACTATTTTTTACACAATGTAAAGTACAATGTTTATTTATGTTGCTCCCAAAACAAAAATTCAAAGATTTTAATGTAAAAATAAGTTAATTTTTGCGATAAATTTTATTCTTTCACAATATTTTTTAAATAATGGAAAGTTCATTGTTTATTTATGTTTACGAAACAAACATTGATTAAATTTTTTAAAGGTAATAAAATAATTTCATGTAAAAAAAGTTAACTTTTATGTTAATATATGATTCTCCTTTGACCTATTTTTCTTTTAATCAATGGTTTTATTACATTTATATTAGAAATCCTGAAGTCATTTCTACCTAACCCTCACGATCGTGCGGGTACTGCCTCTTGATTCTTGAAATGCAATATCACAGAAAATATTTTCCCTCAAATCTTTAGACGTAGAATTAACATAAAATAGCATTTATTTGAAATTGGTAAGACAATTACTCTCAGACCTTAAAAGGTTATTTATCTCGTTCCAGCAAATTCAGTATTTGATAAAGCATGAAATAAAATGAAAACAAGCCACACATCACTGTAACTCATACTATAAAATTCAATTAGCCATCAGACAATGCTTCCCTCCTTAATAAATCTACCCCTGAAAAGACCATTGGCCCAGATAATGTTAGCACAATATGATAACATTATTTAAACTCTGATTTCAAAACCATGGTACGTATTTCCCATGTCTTCAATTCTTCACCAATAATAGCTTACTTCCGAACACACTGGAAAAACACACATAATGCACATCCTTACGCCCAGAAAACATTCCTTTTTCAACTAATTTCAACTTCATTAGTTGTCTCCCACCCATCAGTAAAGTCCTCAAAATCAGCTTAACTAGCGAACGGAATACGAAAAAGGCCTCATTTGCGACTCGGGTTCATTAGATATCCGATTTCTTATTCAATTACTTTCCTTGAACAAATGATATTCTTATTGAAAAAAAAAACACAAAAATTATTTAGACGCCTATACATCATTCGCAGCACTTGTGTGTTACAGATGTTGATGTATTTAAAGTTATGTATATTTCCATGTAAATATTTTAAAAATAATGACTCATGAAACTTGAAGAAATAACACTTATAAAAACAAATCTACACTTTTATAGAAGAATTCCAGAATGGCCATCAAACTCTAGTGGATGTTATTTTTACGCAAAGCATCCTTTCCTATGAAATGAGTTAAAATGAATATTACAGATAAAGAGTGAATCTGAATACATACAGAATTTGCCTCTAATTTTCATATTACTCAAAAGAGTAAATAAAGTCCGAAGTAGTCGAAACACCTTTGAAACATACTTGGGACTCATGAATGGTGAAGACATTAGCCGACGTGATGGCTATGATCATCCAAGTAAGTGACGGCATCGAGGAAAAACGGATATGTGATACTTAGGAAAACGAATAGTCCGGTTTGAAGATTTTAAGGCCAATGAGAGACAAAGAGTGTAGCTTCAATTTCCACTGCGCCAGCCGTACATATCTATACTACAATAAATCACCTAGAATAATCTCACTAATCTTAAGTTAACGCTTTCTTACACATTTAAGAGTCCAATCTAGCGTCAAGGCTGGGTCCAATCTGCGAATCCAATAGTGGATAAAGCTCCGGCCTTCATATATCGTGATTTTTATAAAACAACCTTCAATCTCTATAATTTTTATAATAAAGTCTGAAATAGAAGTCTTGACACTTCACACTCAGAATATCACCTTACTTTAACTGTGTCTGTAATCAATATTAAACGGAAGACGTCAGAAATGATCCATTCATTGCCGTTCATACAATTTTATCCATAACGTGAAATGTGCAATGTAACTTGGCACTTTTAACTTTAGGCACATTTTGGTCCTTATCCTTGACAAATGTAATCTACTCCTTTATTTCTGTGCAGAATTATGTATTCCCTGTTTATAAAATATTACGCATTTGTATGCTTGGAGAGTTTCGCCTCATAATACGCTCTACCAAGCTATTTGCCTCGCCGTGAATTGGGCTCTTCAAAATACTACGCAAGCATGAAGGCACTAGAAGCCTCTCAATCCCAGGAATCCGGTTACCTGCTCCCAACACGCTCCCTGAGTGGATAAGTGAAGGCTTCACGACCTGAGATCACCCTATTAGGGCCAAACTGCATCCACGGCGGAAGCGCAATATTCAGGGGGAAGTTGCAGTAACATACAAGAGAAGTGGGCGGCAAGCGAGTTACCATGGAGTTAATACTATTCTGGTGGACCTCTAGTTTACGATTAACAGTTGAGATCGACGTTGTTCTTGCTGTGGTTCTGGCTCAGATACATCTGCTTATTAAACTGGTAACTAACATTGTATTTGATTCCAAGTCCTAGTTTTTGGTACTGCGAATAAAGTAGAAATAAATTTCAATCGACACTACGCAGTAATTTAAATCGAAATTAAGAATTATTTGTGGAAACAAGATACGTTTACTGAGTATGTTTAAAGTTCTATACAAAAAAATCAATACTCTTCTTTAAACAGCACTTTTCAAAATCATGAGATTCTTAATTATTTTGTTGGAAATACTTGTAAGGAAATATTACAGTTGTTTGATGTAATTGAAGAAATTATTTTTCGTGTAAATTGAATTCCAGGAAACATTATTGCCTTAATTTTCAAAATTATATTTTTTCGAGATTTAATTGCTCTGCAACTCATTACTTCTAGCATATCTTCGGTGTACTACATTATCCTGTTCTTTCTGCATTCATCATGCGTCAAATTATTCTTGAATGAGGATGACATTTTGCATTATCCCACGACATTTGATATAATCCTTTCCTTATTCCTTAAAAAAAACGATGGCAGAATTACAGACCTTACCAAAATATAAATATTTGTAGCTTTCTGCAATAAGTGTTTTTCCCCGAAAATTCGCAGTTTTCCGGCGCAAAATTATATAACTTTCTCTGCTTACAACTAACTTCGTAAGGCGAGAAAGTAAAAACGTTGCACTGTCTTTTCGCCAGTGCTTTCATTCCGCTGATCTCGTTCTTGTTTAACTCATTCTTCTTAGTCTTTCGTCACACTCCTTTCCAACCATACCAACGTTTAGTCAAATGATGTACATTGTTACTAGCATTTACAATGTGTTTCACAAACGTTTTATCTCAATTCGTGGATATAAGAACAGAGCTCAGACCTGGGAACACCATTAGCTTGCAAATGACGGATTAAATCCTACTTTAAAATCGCAAATACATACATCTCTGAGGAATATAATTTATTTACACTTCATTCTTAATTCCCTTTCCATATATTTGCCACTCGAACTTGTCTCCAACACCACTTGCAATCCCACGTTCGATTGACTTTTTACGAGTGATTCCGGGCGCACCTACGGCTAAGATCATTAGTCCCGTAAGTGTAGTACATTATTTTTCCTCGAGAAGGAGCGGTGATCTTGCCCCGCTGGATGCTGAGATCTGGCGCGGACCTAACCGTCGGCTAGTAGGTTTTTCCTCAACCAGGTATCTCCCACAAGCGAGGCACACTCGAAGCTCCTGCCCGGACTCCCGGGATGTGTAGGCGAGTATTTAATGTAAGTGTAAGTGTGTGAAAATAAGGGATGAAGATAGGTCAAGAAAGAGGAAGGAAGAAAAAGGTACTACTTGGACATTCTCCAGGTATTGATCGGAGAAACCACGGATAACTACCGATCAGAGCAGCCAGCCGCTAGAATTCTCTTCCAGTCAATGGCTGAATTCGACCTAGCAATGTAGCTAGAGTCGAAAATCCTGCCACCGTCGGGACTCGACCATCAGGACCTCCCGATCACAGGCACGGTAGTGACATCAGTGACACCACCCTGACCCATCTCTCCTGGTGCAATCGCCCTTGCCTCCGTCCCGCCCTGCTTCATTCTAGTCGGGCACTCTGCGTCGCTCGGCGTTCGCTTGACCTCGCGCCTTCAGGGCGTGGCGGACGGGCGGCGCGGGCGGGGAAGGTTGTGATGGCGGCGTCTGCGAGGACAGCGCCGCATAATGCGCGGGTCGATGGCTTCGTTAGCATACGAAACGTCCGCCCGCGTCGCCCCGGAGGCCGTTTTTGCGCGGCGGGGACAACTGGCACCGCCGACTTCATCAACGCCGCCCCCGCCGACCGCTCGCTCTCATGCCAGCGCTCCATCCAACCGCGGCGCACAGTGGGTCCGAACGGCGGCGAACGGGGCACGGGAAGGGAAATTAGAGGAGACTATTTCGAGGACACAGTCACAGCAATTTTTTTATTTATTTTTTCCATTTTATTTCAAAATCAATAATTTTCGTCTAATGAATTCCTCTTCGATGAAATGACTGTATAATGTGGTGTATAAAGCGAAAATTTAAATGAAGTCATAGTAGAAATTACACGGGAAGTACTCTTTATTACATTGATCGTGTCGTTGACAGGAGAACTTCGGTTTGCAAATGAAACCACAATTAACACAAGCATACAATAGACTACTGTCTGATCTTTTGAATACTATGTTACTGGAGTAGTATTTAAAATGCGTACACGGCAATCCTTAAAAAATACTTAATAGCCTGTTCTAGTCACGTTATTGTAGTGAATGTTTTATCGCGAGAGGTGGAGGTGTCCCTTCCTCGCTCGATGATAAAATCGGCGCCGACATATACTTTTCCTTGCACGGGATTTTTCCTCTTAAAGAACCACACCCCAGAATGGCACCGACCTAGCTGAGGCAAGCTCTACGCTTCTGATTGGTACCACATCACATGTGGTGGTGTAATGTATGTGAATGAGTGCATGTAGGGGGAGAGATTAGGTCAAGGAAGAGAAAGGATATATACTGTGTGGTCGGTGGTCCGGAGTCACTGCAAAACGGGCTCTGATGCAAACTCAGCCGATAGTGTAAAATGATTTTCGTTGTGTTTTTTCCATCCGTATAACACCATAGTTTAGTTTCAGAAAGTGACGTCCTTGCACTACCCAATTGTAGACACAGGAGAACATGGAGAAACGTACTGAATTGACTTGAATGGATAATTCTTTAAGCGGTTATCACATTGACTAATGGTAATATGACGCAAGGGAATTTTGTTGTTTTATATATAATATAAGCTATTTACCAGCGTCACTAACCATTGAAATAAATGGAAGATGTGAAATTTAGTC
>BOPP01000003.1:16466847-16490874 GCA_017312745.1 Gryllus bimaculatus
GAGAGGCGTTCATCGGAGCTGTATGAGTCTCGACACAGGAGGCCCCGAAGCGCTTCAGGACCGGAGCGAACGCGCAGAAAAAGTTGTGGAGTGGCGGAGTAAAAAGGCTGGGAGCGCTTTCGCTGCTGGCCAGAGAGACGCTGTCGCGGGCGGCGAGCGCTCTAACGACATTGTCGCTGGAGTGGGTGATCTGCCGGTTAGGGAAATAAGACATCTGAGATAGACCCTGTTGGAGGAAGTGCTTGGTAAACGACGTGGTTGGGCGAAATGGATTTTCTTCGACTTCTTTTGTTGCGTTTGAACTTTAGACGTTATTTGAATAAATGATCATAATAAGTAATATGTTAAAACATTCACAAGTTCGGCTGAAGTATTTCAAAGATCAGTAAACCCTCGATAACATGAACTCCTTTAAAATTAATTTCGACCGTAACACGAACAAAATTTGGGTCCCGGTAAGGAATTACAATTATACGGACATTTATAATAATCGGATTACGCAAATTGTAGAATTTTGCCACCAGGTTGAATAAACCTACCTGCAGAAATCATAATTTTCTATGTGATCAAAAATATCCAGACACGCTGTTGAAAATGACTTACCAGTTCATGACGCCCTTCAATGGTATTGCTGGAATTCAATAGAGTGTTTAGTCTTGATGACAGTTTCCACTCTCGCAGGCATACTTCCAATCAGGTGATGGAAGGTTTCTTGGGGAATGACAGCCCATATTTCATGCAATGCTTCACTGAGGAGATGTATCGATGTAGGTCGGTGAGGTCTGGCACGAACTCGACATTCCAATACATCCCAAAGTTGTTGGATAGGATTGACGTCAGGACTCTGTTGAGGCCAGTCTACAACAGGGATGTTATTGTCGTGTAACCACTCTGCCACAGGCCGTGCAGTATGAACAGGTGCACGATCGTGTTGAAAGATACAAGCGCCATGTCCGAACTTCTCTTCAACAGCGCATTAAGATGTATAAAACATCAACGTAGGTCTGTGCCGTGATAGTGCCATACAAAACAACAAGGAGGCAAGCCGCCTCCATGAAAAACACGACCACACCATAACACCATTTTTGACGTGTCCGGTTACTTTTGGTCACATTTGTGGTGTGGTAAACCTTCACGTCGCGTACTGCTCTTATACCCCCTCAAACAATTTACAGGAAAAGAGGCAGTAATTAATAAATTGTAATGTAAAATAACTTAGTATTTTATGTTCAAGTGTGAAATATGTAATAAAAAAATAAAATGCCACAGTACTCAACATAATTCCTCACTCGGGATTCGGACCCACAGACCTGACGTAATATGGGCGCGACTCCTTGGGCGCAACTGCCCGAAAACCCTTTGCAACTCTGTCCGGTCAAAAATGGAAGGAAGTTCTACCAAGCTAAAACTCACAAGCAAACATCTATTCTCAAGGCGGATTTAAAACTCGTGACCCTTCAAACAGAGACAAACAATAACGTGTGACGCCCTTGCCAATTCGGCTTCTCAGGTCAGCTAGCAAGATATTTAAATAAAAATTGAAAATCATGTCACTACTCCGGACAACTCACACAATGCTGTCATCTTGGTCCGGCATAACAACGATGCTGTATTTGCCAAAAATAATTGTACTCCCATGTGTAGATGCAAATTCTACTTCACAATCAGCTGCGTGTAAACGGCTGCGCGAGACAGAATGGATTTATTGATGCTACATGACATGTCCACTACTATATTCACCAGGTCCAATAGTTTAGTGTATGTTTAATCCCGGGTTGTGACGGTAATTAATTCCCTCACAAAATTATGAAAACAGGCGCCGACCAACATGACCACTTGTGCGTAATTTCTTCTCCAGGTGTCTCCTCCAGCGAGGCACTGTCCCAGTCGAGTCAAGCACTGCGTTCCCGATTGGTACTCGTCGCGTGTGAGAGCTTGGTGCATGTACGTGCGTGGAAGGTTAAGGGACTGGAATGCATTGATGAACGACACGTCCCGAGCGGTTCATGGTTCGTTTTATTGGTCCTACATTCACCTGATGAATTCACGGAAAACTTCAGATCAGTGCAGCCGGCCACTAGAATTCTCCTCCAGAAAGCGGCTGATTTGGGTCTAGTTAGTAGCTAGTAGAATCCGTCACCATCGTGGCTCGAATCCTATGACCTTCCTTCAGTGACGCTTCAGAGACAGCGGCAATACAGGCACTGACCTTATCTCAGCCGGAGGTGGGAGGAAGTGCAGTGGGGGTGGGGGTGAATGGAGGGCATGGAATGATGGGACATCACAGAGAGGGGCCAGTTTAACGTGGCGGGGCGGGGTGTTGAGGACGCGGTGTGGTGGCACAGCGGGAATGGTGCAGCACTGGTTGGAACGGCGGGGAAGGACGTCCTGGAATGAAATGTTGAAGGAGGTGGATTTCAATATGGTGAAAGAGGAGGGGACGCTTGGAGGTATTTAGCGTGTGTGCGTGCGTGTGGTTCAGGCGAAGGTGACGTGGGAGGGTGGCGGAGGTTGCAGGGCCGGGAGGGGCAGGCGGGGATTGGGGATTGCAGGGTAGGCGAGGCAGCGGTGGGCGGCGGTGGCGGCGGGGGCGGCGGGCGGCGGGGCGGCGGGGCGGGGGGCGCGGGGGCGGGGGCGGCGGGGGTGGCCGGGCGGCGGGCGCGGGGCGGGCGGGGCGGGGGGGGGGGCGGGGCGGGGGGGCCGGCGGGGCGGGGGGCGGCGGGGGGGCGGGCGGCGGGGCAGGAGGGCGGCGTGAGGGTAGCGACGGTGGTGGAGGGCGAGTCGGGGTGGCGAGGTGTGAGCGGTTGCAGGAATCGCGAAGGCGACGGGGTCGCGGTTATGACAGGGGTACAGTGGGTACGTGTGGCGCATGATGGATGGAATGGGAGTGGAAGACGTTCGGCGCGCGGGGTGCGGAGAGCGAAACGCAGCAAGAGCGCGGCGGTGGGGGGCAGGGCGGTGGCGCTAGAGCCGTTAATTGCCCCTCTTTTGCGCCGACGAGCGCTTTCATTGCGCGCGCGAGGCACTGCGGCCGTGGAAGATGCGGTGCGAATGTGCTGTTGACGGCCGCGCCGCGTGAGGTGTGCCCGATTTATTATGATAAGTGTTTAAATTGCGTGAGCAATGTACGCTTGGCATTCTTGCTGCGCACACAAACAACCGAACGTCAGCGTGCGCATATTCCACCCACCCCACCAACCAGCTCACCGGCCACCACTCACACTCCATGCGAACCGCCCCCTCCACCGGACCTTGACCGCTTATACTGCTCATCCATATACACAAGGATCGGCCAGCTAACTAGTATGTGGCATGCTGTGGAAGGGTGCTGGCGTTCTCGGCTACCTTCGGTGTATGGTTAGCCATGCTGATCCCTACTCCCATAATCCACTGACCATAGGGTGAGTGGATAGTGTTACAGCAATAGCATTTCTCATGATATACGTAGCTTTTTACAGTTAAAGATAATATAAGCTGTAAGGAGAAATAATGAAAAAAATCTGTGTCAGTTTATGCTGGATAAAACATTTTTGGCATTTATTGTTCTTGTTGATCAAAGTGTCATTATGTCATTATTTTCTGTTTCTGAACACTGGGCTGCGGGGCTACTAGCACGAAACTTAACTCAGTCCGTGGTGGAAGGATGTGAAGTGGGCAGTTTGGTGCATGTAAACGTATGTGAGGTTAAAATATTGGACGGCCAAAAAGGCATCACGTCCCACGCGATTCGTTTGTTACGCTGTTCGTTTGCCACATCTCATTCATCAATACTTCGATTCAGCGACTTCAACAGAAACGTCACGTACGTTCATTTCGTGATTACGCTCTTCATTTCGTTTCCAGTTGCCTTTGTCTTTTGCTTGTTTCCATTTTCATACACTCTCATGCCAATTACGTCTCTTAGGGCAGCATTTACCCAATATTCTGGATACCCTTATTTTACAATATACGCTTGTCAGCGACAACAAGTCGAACTTGAAGCGAGAATACAAACCAAGAGAAACAAGTAAACACCAGCAAACTGCGACTTCTGTGCTTCCCCTATCGCTAATGCCTCATGAATCCCCACAACCGGGAGCTAGCACATTGACCATCTCGTTGTGTGTCTCCCACGTCTCGCTAAGTACACCTCACTTCCTTAATCATAGCTGAGGACCGGAACTGCGGAGAGGGCCATTGCCGAAGGAGGAGCTACAATAACGTCAAAAACAACGGCGCAGCGGTTCCGGAGCGAGCGAACGCGAAGTGGCGCCGACGCCCTCGCAATGGCGCTGCCAAACGGCGGCAGGAAGGGCGACGAGCGGGAGGCCGGCAGCCCAGCACGACGTCCCGGCCCGCCGAGCGACTGGCTTTTACAGCCGCCGGCGACTACAGCCGTAATATCGACGACGCCGGCGCTGCATTTCTCCGCCCAGCCCGCTGCACACACACACACACACACACACACACACACACACACACACCCACACACACACACACACACAGCAACCACGACACCCTTCTTTTTTACCTAGGCTGTTCCCCCCTTCCCATCCTGTCCAGGTCTACACTATTAAACCACCTCAATCACACGCCTCGCCTCTATTCAGATCTTGCCTCGCCCATCGCCCGCCCCGCTCTCCACCCAAACGCTTCGCCCTCACCGTCCGACATACCACGCCTCTCCCATTCCGCTCGTAGCCCCACCCTCCGGCCCACCCTCCCCCGCTCCCTGTCATTGCTTTTTGCACCATCTTCCCCGCTGCCCTGCGCTCTACCCTTCTTAGTACTTTATGCCCGTCAGTCAGTCTTTCCGCGTCTTGAGGGACCGCCGGGTCCCTCTCCATTTCGTCCTGCAACGCTCCGTCATGCCCTGCCGCTCTCTGATCCTTCCAGATCTGTCCCGCCCCACCATCTCCACGTTCCCTCCACCCTCTCTCATCCATCCTGCCCCGTCCACTCTCCTCCACCCACTCCACTATCACGTCATCCCACGACAGCCCGACCCCAAATCGTCCCAGCCGGCCCGGGCTCTGCTCGTCCCCTCCCACGCCTGTTTCGCAACGCACCTCGCCCGTGGAGAGGGAGGCAGGTCGTTGGGAAGAAATGAGGTCCGAGCAAGCGGCGTTATTTATCGCGTCCGGCTAACGACGACGGGATGGCCGCTGTTTACGAGAAGTGGGATTAGAACAGCGGCCCTGTTAACACACATGGAGCACTCTCCGGCCTGCAAACGGCCAAGTGGACTGCGAGAGATCGTACTTATTCGGCGGAGCCATGTGATGCAGGCGGCGTGTGAGCAATCCAGGAAATGAAGTGGCAGAGTTTTAGAGTAATCCTCTTAGCCGGACAACGAAGTGTCGCTGGAGATGGAATCAAAAGGAGTTACTGACTAGTAGACTGATACTTATTACTCTTACACGCGATAGGAGAGAACACAACCACAATTTAAAGCAGTAAGTCGTGTTTTAAAATAAATATAAAATCTGTTTGGTAACAAACATTAGTATATACGAGTATGTCATGCATTCTTTTAATTACAGTTATATTTCCATTTTCAATTTAAAGCAAAGTAATATTGTGTAAAAACTAAATTTGATTCGTTTTTGCTATACCGACATTTCATAGGAGGGAAGTGTTCGAAGTTAAACATGAATGTCGAAATCTGAAATGTATCTAGGACAATGTATCTATATAACTAATGACGACAAGAAGATTAAAGTAGCAGAAAATCAAATAAATTCATATATATGAATCTAATACCAGCTGTACTTCCCATGTCCACTCACAGAAGCACTACACACTGAACCCTGAACCATAAATTATTTTCAATTTCAAGTGCATGAGGCATCAGACCGTAAAAACTGAAATGGCCATGGAAGAAAGGGCAAAAGAACAAACAATACTAATTACTTCCACAAAGACAGCATTGTTGAGAAGCTGTAACCTGTCACTTCCTTCACCCGCCGCTCGTTAGAATGGGATACACGCCCCTCCGGGACTTTGCCTTACCGGCACCTTGGCAGCAGCTCCATGGCGCAGTAAATGTCCGACACATCGCTCCTCTAATTTCGTTCCTGCGAAATTATTTGCTTTGGGCCGCTAGCGCACGCGCAGGTGTATCATTACGGCTTCGTCTGTCTGTCTCAGTCTGTCTCAAAAGAACTCAGCACAATAAAATCGATAGTATTTTGAGATTGATGCTAATTTTTGAACGTTGTAAATTATTATAACATCAATCTTTGCTAAATACGTAAATGGTAAAAATATTACATATAAAATTTCATGTAGACATCTATGAACAACAGGTGATGATTTAGGTATATACTACATCACAAAAATAATTATTGACTGAAAAATAATAATGCTACGTTATTTAAAACAAGGGATGAACTACAATGTGGTGCATGAAAAAAAGCAGTAGCTGGAACTAAAACAATTAAAAAAATATTATTCTAAGAACAAATTTTCATTATTTCTTCAGCCTCTGCCTCTATAGCCATACACATTGTCACGATTTTTTCATTTCTATTTCATTTTCTCTTCGCCCGGCAAAAAACCGTAAGTAAATTCTAGGAATCAAGGAGTGCTTTGCAAGGAGTGTTTCCCAGTAGGGTGTCGGACATACTTTTCCCAGCCGCACTTTTAATAAACCTCGTGTCGCGTCTCCCAGAGCAGCACGACAGCTGACAGAGGCTCCCTGGAAGAGAAGCAGAAATAAGGCGGAATGGGGTCAATGGAGGTGCAGGGTTGGACGTGGATGAACGGAGGGAGGCGGAGGAAGGGAGAGAGACGCGGCGGGGACGAAGGCACGGTGGGAGGCGGTGCGATCAGAAACCGGGTGCGACGGGACCGCAGCTGGATTGAAGCGAGGCGAGGTAGAAACGAGACGACACGAGCAGAATAGGGGAGGGTGGAGAGGTCTGAGGAGGTTGGGAGCTGGAGAGGGTTTGAGGCGGGAAGTTTCCAAGGCGGGGAAGGTCTGTGGCAACGAGAATATGTGGCGGGGAGTTTCTGAGGCGGAAAGGTTCTGAGTCGGGTTGGTTCTGAGGTGAGGAGTTTCTGAAACGGGAAGGTTGTGTGGCGGGGAGGTCCTGAGGCGGGGTCTGAGGCTGGACGAGAAAGATAAGGAAGAGGTAAAGGCTGGTCAGAGGAAGATGAAGGTCTGAGGCATAGCGCAGTTGAGGTGGGATGGTGTTGAGGTTCTAGATGGAGCCGGGTAACGTAAGGTCCATTGCGGTGTGGTGGCGGTGCAGGATGGGGAAGGAATGTTAAGGGGTGGAATCGGTGCGAGGGGGCGAGGCGATGGCGGTACGCGAGGGGAAGGGCCGGGGCTGGAACGGACAAGGAGAAAAAGGTGAGGATTAGAAGCGGGGGATGGGCGATGGCAGGGCGTGGTAGGAACGAAGTTGCAGCGAAATGGGGCTGGGTGCCACGGCGGTGAAAAGACGAAGGATGGGGCAGAGGTGAAGGTAGTGACGCGGGCGAGGCAGATATGTCGAGGCGCTGTCAGTCAGCGCAGTGGCGTGCTCCGAATTACGTTGCTGGAGAATTCATTATGCCGAGACTGCCATCACACAGAGGGACGGCAGAAGGACGTGAATATAAGAAGTGATATACCGCGCACAATGAGAAGTAGGGCAGAGTTGCGAAAGGCCTTGTCAAGAGGTTGAAGGACTGATTGCTGAAAAGAATTGATGAAGCACTGCTGTGTAAGCACTGCATTGTAAGCACCAAAAGCTATCGCTTCGGTGTGTGAAAAGAGAGAGAGACGCGACGTCTCTGAACGTTAATTACCAGGAATTACTGCACCCATTTGATAAGAAAGCTTAAATAATAATGGAGGGAAATCAAAAAAATGAATGTGGATTTTTTTTGTGGAATGAAAATATTCATGACTAATAATATACAGTCCACTTAAACGCATATGGTCATTTGTATTGTGTAAGTTGTATTCGTGTTTTAGCTTATTTGAAAAAGGACGTTATTTACTTCTCTAATTAAACAAATAAGAAACACGAGAAAAACATAAGAAACACGAGTAAAAGAAATAACAGTACATTTAACAATAACAGAATATTGTTAATGGAATTTGAGAACAACCTACTAAAGATACTCAATTATAGTAGTATACGTAACAAGAGTTCAAAACAGGTGACTCACCCAGGAGTCGAGTTTGTCGTTCGAGGGATCAAAGAGAGGACAAAGCACGAGGGCGGGAATCACCTCGCGCCCGTGTTGCGTATACTATGTTTTTACACGCCGTGTGCGAAACGCAATGCGTCATGTTCATAAACTATAAACTATAAAATATCAAAATATATATAAACTAAATATCAATAAACTAGAAATATCTTACTTGTACAAAAGTAAATGGACCCCAGTCAGTGAGGTAACATTATTCTTTGTAAATAATAAACAAAGACGTCAAGACGAACGACAATTGCGAATCGTTACAGACGTTTCGCTCACTCTTCGCGATGTTTCGGACATTGTGATGAAATAGCTCTTTTGCATAAGAAAAACAAGAACGAAAAAATAATGTGTTCAAGAAAATTATGTGAAATGGAAAAAAGTGCAATTAAAACAACAAAACCATTAAATATGAATAGATGTGAGCTCGCTCGACTCCGTATATATGTGCCAATTGCTTCGTAAGAGGGTTTGTGAAGAACAAATTGAATTGCAATCATATTAAAATTACAATGTTACACAATTTTGTGATCGTATTTACCATATAATACCTAATGTAACAATCAATTGTAATATAATAAAATTTGATATGATTGTAATTGTGAATGAATAAATTCAAATATTCTGGATATGAGAATTTTATATTTCACATAAAAATTATATTACGCATTAAATACAATTTGTTTCATTATTTATGTACTTACATTGCAATAAAAGAGATGGTGGTTCATAATTTATTGGGCGAATATAATTTATATCTGTTTAAATTAAAATGAAAAGTGTTATTTGAACTAATTGCTATCAATAAAAGCTTTGAAGGTATTTATTAACATATGAAATAATGCAATTTCGAAACTCCAAGTACACTGAAATCTCTTTCATTTGCAAACCCCCGCGGAAGTACACTGGAAGGAAACATAATTCTCTCTGACGATTTTTAAAGGTCTGGAAGGACCGATCCGTGGTAGAATATATGATATCTTCTATGTATTGCTTTAAAATTGATGATTTTATATTGTCATGATTTTAAATGCTTTTAGACACCATTAAATTATAATTTTTGGTTTCTTGGAAGTGTCATATTTATATATTATCAGTATAATTGGTCCTGACTAGAAAAGCTGTATTTTGAGAAGAAATCTGGTACTATTCTAAAAGAGTTGAAGGAGAAAACTTGGTACAAATGAACCAATACATTGAAACATATATTCATTACTGTAAATATTCTGTATTAATTATGCTTTTAATTATAGTATTAACGTGTACTACATTATATTTGAGAAATATGGAAGAAAAAATGTAAATCGCTGTCATGATTAAAAGAAATCTTAAATTTCATTTTGCTGAACATAATGCCCGCCTTATTAGTAGATTAATTTTCTTTAATAGTAGTTTTCCTCGCTTTGGTGGCATTCGGATTCAGTTTTAATTTTGTTACACCTATGTCAGTATTACTGTCATTCTACGCTTGAAATGTTGATTTCGGTAACTCATTATATGCATTCTTGCTCGGAATTAGAATATAATACTTTTAGGGTGAACAAAAACGTCTTCATTAATATATTTTTTTCTTACAAAGGGAGGTCTGGAACATCTTTAGTAGATTTTTCTATATTTGTTAGTGCTGAAAGGAAATCAATTTCAGTGAAAATATAATAATTGATATCCCGAATTGCGGTAGCCAAGGATTATTTTTGATAGTACGAATACTTACAAAAATAGTTCAACTATTCTAACAACATATTCTGCTGTAGACGCATCACTGTCGAATCTACTCGCTCTATTATGTATTGTTCAAGTATTACGTAACTCACTTTGAATATCTAACCTCGAAACTCATTAATTTATACAATGGTATTTAGATAGATCAGCATTTCACGTAAATCTCTAAACTCGCAATTAATGAGAAGTTTTACAATATATTTTGTGTTGTTACAATCTCACATTTACTTACGGCAAAACATTGACGTCAATTAAACGTCCAGTGATATTTACCACTATTGTATACAAATTAAAGGTCTAACTTACATTTCAGTATTTGAGAAATAAAATTCACAACAGTTGATTACCCATATTTATTTCAAGTAGTGATTGTAGGCAGAAGAAAAACCACAATACACAATTTGTAATAAAACAACTTCTTCATTTAGGTGAAATGTTAATGCACAAGAATGAAAAGAAGTTCGAAGAGGATCATGATCACCACAAAGTAGAGAAAGTTACTAAGATTACTTGTCCACACGTGAAAATACATTAAACACGTTAAAATACAATTTGTAAATGCAGAATTCGTGAAATAAGTATATTTTATGAGAACCTTTATTAAATTATTTAAAATTGTAAAATAACTTGCAAACACGCGCAAACTCACGCGCGTTGAAAGCTTTTCAGAATGTGAATCTGATAGGATAATGACCAACTAGTGACCTGAATTAGCGTTTTTTCTGCTGCAGGTCACTAGTAACTAATACTCTAAATGAATTACGGATGAGCAAAATATTATACAATTGTTTTCCAAAATGTAACTATTATATCAAGAAAAAAATGCCCCAAGAAGTATGTAAATAACAAAAGTGAATTGATAACTTTATACAATTTAGACAGACATTTTACATAGATCAACATACATTTACAGTCGATCAAAACCACTTCAGATGAAGAAAAGCTGTTGTGTATGTTACTGATGTAATAGAGGCTTCTTCCTTTTGTACAAATGAACTCAGCTTGCAAACGTTTGGTATGGACAGTTCTTTAAAATAAAATTTATGCCTTTAGACATCGCGTCATTAAAATAATATTAAAATCGAGTAAATAAGGGAAAATGCATTAAAAATTATGTAAGAAAGTAAAAATGACTCATTAGTCGAATTCGACGAATGATGCGAAAAAATGACCTAAAAATCAGTCATTACGTTTTGTTTTAGAATAAAAGAATTTTGCCTTGACATGCACTGATCAAGAATAACAAAATCCTCTCGAATAACACTGCATTAAATTAAATGGTTTAACAAAAGTTCACAAGTATGGCAAGAGTGTGGTGTAGAAGTTGCTGTTCCAGGACCAGGTGTTTACCTGATTAGCAAACATTTTAAGACAGGTGACCTCTTCGTTAGCGCCTTTCTGCCACATGGTGTCTGCTGAGTCGTAAGTCGAGTTTCGAGAGAATAAGCTGAATATCAGAATCAAATATTTGCATTTTTCAGTCAAAATCTAAACTGTTTCATTGTTTTCATTATTTTCTCGGGTTTCTAGGAATCTACGGATATCTTTAGCCACCTTTTCTATGGCCGGAGTGAGCATATATTTCTGTGTCTGAGCATTGTAAATTAGTAATAGAGACCATACGATAACAAGCATAATTCCACCAGCGACCGAGCTGAACCTTGGGCTGATACTCAGAAGTAGGCCGGGAACTCGATCTGGAGATTCGCAAATCCCTCGCCCCGGTTCAGGCGGCTCAAGGAGGAGGGGCCGGAGAGCAAGGAGCAAAGGCCAGGGCGGAGGCCCCCTGGATGCGAGATATTATTAGCGGGCCGTGGACGGCCACTCGCAGAGGTTCGCCTGGCGGGGGCGGGGGCGGAGGGTTCGTTTACAGGCGAGAGCGATAGAGGCAGCGACGACTCAATCGCCGGCGGCCGGCTGTCCTTTCTTGTTTGAGCTCCCATCCGCTCAAACAAGTTCGCTGCGCGTCAAAGCGACTGAACCCCGCCCAGGAATCCGCCTTCGTGATGGACGAGGAAGCAGGGGGGCGACGGGGAGGAAGGAGTGTGCGGGAAGGGAAGATACAGTCGTAAGAGAAAGAGGAGTTATAAATGGATAACGGTGGAAAAAAGGGGAGTAAGAGTAAGGGGGAAGAAGGTGATAAGGGGGCATCGGAAAGAAAATGGTAGTAAAAGAAGGAAGAGAAATAATAGTGAAATATATGCCAGGAGAGGAGAAAGAGAGGGAACTATTTGATAATGATAACGGTTCTACGAAGATATTTCTCAGATAAATATTGAGATATATCCGACTTCACTGCGGCGTACCCGTGAATTAAATTAAAATATTATAAATCCGTCATTGGTTGAGTCATAACCACTTTGAATATCTCTTCATTTTGAAATAAAGACGTTTATTGAAGTTTCAATTATTTTTTAACATATTTTCGGCAAAGCCACAAATAATCAAATATTGTCGAAGGGCTTTGACATTTTCCTTAAACATGTTTTTGAAAAGATCACTCTCTATTCATGAGGTGAAAGAGTTACTTGTCAACATTTCGGCACAATTTAAACTAAGAGTTAATTCAGGCCAAATAATAGTGGGTTATTTATTACAAGATTTGTTATTTAGCTTTGCCAATAGTGTGTTGCGAACAGAAGAGTGATAAATGTTTTTGAATTATGTTAAAGTCATTCGCCATATTAACGTCAATAGTTTATAAGATTTAGTATCATTAGTACTCATATTTGCCGATGAGTATAATTTATTCGTTGGAAAGTCGACTGTATAGAAAAATGAGCCTAAATGTGATTCTTGTGGAATTGCACGGGTAAAGGATCCCGATGTCGATATTGTACTTAACATTGAAGTGTTAAGCACAAATATTGTAGTTTATCATATACAAATTTTGGATAAAGGGTATCAAATGTTTTGGTGTAGCAATGATAGTGTTAAAAGAAAGCGCCGAGAAAGGAGAGTGAATGAGATTGGAATTAAAATAAGGTAAAGAAAATGGTGTTAAAGCAATGTATTTACTACTAGAGACATCTTGATAAACACACAAGATTTTGAGATAAAAAACAAAGATTATCTTCCCGAAAATGAGCTTTCAATCATTAGGTGTATGAGGGGAAAAAACTATCCTGCAATTTTAATAAGATACTCCTCTATCACATGAAGGTGATAATATATAATCGAATAAAATATTTTTAAAACGTCTAGTAAATTCCAAAAAAATAGGACATCAATGAATTTTTTAAGAAAATGTAATTATAATTACCGTTTTTAGTCCAGAGAGTGTTCATACAGCGAATTACAAATTCTGCAGCAAGTTTTGTATTTTCGTTCATAGTTTTGTCAACGATATTCTCTATTGTTTTTTCAACATTGTGGGGAAAATAATTCCGTTACTTGTGTAAACACATTATCCTATTAAATAGTAACTAGTCCTTTTCGTTGTTCTATTCTTACATTTGCTGTTTCTACTCATCCTCCTCAACTAAATCTTTTCATTTAGCCCTATAGTATTGACAGCAACATTACTGCACATTAACCTCCTCACACCAGGCCACACCAATATTTTTATACATCACCCTCCAGTATATCTACGGTTTTGCTTCCTAGCGGACATCCCGTTGATTCGGCGCCTGTCCAGACGCTCGCTCACAGCAACGTTCACTCCCCGGCCCACGTCGACTGCGGCAAGCGCACCGTCACTCGGTGAAAACCACGGTTTTCGGCAAGCGGCGCGACCACCGCACGCGGCGCCGGGCGCCCGGCAGTTGTTATTCCGTGATACAATAAAAGGCCGCTGGCGCGCGGCCGGGCGCGCGTGCGTCCGCTGCCGCTAATCCCGTTTCGGGTAAACGCGTTGACGTGCGCGCAACGAAGTTACGGCCCCGCCCCGCCCAGTCCCCCTCGCCTTTCAGCGGACGCGCTCTGCAGACCGGCGTATTTCCTCACCTGACCGTGCTGCACGGCGTGGGGTGGCATGGAGTAGAGTGACGTGGCTCGACGTTGGGTGCCGTGCGTGGGGTGGCGTGACGTGGGTGTTGTGGCGTATCGTCGCGCGGGTTGGCATGGAGTGGAGTGGCGAGGGGCGGCGTGGGGTGGCGTGGGGTGGCGTGAGGTGGCGTGAGGTAGCGTTGGGTAGCGTGGGGTGGCGTGGCGTGGGGCTTACCCCTTGATCTTCGTTCCCGAATCCTAATTTAGTACCAGCATTGCGAAGAATATTTCAGCGACTATCAATCGCGTATCCTGATTTTAGTATGCTGCGGCGTTATGGATTGATAAAAAATAGTGGGTATGACTTCTGAAATGACCTTCACATTATTATCATCCTTTGTGTGCATTTTTTGCACTCTTGTGATGGACAATAACGAATAATGAATGTATGGACGTAATACATATAATACGAATACTGTCTGCTTTATTTCCCTTGTGTATATGTAAGTTATACGTTATCTCATTAATTATTAAGCATATCCGTCGTACTGTTCAAAAATAATAGAATAAAAGATTATGTAATTTGTAGTTTTGTATTAGTATCTGCTAATGATCTTAATTTGTGCTATTAACTATTTGTACAATATTTGTAATTTGATATTAACTATGACTAATTTTTAAAACTTTTAAATATTTTGTCTTTGTATTGTTTCCATTTAAATTTTTCGAAAGGGTTAGTAATAATCAAACTACCAAATGACTATGATACTGTTTTAATCACAACTTCGCTTATTAGATCTGGAAACTAAGAGACATTGGTGTACTATTACTTGAAATTAATAAATTATGACATAACAATCATCGTCACTACAAACGTCTCGTGTCGACATGGCGATTTGCATTAAATTATTTCTTTTATTCTCTCCTTTTATCTTTCTGTTCCACCTTTTCTCTTTTTCGTTCTCTTTCCCTTTCTCTCTCTCTCTCTCTCTCTCTCTCTCTCTCTCTCTCTTTCTCTCTCTCATTTCCTCCTAGTTTAATCTCTCGCGGCTCTGAGAGTTGTGCGACTCAGCATTTCCAAAAGTTCAGATTTGCATTTGTTTTCCAAGAATTGCATAAAAATTAATGCGCACTATTCAGTCTGCTTCGAACTTTTATGTCTAACTTGTATTTGAGTTTCATTTATTTCATTCTTCATTTAATCTTATTTTCACTTAGCTTGCGTTTAATTTTCGCGTTACAGAGTAAATCTTTAATTTGGAACTACATACTGCTTGATTGGTTTTCTTCGACTGACGAACTATGAATAGTTGACAATACCATCCGAGTTCTATTCTGAAAAGATATCGTTAAAAACAATAGGTTTTCACATATCAGCGCTTTTCATGAATTACTTAATTTGAAACAAATGAGTAGGTAGAACAATGAGTTTGGAATGTGATCGTTACACAGACAATGGAGATGCTGTTGGCTATGGTTGTGCTATGGTATTCGTTATGTGAAAGTGTGTTAGTTGAAAAGCTGATTAGCATTTGGTACTCTCTACTTGGGTGCGGTACGCAGGAACAAACAACCTAATTTCCTTCAAATTGCCAAGTACGACTCATTACCGCTGTTATCTACTGACACTTTGATGATTCCAATAGGCCTGGAAGGGGGTGGACTATGCAGACAGGTGAGGCATTTTATTGCATTGGCGATATTTAAACAAATGTCTTGCAGTTGGTAAAAAAATTGGAAAGAAATATTTCAAGGTGAACTCATTAAAAATACAATCAGTTCTGTAAAGTCTGAATAGCGCGAAATTCAATGCAAATATTTTCAATTCAATTAAAATACCCTTCGTCATTATCCAACGTACCTGCTTAAGCGTTCACATTGTCAATCGCGCGATGTATGAACTTATCGCTTTACTCGCGAGCATGGCAAATATCATCTGAGAGGTAAGTTGATAATGAATATTCAATCGTACTAGTTGATGTCAAGCATAGCCATTCAGACGGTTATAGCGAATTTGTTTCACTAATTGGACAAATTACCAGTTCAAATGGAAACTGTATTTCCTAACATTATTTGATAAACTCGCTGTAGTCAACCTGTGATCACCCAAAACATTAATGGTTCTAAGCAAGATTTTGTTGGCATCTACTTTTTCAAGTATCTAACTTCTCATAAAATGTCTACAAACAGTTTTTAAAAATTCCCAGAATATTTGGGTAATCTGGTGCTAAAAATCAGAATCTCAATTTTGGGTACAATATTGTTGTCTTTTTGAACCCCTCACCAAAACAAAATCTATAAACTCGTAGTATCACGAATTAGTTGTTATTTCTTATCTAGTAATCAAAAGAGTCGTTAAAAACTTCCAACAGAAAGAGAACAAATTAGTAACTAATTGTATTATGAAACCTGGCAGAGACTGTCTGCTAAAACCCAAGAATAAATGTTCTTTTCAATAGAGAAGTAAATAGAGATGCATTTCTGTAACTCTGAAAACAAGACAAACCAAAACTACTCACAGAAAGGAGCCCGGCGCGCAGAGAGTCCGTTTGTTACATCTTCCGTAAATTAAATGACAAACAATAATGCATTACGTATGTTATCAAAAACTATACAAATTCCCAAACACACCTAATGACTGAATAATAATAATAATAATAATAATAATAATAATAATAATAATAAAGCCATTCATCCCAATATTGGGCAAGGACTCCCACAGTAGTAGAATGGCTCAATATTAGATTTCTTTTCAGGTGATCTAACCCTAGAGAACGTTTTAATAAAGCTTATTGGCCACTGTCCATATAATTGACTACTGTTCACTGTTACCCACTGTCTATATTGTTGTTGTTCACTATCCATGTTGTTGGCACTGACCATATTATTGTTCCACTTGTCCACTGACTGCACTATCATCACTGTTCTCTGTACACTTATTGTCCGCTCTCCGTTTTCCTCGCTGTTGTACACTGTTGACTGCCATTCTGAACACTACTGGCCCCTGAACCCGCCACAGTTGTCAATTGTATTTCCTTAATGTATAGGAAGTTTCAATAAACGTCTAATGCTCACTTTTCTTGACCACAGCTTGCCGACTACATCTCTTATTTCATCGCACCAGCGAGTTTTTTTGTCTTTCCACTTTTCTTTTGCCAATTCTAGTGTCCCATATAGTAGCTCGGTGTGCCCGGATCCATACGCATGAGATCGTTCCAACTCCATTTGATCTTCTTTGCTTCTCCGCATTCATCTATTAATTTCTTGCGAAGGTATTTATTTCTTATTCTGTCTCTAAGCTAGCTCTTATTCTGTCAACTTAGCGTTTTCCTTTGTATTTTTCTTTGCCAATATAATAGTTTGTTTTGGTGTTTAAAGACCATACCTGAACTCCTTATAGTGGAACTGGCAGTATACAGGAAACTTTCTGGGTCTTTATGCATTATTTTTTATTGTTCAGAATAAAATGTAGGCCCTAACTAACGTTAAAAATACATTCTTTGGCAATAACAAAGTACCTACGGTTTTCGATCATGTGCAGAAATAGGAACTGGAATCCACAACGTACTCACGCATTCAACTCGCTAAACAACATTAACTTTTGGAAACATTTCCCTGGATACGAACACCAATATCAAAGAAAGCAATTCAGAAGCGTTCGACACCAGTATTGAAAGACAATCGAATGCGCAAGCATTTCTGTCATATTGCTGCATAGATAGCATAGTCCCGCGCTTTAACTGCCGGATATTACCTCGCAACAGACGCGCCTGGGGCTGCGGGCGCAGGTGAGCGGGCGAACAAAGGAGGAAGGCGAAAACGGACGCTCGCTCATTTGCACGCCCCTGCCGGCCAATTAAGGTCACAGCGCCAACGAACAGACTCTAATTACTGTGGTCGCAATATCCGGGATTTTAAAAGGCTGCTCAGGCTGTTCTGAATGCCGCTACAGTTCTCTGGGCATTTGAAGAATGGCACCGCATAAAAAGAGACAAAATGCCATTTTTGCGAGATACATTGAGCTATGGACTATTCTTTATGGCATGTTTGCTGCATGCATTTAATCGTTTCTAAACTGTATTTTGTGTGCAAGATGGAAATTGCACAAAAACTGAGTTATGATGACACATCCGTTACCTGGTCATTGCAGTACTTTACTACAGAAATACGCCTTTATCTAATGATCTCTGGGAACATTAATTAATTTACTTTTCTAACAAAAAATTTGAATAATTTAGAACCACTTTATATGCCAATATAAAATTACATCAAAACTAAACATTCAATTGACTTTCTAACACAATCTTCGATATAGTGCAACATTATTTTCAGTCATGATTATTTTTTCATTCCATTTTGAACAAGTTTTCAAAACTTTTCGCGA
The DNA here is from genome assembly GCA_017312745.1 of Gryllus bimaculatus. Lineage (NCBI taxonomy): Eukaryota > Metazoa > Arthropoda > Insecta > Orthoptera > Gryllidae > Gryllus > Gryllus bimaculatus. Next base: position 16,485,053 of record BOPP01000003.1, read on the forward strand.
CAAACGACTACTTATTATTAACAAATAAAGTTCATAACAAGAGCTTGTAAAAGATGTTTAGTGAGTTATTCATTTCATGAAGTCAGTTCTTTTACTAATTAATGGACATTTTAGTAACCAATAAATGATAAATTTTCCTTGAACATCTAACTTCCACTTATATTGTGATGGTAACTGCCAAGTAACATTTAAGTTATTTTTATAAGTACATGCTAAGTACTTGTTTCTTCATCTATTTCAAGCTTTAGATTGATAAGTAACGCCGGGCCCGTCACCTGCCAAGCTCACTAGTACCGTAATTCATCGCGGAACGTGGCGGTGCTCTGATCTTCCACTGCTGGCTGGCGAGATCCTTCCTGGGCTTGCGGGGCTTCCCCAACCAGGTGTCTCCCACTAGTGGGACACCGCCCCAGCCTGGACTAGTTCTAAGCTCTCCACCGGTCTCCTGGCATGTGTGACAGTCTAGTGCTTGCGTGTGTGTGTGTGTGTGTGTGTGTGTGTGTGTCTGGGTGTGGGGGTGTAAGTAAGTTGTAAGGATAGGGCAAGAATGAGGTAGAAAATATTGTGCATGTCCGTGGCTTGTTTCGCAGGGTGCTGTTCGAGCGTTCGCGTGGTGGCGATCAGAGAAACCACGGAAAAGTACCGATCAGAGCAGTCGACCACTGTAATCCTGGTTTACGTGATATAGCTGTTTAGCTAGTGTGGAAAATCCTCCCTGAGTCTGAAATGGAACCTTCGATCTCCCCGTCAGAGCCATTGCTGGGTCATCAGTTCATTCCCTGAGCCACCTTACCGGTGCAAGGTTTAGAGGAACCATTGTTTAGATGGTTGTACTCGAGTCTCGTCATACATGGAACTTTTCTGACTCTTGCTTCTGCCGGGTGAGACTGGGTAACCTACAGACGGAACTACCATTGCCTGCGTGGCATTTTACAACCCCATACTAGCATATTTCTTTGGGGCCTCTACATATTAGCCGGTATGCAGCCGCTGAAGGAATCGTGAGTGCGTAAAGAGTGCTTTGTTGTGTCCTTTAAGTCTTAACAAAACGCTTCATGGTGCAGCCATCTCCATCAGCGTGGCGAGAGGATACGTAAAAAGGAATGGCTCTACGAGTTTAGTGCGCACACCCCTCTTAACGCCCGATCCATCTTCAGCCAAACGGGATACGAACAAAAAGGCATCACAGGATAGGTTAAGCTTGGTAGGTGATACAACCCAATATTCCACAACTTACATGTAAACACATGTGCCCATGCGGGACTCAAACCCGCGACCCACCGAATCGAGCTCGCCGCTAGTACTTGTCTTCTTCCGTGCAGTCATTTATATATAAACTTATACATATATTTCTTTACAATGCTAATTAGAGAAAAACTGAAGTAAAGAAGTCTAATGGTCGAATTGATCACAATACACTTTCTTCTTCAGACGTCACATTTGCATCGTGACCCTATTACTACAAAGTTGCTAAATATCCTGGTACGTTTGACGTGGACGCTTCTCAAAGCATTAACTCGGAATGAAGTATTGCGATTTTATAGACTTCTGACTGCGCGTACGTACTTCAAATGACAGATCCCTCGTTAGTCCCAATTGGGGCACAAGAACTATCTTGCACGAAGTTGTGAACTCTTCTTGTTCTTGAGTGACTCCGAATATTTGTTCGCCAATGTACTTCATTTCAATAAATTATTTTTTCCTAATTTGACCATTAAAATATACACAGTAATGATATATTGAAAAAGTGTCTCAATGAATGTTATTATCCCAAAATATCTCTAAGATATCTTACCAGATAATATTTGCACTTTGCGAAATGTTTCTTCATTGTATTCCAATTTCAAGTCCTCTTGGGCTCCTTAGCCAGCGCGGTTCTGAAAACATTCTCTTTGAAAGTATTATGGCTATCTTATGGTCTTGTGATCCTGTACACACGTCCAAAAACCACTCGGCAGCTCCCTTGGTGTTCAACAGAAGTTTCTCCTTGGGACACAAGAGCTAATACATGAAGGAAATACCTGACTAAGCATTAATATCCCAAATTACCTCAAAGAATTCTTGCCAGAAAATATTTGCACTTCGAGAAATGTGTCCCCATTGTTATCAAATTTCACGTCCTGTTAAAATTCCCAACCCGCACGTGTCTCAAAACCTTTCCTCGGTAAGTAGCTAGGCGATCTTATGGTCTTGTGATCCTGTGCACACGTCCCAAACTCCTCCTCAGGCGCGTCGGGGCACAAGAGCTGTTCCGCCACGTCGCACACGCTTCGAGTCCTTGGGGGACTCCGGATATTTGTCACTCGAGGCGCCAAGAGAGCTGTGGAAGGCTTAATTACGACCAGCGACGCGGGCTACGTCGTCTCTCTTCCAGTCTACCCCTTCCCCATTCACCTTGTGCGAAGCAAGGAGACGTGGAGGAGGAGGAGGAGGAGGAGGAGGAAAAGGAGGAGAAGGAGGAGGAGGGTGGCAGAGGGGAGAGAAGGCGAAAAGTTCCCCCGTGAAGTCAGTTCAACCAAATGAGACCTATTTTGTGCCCAATTTCACGTCTAATTAAAATTATTGCTCGAGAGCAGACGGAACGGCTCTTAGAGAACAAAGTTGTGTGTGACGCGGGTCGTGGGAGGCGTGAACTAAGGCGACGTCGAGGGTCGCGCCGAGGGAGAAAGGTTGGCAGAGCGAACAAAAGCTGCCTGTAAATCGGGACTTAAGTCGGGAAGAAATACCTCTTGTATGTCACTGGCAACTGTAATTTGCATTAAATTTAACAACATACGAAAACTGTGGTGAGTAAAGATGCGTTTGGAATATGTACTCTAGTTTTTCAAGTACGTTAACGCTAAAATGTACTAGTTAGACAAGGACATGACCTAGTGTAACAAGGATATTGTAGCGACGAATAAGTAATTTTAAATATTGTTTTCATGAAAATAAGATTTTTCTAAATATTTATAATTATACATAAATTGTTTACAATAAATGAACGGTTCTTTGTATTTTGTTAAATGTATCAAATAATATCTAAATGAATTTCTTCACAAAACAAAACGCAGTTTTTGTTGTACGAATACTTTTCTAAAAATATTTTCTGAACATTTCAAAATATACAAGTGTCGTGAAAAGTCCTTGAATGTCTCTTTTAGTATTTGCTATCAAAATAAAAATGAAATTCGGAAGTTTCAGGAGTAGTAATGATAAATCAGAATAAGTTCTGAAAGACAGGCAGTATCGCATAAGTTGGACTTAGATGTCGTGAGTTGACTCCGATCATGGAATTATTTGCCTCCAATTGAAGTAAAGTGTAGGTACAGTGAACCATTAAGTAGGAAAGACGGGGGCAGGTTGTCACAATTTTAGATTTTTAATTTTTGAAGACGCTATGTTTACAGTTTCCTTTTCGATTATTAATGCATCCCATAATATGAATCCTTGGCTATACTTTCCCACAAATTAGAGGTCATTGCTGCATTTGACTTGTCAGAAAAAATGCTCTGTACATTATATATAGAGGATCCATTTTCCTTAGATTTACTGTCAGAAAACGGTTCAAGACAAAATAAACGAAAACAATCATCATTCTCGACGTCACTAACTGAGATTTTCCGCTTATCTTGCATTTTACTTCCTTTCATATTTTTTTGCATTCTCATTATGTTTGGTTTAAAGAGATTTTTCTTTGATTTTATTTTTGCTTTTTCAGATAATTCTTGAATGTTTGTTTTAACTGATGAATCTTTTAAAAGTGCCATAACTCGTGTGAATGAATTATTTCTATTTCTATTTTCCTCACTGCAGCAAGCATGATGTCTAGAACTTCCCCTACATTAGACTTTTTTATACTTTCTACCTAAGTTTACCTGAATAAAGCGATAAGAACAACTGAAAATATGTGCCGGAGTAGGGTGTCACATGTGACAACCTTCCCCACAGAATTCTTTCCAACAAGATATGAGCTGGAAACACAAGCATTGCATCTAATCTCAATCTTGCTACACAATATCGTTGTACAAATGTTATTAAATTATATTAAATAGTTGTAATCCAGAGTTTATTGAATATAGTGTGAATAATAGAATTGTATCAAATAAATGAATAGTTACGTCTGAAAAAACAAAAACAATAACGCCTAGAAAACTATCGCCAGGAACTCAAAACCGCGTACACTACCTCAGGATTGTTGAGATTGTACTGTGGTTTGTTTATATGAGTAGGGAGCAATAGAGTCTGAGAATGTAAACTTGTGACAACCAACCCGTGTGAAAACCTGCCCCGGCCTCCCTTAGCTGCAAACGTTTCCGTTTTTTGTCTGGAAGAAATATCCCAATTTACGTCCATCAATTCTTACTTCAATATCGCAAATATTCTGTATCGTTGTTATTTTCAAACACGAGAAATCACCGTAAACAAAATGTATACTAAGGTGTCGATATAGGAAAACTCGTTATTATCATTTGAAACCCCTTATAGTTAGGAAATGTGAAACTTACGCGAAAGCGCCAATAACAGTCCTAAACACTACGAACATAAATGCAATTTGTAATAGGAACTGCCGGTCGCAGGTTGGCGCGGAGAGACTTTCTGGCACACGCTACAATAATTATAAGAAAACAGGGTACCAAAGTAAAGTAAATAATTTATTCAAACGTTAAGAAGGAAAATAATAACACGCAATAAGAATATTCTAAAAAAATTGACATAAGGGGAAAATATTTTGGGTTCAAACTTCGTCGCTGCAGCCAAACAACTGGGTGGGTCGCAGTTCAGCCAGGTCCTACCGAGGAGACGTGTCTTAGCGCTCGGGCACAAGAGATTATCGATTAGAGGGGCGCCTCGGACGGTTGCGAGCGGCGGGGCGCCGGCGGATAGGGCGCCAGAGCGGCGGGGAGGCGGAAAGGTCGCGGGGGACACGGATACCGTCGGGACGCATGGAGCTAGGCGGTGTTGTGGAAGGGGGCAACAAGAAGAAAAGGAGCAGTGAAAAACGCCAGAGAAACATTAAGAGACAAGAAACTGTGCTGAAGGGCAGAGTGGATGATGGAGGAAAGACGGCCACTGGAGCATGCTGGAAGCGACGTGGCCTGCAGAGACTGTGGGACAGAGGGAGTAGAAGGGATTGTACGAGCGGCGAAGGCATAAGGGGTGAGAGAGACGAGGAGATTAGAGTATAAGGCTCCGGGACAAATGTGAAGTCCATAAAAGTCGTGGACATATATTGGGCAGCGCGGCCGCGTGATCGTTAGGCTAGACGCAAAATGAGACGCAGGTCCGTGACGTGACGCAGGGTGATTCATGGTGAGTTTCTGATACCCATTGTGGTTATCACAAACAAGCAGTGGCAGTTGCAGCGGTTATCAGTGACTCATAATTAGCCTTCCCGCGACACATCATTGACCTAGGTCTCATTTGCGAGTAGCCTAAGGGGTGACGATGTTTCGGACCGGCGTGCACACGGGGGACAGTGTGGTCGGCGAGAGACAGAGTTGTAGTGCGGCGGTGGGGAAGAGAGAATGTGGATAGGGCATCGGTGCTGCACGGGCTGCTTGACCGTTAAGGCCGTGGGAGGCGACGCTACGGCGGGGACGAGATATCGCCTTCGGCGGAGTGAGCCACTCGAGAGGGGAGAGGAACAGGGTGAAGGGAGAGCTGGGGACGGTGAGGTTGTGAGTTGCAATAAAGATGGCTGAGCAGTTAGGACTTGTTGGACAGGTTGGGCGGACGGGTGTGTTGGGCGGGAAGGCTGGATGGGGTGTTGTGGGGCAAGCGGGGTGTGTCGTGGCGGGGTTGGACCGGGCGGGGCAGAGCGGAGTAGGGCGGGGCGAGGT
>BOPP01000003.1:16490990-16511262 GCA_017312745.1 Gryllus bimaculatus
GGTGGTGTGACGATGCCTAGGACGAAGGACGAGTGAAGGAAAGGGAGAGGGGCGAGGGCTGATGTAGCGCCGTGAAGCTGCTCCGGTTCGCAGTGCTCGTGGGCGTGATTTGGACGCCTTTCTCTGGCCCCAGTTAGATAAAAGGCTGCCAGTTGACGCGCCGCCGTCGCGAGCGCGTTCCTCCGCGAAGAGCGACGGAATCGAGTTATGAGGGAACGTAGAAAAATAGAACTGGCTTCCTCCTAGGGAAACGCACGAAGTTCTATGAGAAATGTCAGACTTCGCACATTTCACTTCTTTGTTTGGCTCGTTTTGCTTTCTGGTCAAATCTTTTCGAACAATCAAATTGATGAAAGAACAAAGAAATGAACAAACCCTTAATTAAGGTTCGTCTTGGTCAGTGGTCAGCTAATAGATTTTTAAAGAAAAAAGTCTGACAAACTATCAATACTTTTATACGGGATGTTGAAAAATGAACGGATTAATAGTACGGTATGTTTACAACCTTTGAAAATATAAACATTTCATTGTAACTATCACAAATGTAGGAATAAGTAATTAAGTGTTTGATAAGTAATAGAACAAATCAAAAATTATTATTGAACATAAATGAATATATAATAGTCTTGGTTTCCATTGATCTTCGGTGCATGTAAACGTATGCAAAATTTTCAAACATGATATCTCAAGAAAATGGCCTCGTACAGTTTTCATAAAGCAACATTTTACAAACATTTACAAAAGATATGCTTGACAATAGATATTTCTATTAATTTTTGGAAGCATATGACGAAGACAGAACACATTAAATGAAAAAGAGAAAATGAGTTTCAACACCGGCTCTTTGGACCCGAAAGGCTTTTTGAAAAATAAACCTTCAAACAAGCAGAAATAGTAAAACACATTAAAACCTCTTGGACGCAAGGTGGGATTATTAAACTTGTTAAATTCGTATATTGATGTTACAAAACTAATCCATCCACGGGGAGAGCTCTATGTACTTTATGGCGGCCCTTCTCCACGAAACTAACGACTACACAAGTTCCAAGAATGAAAAGAAAAAGAGCCAATCCAGAATTCAAAATAATACACAATAGCATTTGTAAGACACACCGACGCGAGTGAAAAAATTTCGTTACCACATCCAACTTTAGCCTGCCACCAACAACAATTTTCAATTGTAAAAGTGAAAAATAACATTCAATTGTCGTAGTGTGCCAAAAAAATATAGTGACCATGTGGAATTAGGATGACAATTAAAAGTAAGTTTCCTTCTGTATAAGCGCTTAAACAAATTTGAAAGCTAAATTAGAAAGTTAATTATTGCAATTAACTTGATAGTTTATTTGAAAATGTTATTTTCATTGATTTTAAAACATTTGCAGCCCTATTTTAGCCATAAAAATACCTACTTGCTTGTCTATTTTAGACAAAATAAATGCCGTTTGCCTGCCCACTTTAAGTGAAATAAATATCTGAATTTCCGGGCTCTATTTAGTTTAGATTTTTTATCTTCAGATTTAGGTATTCTTATTAAACTTTTGTTTTAATTATATTTAAAATAACTTTCACAGTACAACAAAAGTTTGTATAAAAATATGATTCTCTAGAATATTCTTTATGGTGTAGAATATTGCATATGATGATAAAGTGAAATAAGTCTGATCATTGCAATCATTCCTAAACATAATGTTCCCTGTAGGAGACGTAGGATCTTATCTTTCTATGGACATAATATTTCAGAAATATTCCACATTTTTGAAAGGAACTACGCCTTTTGTCACAGAACGTAACTGCGATTTCGATTATCATTTCATGGAGCGCTCCTAAGTTGGCTCAGTTATCTTTCCTTTGCCCGACGTCTGCCATAAAAGTCGCCACCTTTCAACTCTACAACCAACATAAACCCTAATAAACACTAATGAGGCTCCTTTTCAATAATAAGATTGTAGTTTCTCTGAACACGCATTATTCTTCTCATGTTTGCTTTTCCGACCAACTTGGAGTTTTTATCGTTTCTGCTGTTTGGCATTTTACTGCATTCGTAAACAATATAGCGTATAAATCCGAGGTTCGGCAATGCGTTCGGCCTTTTCTGTTTTCTTGTTAAGACTGAAATTCTTTATCTATGTCTATTGGCGTTCTTTTTCATAACGATTAGTCTTTTCGAGATCCAATAATCATATTAATAACCATATATCTAAAATTTTTATTCTTCTCCAGATAGCTGCCAGCGGGAAGTTTGATTAAATTTATATCATTATAATTTGATAATGAAAGAATTTTAGAAAGATGTCTTTCATTTTTAAAAATCTTTTTAGCATTCTTTTAATTATTCTTTATAATAAATTCTTTCTCAAGATCAACTTTCCCTGAGGCAGACGAATTGAACATGTGAAATTTGTTGAATTATTTCATCATTTAGCATCCGCTTGCTTTCACAGGAAATATGCTTTTCAGAATTTTTAAGTTTCAGCTCTTATACGTAAATTATATTCCCTTTTTGTCTACCTATATTAAAACACGTATCGAATGAAAAATTTAGTAAATTACCATATCCAGAACTGAAGTATTTATATTCACACGATCCGAAATTATGTGAATACAACTGCATTATCATTGGCCTTAATCTTTATCATGCAGATCTTAAAATATATCTCCCAATATACTTCCGAATCTTGGTTAATGTCATTTTAGCCGTCTCCCACCAGATATCTTACCGCTGTGAAGGTTGTCCACCTCCCCCAACCACTATCAGCAGCACCATTCACTACTCACTACTATGGTAACACACACAGCTACAACCAGCGGTAATACCCACAAATACGGTACCGACCACAATTTCAAAAAAGCGGCTCAGAAAATAAGAAGATTAGAATTGATACATAATGAAACCGTTTATTTATCTAAAACGGTTCTTTTAATAAAACTCTTATATTTACAACAATAACGGAAGTTTTTTTAATTCTTCAACATTCAATTAAATTCAGAATCTCATCGTAAAACTGCCTTGAAAAGCTACCGATTTTATTTCCCATTCTGAATATTTTATAATCTCCTACAGATCGGACATAGCGCACAGGTCATCGACACCGCAAAATTCACACCCGAGTTTTAGTTACCGCCACATCACCCATCGCCGCCTTTCTCCCCAGACGTCCTCCTCCGGGGCCCTCCGAAAGGGGCGGAGCCGCCCACAGCGCAATCAGCGGCGTCGGCCCTAACGAGGTGCGGGATGCCGCCCGACCGTTTCCCGAGTCCGTTACATCAATCTGAGGCGCACAATGGAACAATGCGGCCGGTGACGTATTGTACGCGGAAAAGTTATTAAGCGGGACACGGCGCGAAGGCGCGCCCCCCGCCAGGGCCTTTTCTTATGGGAGGAGGAGATCGATGGCTTTTCTCTCCCGTGAGAGCTACCTTACGGGCGGACAAATTCTGGCTAGGTTTCGATAGGGTGCGACACTTTCCTGCCTTCAATCTGAAACCCACTCATCTGGTGGTGGTGTAAGTGGAGAGTAAATTTTCTGGTGAGAAGTGATACGTCAAGGCAAATACCCTAATCCAATCATAAATAATTAAAATTAAAAAAATTAATTTAATTATGAAAGGCGTCAAAATTATATTTCCTTATATTCGGCAAGTGCATGATATGCATTGTTATGCATGTGTACGTATTTGGTTTGTAACTTATTTCTAAATTAGCACTTTTATTTTAAACTTCTCACAAAATAACACATTCATTGGGATATTTTGGAAGCAGTGTTTCGAAGTTGAAGACTGTGTTTAAGACAACCACCGACTATAATGTACTGAATAAGAAATTGTAGAATAAGAATGTGATTGATTCATATTTCTCTATATTTCAAAAAAGAATCACAATAATAACTATTTCGTTTCTTCAGCCAATCAAAATACATTGTAAGGAATGAAAAAATACTTCCATACCTGTCAACGGGTCAGACAAACAAAATATAACGTTGAATTGGTCAGATGTTCAAATGATTTCATGATGTCAGATATTTCAATATCTCAAATATATTTGGCAGCCAATATCGCCTCTAACAGCTTTCCACCGTCAAGTTTTGCAAACGCATCATCAATCTTCCTATGTATTGTGTGTACAAACAGACAAATTAGCCAAAGCATTGCCTCTGAAAAACGCAAACTACTATCTCCTACTTCTTGCTTTAAACTTCCATAACGCGCGTGTCTCCAACTGTTTCGTAATCAGACAAAACGTGAGCAAGTTGGGAGAGTATGTAGGGGAGAAGTGGCCCGTTAACGACGATGCGATGAAGTTTAATGTCTGGCTAATGCATGGGGTGGGAAGCTAAACGCCTAGTGGCCAAACAATTGAGTTACGTGAGTTTGCGTTACTGACATATAACCGCTACCCGCCAGGGCTCCTCGTAAGTGGGCAAAGCTGTTCCGCGACTGCGGCACAGAGTTGAATTTGCGAGATGGCACGGAGTGCAGAGCAAGGAAATTGTTTAGGATGATCCAGGGAACTCAAATAGAATTCCTGCGGTGAAAGTGAACTAAATGTCACTTATGTTATGGTTAACAGAAGGTCGCGAGCTCGGATCGCGGGAACCTCAAATATTTGCAATTTCGATCAACCTATTTTCGGTATGAATACGGGGTATATTAGCGCTCTTTCAACTTCTTGGCGGAAAGTGTTCCTAAAGACAAACCCTATCTGTTCTAATTGTTAGCTTACAATGTGCGCGTCATTCCTTTCGGTTCATCTTTACACTTGAAGGCAAGTGTACCTATATAAGATCACTGATCGCAAAAGCGTTATAGTGTACGTTTGTAAGATTTTTAAATTGTCACGAATGGAATGTTTAATATCAAATCTAATACGATACAGTGTCTGTTTGTATAACAGATAATCCCTGGCTCCTATTCGGGTAGGATCAAATATTTGCACTTCTGATAATCCATTTTCAGTTTGAATCACTATGTTATTTCCCTTAATACGTTTTCTCTATTAATGCGATTTTATCGTCAAACATTTTAATATACCACATCTACCATATCTACGGATTTTGAAGTTATCAGAGAACAATGTATTGTCTCTCATCAGCCTCTGCAACTTAAACATATATTCGCAAGAAAAAATAGACCAATTTACAATTCCGTGTATTAATAGAACACAATTATAAATGCAATATCAAAATATTATTATTTGATTGACAAGTAATCATTGTAGAATAGTTCTCCTCTCAATCATTTATATGATATCATGTGTATCCCGCGTGAGGAAACGTTCTGTTTGTATTGAGAATGTCCATTAGCAAGATAAATTATCATTGTACAAGCATCATTGCATCATTTTTAAGATACAGAATGTCAAAATGACGCCCGCTTCCATATTTCTCTCAATTATTTGTTTCCTTTCCTTGAGATTCATTACGACTACTACCAAATTTCCTACTCATTCATTTCAATTATTTAGTAGATTGACACAAAGTTTATTATACCATTTTACTTCATTCTGATGGCTCTAAGTTTTTTATTTTCTCTGACAGACACACATCTGCATCAGAAATGCAATTGGTGGATACGAGATGGTTCGACTTTTTTCACCTAATTACTACCAAAATTCTCATTCTCCCTATTCTTTTCTCTGTACCATTGACAATGTAGTTGTCGCCCAAAGCATATTATCCAATTATTTTTCACAATTAATTCGTTTTTTTCTCGGGGGATTATTTTTATTTCAAGGAATAAAAAGCACTACACGTGGCCAGAGGTCGTCCAGAAAGGAGGTCGCGAAGACCATAAATAAGGATTATGTTTTACTTTACTAAATAAGTATTAGTTCACAACTACCTGTCTCTGAATTAAGAACACATGACATGAATGATAATTAGAAGTGAATGAGTATGTGTGTGAGGATTGTAGATATGCGATAAATAACGTAGCACAACAAGTCAATTACGCCACAACTACATGGCGAAAACAGCGATCTTGCGTGTAACCACGGCCCTAAGCTACGTAATTGAACGGAGGGACAATACCCAGCGCTCCGCCGATAGCCGTTTTGCTGCTAATACAACCGCATACAAGGGCATTTGGAGGAACCGCATTACTTCGTTTACCATCAGTGTTCGTCCAATTCAGCTCCGAATCCCACCGACTTTCCCCGCATTTATTCCCAGCGTCTATGCGTCCTCCACGACCGGCGTCACGCAGCAAAACCCAACCACCTACGCATCCACCGCTGACGCGTGGTACGTCGCGAGAGGCACGCGCCCGGCGCACGCGCGTGCGTGCCCTCGCGTCCGGCGGTCGCATAAACGCCCGCGCTTATGGGCGTAAGCGCCCCCCGCCCCGCCCCGCCCCGCCCCACGACTCGAGCTGTTTGCTCAGTCCGCAGGTGTCGCGGCGACGCGTGGCCGCGCTCCGGCACTGCAAACTAAGCGGCCGGAGCCCGTGCAGGGCAAAAAGCCCCGCCCGCCTGTGACGTGAGCACCTGCGGGTGGAGCGCTGGCCCCGTCCGCGCGCGGGAAAGGGTCACTCGGCAGAGGGGGGCAGTGGGATGAAGGGGAAAGGAAAGGAACAGCGGGTAGGAATGAAATAAGGTGGACGGTGGAAGAGAGAAGTGATGGACCAGTGATTCTGGCCTCGACAACTAAGGCCATCAGAAGAAGAAAACAGACCACAATCATCTGCATCTTGCATGTAATATGCAACTCAGTTGAGGCGCAATAATGCAAATCAATTGGGAATATGCATCTACATCTCTCTTTAAGATGCACATGAAGGATCAATGGAATTTGCTCAGTTCGGAGTGCATTGCAACGTTTAGTGAAAGAGAAGCTATTGGTTAATTTTATGATTTTGGCTAAGGTCATCATTGCCGTAAGTGTAGGAGATGTTTTTATCGCGGGGAAATAGCTGTGCTAATATTCGTCCGCTGAATGGCGAGTTCTGGTGCCGAACTACACATCAGCTTGCCGTGCTTTCCCCAACCAAATATTTCCCCCCAACGAGGAACTGCCCAAGCCGGGACAAGCTCAAAGCTCCTGACTTGTCTCCCGCCATGTGCGGTAGTCCAATGCAGTTAGGTGTAAATGTGTAAGAGATGAGGATAAGACAAGGAAGGGCAAGAAAGATCCCGCGAGGTCCGTGGCCCGTTTGTAAGGATACTGTTCCGGCATTTGTATAGTATTGTTCGCAGAAACCATGAAAAACTACCGTTCAGAGCAGATGGTGTCTAGAATTCGTCTTCAGACAGCTGCTGAATTCCATCCGGTTATGCAGCTACGGTTGAAAACACTCCCACAGTCGCGACTCGAACCAAGGTCGTCCCGGCCAGAGGCACTGCGGTGACATCAGTTGACACCCTGAGCCACCTAAGCTGGAGGGAGGGAGAAGGATGGGGAGGGGAGACAGGGTATGAAACGTCTGAGGGTTGAAAAGAGTTAGATTGATGGGTAGAGAAAGTGAGAAGAACTGACTAATCTGGGGGTATTGGGGATGGGCAGGATCCAGTGGCCAAGATCCCCGGGAGGAAGCTAAACATCCTGCGGGGTTTGCTCGGGACGGGGAATGTTCTGCAAGTACGGAGGATGTCATGATGTTGATTCTAGAGAGAAAAAAGAAGGAAAATGTATGTTAGAATGAAAGATAGAGAAAGAGGAAGAGAGGAGAGAACAAAATAAAGAAAAGCATAAATTAATAGGAAAGAGAATTGGATCCAGAGAGACTGCAAGAGAGAGCGCGCAAGAGCGAGAGAGAGAGAAAGAAGAAGAGAGGGAGAAGGAGAGAGGGAGAAAACGAGAGAAAGGGGAGAGAAGGAGAGAGAGGAGAGAGACAGAGAAAGAGGAGAGAGACAGAGAGAGGGGGTTAGTGTTTGTGAGGAAGGGAGTGAGAGGTGGTCAGTACTGACGGCAATCTCGAAGAAATATATAATTTAATTTTTGGAATCATCTACGAAAGATTTATAAACAAACTGAATTAAGATACATTTGGTGAGCGAAGAACTTTGTAACTACAATCAAACGAATTAATAATACTGCAACCTCATAAAGTTTTTTATAAATATTTTCTGGATACTGCTAAAATAAAATAATATTTTTAATTAACCCCATTTCAAGGAGTGTGTCATGTTACATGGGTTGAAGAATAGTTCAAGGGGCAGAACGAGCGTAAAAAAAGGCGAAAGAATGTAAGCAGCAGCGGGAGTGAGCGAAGATGAGAGCATACTGAGGAAGCGGGATGACCAAATGCGAATTCACACTCCCTCGGCGGGATGCGAGTGGCGAGTGGGGATGTAGGGGAAGCGCTAGTGGCTCAGGATTCCCAGCAGATGTTTAAAAGCGCCGCCCGTCTGCGGCCGACGCCGACGGCGGGAAAAGTCCTGGCGCCGGGAAAGGTTTCCCGGGGAGGGGGGGGGGCGATGTGCAGAGGTCACGGTTCCGGGCGCCGGGTGGGGAGGAAGACAAAAGAGCGAAGATACGCAAGGATATGACAGGTTGTGCGGACATTCCTTGAGGAGGGGGTGAGGATTGCAAGGGGAATGGGTGAGAGAGAAAGAACGGAAGAAAGAACAAGCAGCAGGGGGAGGAGGTCTGGGCTAGATGAGATAAGGGGCATCGAAGGTGATGAGCTGGGTGAACGGGGGCGGTTGAAGGGGGAGTGAGGGTGGAGAAGCTGGGAGATAACCAAACAGCTAGAAATTTCTTAGAGACAACAAAAAAATATAGTCACATTTGCTCCTACAACAACAACAACAACAACAACAACAACAACAATAATAATAATAATAATAATAATAATAATAATAATAATAAAGCGATGATATTTGATTTCTGTTTCTTTTGATATTTGATACATCAGTCTAAGGACTAGAAGATGAAGAAGTGTGAATGTGATGATAATAATGGTATACGGCTGATTAGGGAATTATTTTGTCAGATAACAAATAAACTGTATCGATCCCACTTTATCCGGTCAACATGAGGTGCCAATCAACAAGTGACCACGAATAAGACCAATGTCATATTTTTTTTGACTTTCGACTATTCTAAGATAATTGACAACTAAGTACCAAACAGCAATGGACAACATTTTATGAATATTTTCAAACATCAAATCAAGTAGATAAAATATTAAGGATTTCGGACATTGTTCTGTCTATTCTATTACGAGAAATAAATGTTATTAATTGACTTAATACTATAGTATTTAAAGGATTTACTTATAAACCACCTTGTTTACGGCCGCAGTGCCCAGAACAATCAATCCACAAAACCACTTTCAAAAATAATGAAATTCATTCTTAATTCTAATCACAAAGTCACAACTTTTATAATACGCCGTTAGATCACATGACCGCACGCGAAACTCACCAAGAGTACGGGAAACGTGAAGAACAGCAAACTACACTGAAACCTACGAGTAACTCTAAAGGAATCGGTTGTCTTATTTTGCTTTTGGAGGTTTTATTATAGAAAATAAATTTGATATAATGAAAGCTACCTCTGAAAAATTATATCGTTTATTTAACCTTTGGAATACTGCCAATTATAGGAGGAAAGTGTCATATCCCAGAAAAATAAACGTCAAAAATAAACACGATCCCTGGCATTTACATAATATACGACAACGTCTTCTCAGTTTGATAGCATCCATGATAGTTTCAGACTTTCAAACGAAACCGAAACGTAGCCCCAATCCTACGAAATAAAGACGCTCCCGTCCGAGTAAAAGAATAACGATCAATCGCTTTCATAAAACGAGATCGCTTGCCATCGTCACGAGTGAAACCCACCGAGCGGGCGGGGTGCGGACGGGCAGAATAGCGCCATCCATTTGGCGCTACGAGCGGCTGCAAAGGGGGAACGACGGCCCGTTCGCGAGTCGTGCCCGCTGACGCTCGCCGTCGAAACTGTCCTGCCGTCGCTGAGAAGGACACGCGAGCGAGGGCGGGCAGATATGGTCCGCGTTGCTCTCCATGCCGACCAAAATAGCTCTTCGAGAAAACAAAATTCGCTACTGTAGGTATGTTCACCGGGAGATATTTAGTTCGAATCCGATTTGAGAAGTTTTATCGAGCAAAACATTATCTGCGACGAAGCAAATTTATCTCGATTTCTGTTTTTCGTAATTTTCTCCGATGAATTCAAGAGCTATGTCAAAACGCAATTAGGCCTATACTCAATGAACCATGGATTGCAGAAATACTCGTTTACTACGATCTTAATCTTCATTGACAAATTATTTCGTATTTAGAGTGCGTCAACTGGTATGATCATTGGTTCTATAAGGGCAGAGCACGTTTCATTTCAGATAGACGAGTTCCTCCCCTGCTGGAACATGAGATCAGGCGTTCAGCCAAATGACGATTTTTGAGAGCTTTCTTTCCCCCAGGATATCCGCCAACGGAGTACCGCCCCAACGGAGAGTAACTGTAAGCTCCCGGCTGGTGATGCTCCCAACATGTGAGATAATGTAGTGCTTGGAATTGTATGTTTGTGTAAGGAAAGGGTAAGAATAGGTCAAAGAAGAGGAAGGAAAGACAGCGCGCGATCCGTGGCCCGGGTTCGTAGAGTACTGTTCCGGCATTCATCTGGGACACATCAAAGACACCACTGAAAACTACCAATCAGAGCAGCCAGCCGCTAAAGTTGTTTTCCAGGCCAGAATTGAATTCGACCTATCTAGCCAGTGTCGAAAATACACCACCGCCAGGTCGCAAATCCTAAGCCTTTCGGATTTTAATCTTGAATTCCCCTTTAAAAGTTCATTTGAAGTTGGTAGTCCAAATGAAGTTGGCTATGCATCAGTACGTTTTCAAGAACTCAATAAATATTAATGTAATATTGCTTCTAGCAAGTTAAAATTATGAAAATGAACGTAATAAAATGCCAAAAAAATACAAAATAGTACACAAAACGAAGAGTATTTTGTTTGAAATAGAATTGGCAGAACAGGCAAACTTCTAGACGCTTTTTTTGGACAGTTTTCAAATGCAAATGTTGTCCACTCTTTGCTCCAGTCCCTTCACTGTGCAGCAGACGAGATCAGCGAGGCACGGCGGGAGGAACGACCGGGTCGGGTGCGTGTGTGCGTGCGTATGTGTGTGTGGAAGGTAGAGGTAGGGGTGTAGAAGGAGGAAGCACGAACAGTAAGGACGAAAGGGTGGTACGGTGGTGCGGTACGTGCGACAAGGCACCGGGGCGAGCCGGCAGGAGGGCAGGAACAAGCGGGGATGGGTAAGGTAGAGAGGGGGCGTGGTGGCCAGAGGTCGAACGTAGGAGGGCGGGCAGCCAGCAGTGAAGGGCGGGCGACGGGGCCGGGCGAGGCCGCGAGGCTTTCCGGGGCGTTTGGAACTAAGAGCCCGGACGAGAACTAGCGTCGGAGGTCGGCCGCCGGCGGTAAGCTTTGCCTGGAGCTTGGAGGCAATGCGGCGGCAAACCGACCCATCGCCCTACACGGCGCTGGCGGTCGCCGACCGATGGAAACCATTTAGGAGGAGAGAATGAGCAGAGGGCGATTGTAAGGAGCAACGTCCACACTGAACTTTAGGATCAATGGGGCTTTTATTTTCATAGCTCTTTTGAGTAGAAGGTTGCGAGAATTTTTCTTATTTTTATTCAGGATACGTTAATACTTCTCCGAATTTCTAATGTTAACATTTTTAGCCAAATTTCTTGATATACTCTAAATTTAGAGAGGCATCTTTCGACAGATTTTCTTTCGTTATGAACGTTCCTCTCTGTTGTCACGAAAGTAAACCGCTACGTGGAACAGTTTGATAATATCGACTTTGTGAGGGAATGAATATGATATTGAGTAATAATGAGGAAAATATTAATATTTATTATCATTGACTTCTTTATCCAAAATGAATGAATAAACAAATTAAAAAGAATATAATTTTATAGTCTGAGTTTGTTACTTTAATTGGAATATTGAAATTCATTTTCAATATTTTTAATATTCAACGTTTTTACAGAATATATTTATATGCTTTGAGTTATGCGTGTTGTATAGTCTGAAGTGTGAACGTGGCATTTCTTCACGTTCAGCAAATTCTGGAGAATGTCTACGACGAAGGTGAAAATTGTAGCAATGCAAATGGAAAGAGACCCAGTTGCAAAAGGCAAAGAGAAAAGCAGAAGCAATGTAGCCACGACAATATTACGTGAACCCAGTGCCAGTTTTTTTGTTACTTTTGATAAAATCTCGACCTCATTTTTGGTATGTTAGGTTTTCATTATAAATATTACACTGAGTTTTAGAACGTATTGATAAACAAGAATTCAGAACATTATTTTTACTACTTCTGTAGCGAAACATTATACTTTTAATAAATTCAAGCTTCTTCATTGTGAGTATTAAATGAGTATTTTCTGTTGTGTCTTAACGTTTACAGAGCTGTAAAATGATAATTATTAAAATAAATTATTCTTTTAAGAGCAATTAACAAAAGATACAAAATATTCGAATATAATAATAATGCAACATGTCGAAACACACGGTATTGTACATTCCATTGTTCACGTGTTATAAATTTTATTAGAACCCTATAAAGCAATTTGAAACGAAAAAAAAATATTCTTAGTGCCTTTGCATGTATGAATATTGTCGCGTCAATCTCTCAACACTTTACTATTTCTTTTTTAATATGAATATGTCATCATATTCCCACATCCGCTTAGTAATCCGTCTATCAAAGAATCGTCGATGGTTTTGACAAGGCAACAGTTAAACGACTCTGAAAGCCGGCGCATGGAACATTGGATCTTCCACTTCAGTTCTTTAAAGACCGAACCACCGCCTTTCGTTGGACATTATCTATCAAGACGTCAATGAACGGAATTGACACGATAACGACAGGCTTCTGCCTGGCATTTCCTCAGCCATTCAACCCATTATTCCTTTCCGTGCCTCGAAAGCTAACACATTGTTCTCATGAAGTATATAATCATCAATCAATGCGCAAAAAATGACCACATAACTGAGAAAACTTTTTTGGCTATAAACATCTTTGACAATGTCTAATAGTAAAATATTTACGGGTTTCTTTATCATGTTTTTCTTGTAATTTCAAAACTTAAAATGATTGAAACTTATATTTCATTTAGTAATTAGGGTGACCATATTCATACATACGAGTATTCATACTCACTATTAAAATTCTGAACGTTTTTCTGCACTACAAGCGAGACAAAAAGTTATAGAAATATAAAATGATGATACACAGAGCTAAAAATACTTACATTATTTCTAACTTGTAATAGTTACGTTAGGGCTCCAAATATGATTAAGGTTTTGTGATATGTCTTCAAATTCTCAGAATTTGGAAATATTAATTCGTGTACTTTTTAATATAAAAAAATATATAAATTTAAAAAATATATATAAATTTAAAAACCATACGGGCGTCTTGCCGAACCGTCATACAAGATCTGTATAGTGGGCATGATGTGAATAGACACTAGACCAGCAGAAAAGATAGTTATGTATGTAGTATGGGTTTGTGTGTGGGCATAGAGGAGCTTATACTGTAGCAAGTTAGAATTAATGTTATTGTTAAAATGTGTGTGTGTTCCATTGAAAGAATTTTCCTTCCAAGACGGCCTCCTACAGTTGTGTGTGGTACTATCAATCATATAGGCGAATAGTTTTATCATTATTTGCTTTCTGAAAAAAAAGCAAATCCATTTACTGCGAATCTGAAATTTCAATGACTTTCCAAGCACATAAAAATCTCTACTTTCCTCCCTGACGAGATCTAATCATCCGCCCTCCACGCGGCAAACACCCCTTCCTCCGCCGCGTTGCCCTCACTCCAGCGAGGGACAAGGTGCGTCGACGCCGGATGAGCGCGTGGGTGGACGTGGGCGGCACACGCGCTTCTAAATCCGGCGGCGCACACTGGCTTCAACTACGTTCAATGCGGCCAGCGGGGAAAAACGTTTGCAAAGAACGGCCGCCGCACGTCTATTGGAAAAACTTCAGCACTAATGCACAACAAAATAGTAAACGGAGATGAAATTCTAATTGTAGTTATAAAGTCGTTTTTAAATCATTTTTCGTATGATATTAATGTCAAGAAACAAAGGAAAACTTATTTTCTGATTTAACATCCTAAAGTGAATAAACAGACAATTTGTATATGTTAAACAATGATTTACCACCAGTGTTACAACGTTAATAATCGGAAAACTCAACCTACCTTCACGTATTTAACGATTTTATGACACTTTCATCTACATTATTCACATTAAAAAAATATATATATATAAACACACAGGCAATTTCTACCTGCTAGAACTGAGACTTTTTGACTAAATAAATTTTCTAGATGATTAAAAAATATAGAAAAATTAATACATTGTATTAAATGAACAATAAAAGTACTCTTCTGTGACATCAGTCACCCTGACCTGTCAGTTTAAAAATGAAGTTTAAATGGTTTGCTGGAGTTTGCAGGAGTAGCATTGTCATTTATTCTTAATTTGTACTTACGACTTTAATAAAAAATAGTTTCACAAACATATTGTTATCAAAATTAACATATTTGGACCGCAGTTGTAATAAAGTATTGCAATGGAAGACACGCGAGCAGTCTTTAAATACGCTTAAGTCGTTTTCAGATCACTATGCAACGTCAGGCGGCGTGCGCCACACCCACACGGACGTCCCTCAGACGCTCGTGCCCTCGCCACCGCCCTCGCCACCGCCCTCGCCACCGCCCTCGCCACCGCCCGCCCTCCGCCTGCCGCCCCGCCACCGGCAACCTCAGAGCCCACATCGACTGCCTGCCTGTCCCCCGCCCCCTCTGTCTACTTCGTCAGCACCACTGCCCCCCGCCCCCCGCTGAGTCGCCTGACCTTTCGGCGCCCAGCGCCGCACGTGCCGCCCGGCCCGGCGCCGCCGAAACGCCGACTTGTGCCTAGCGTCACGGCTTGGCAGCAGCCGAGGTTTACCATTGCCTGCACCCAAGCGTAGAGGGCTGGGCCGGATCTAAAGATAGACGCCCAAACAAAGACGGGACTTTCCCGACAGAAATGCGTTCCGCGGGGCCAGGCCAGCGCCCACGGGAAAGGCTTATACCACCGCGCGGGGGTGGGGAGTAGTGACGTAGCGAGGCTCAGGTGACCTGGGCTCCTATAAAGACGCCGTGGCGAGACGGCGCGGGTGAGGTAACGATTTTGGTTTCCTTCGTGGCTTAGACCACAAAAACTTATGCCCGCCCAGGCCTGGTCGGGAGTGCCCGACGGCACGTGGGTTGCTTCGACGGCTTTCGGACAGGTGGATGTGTTCTTCAAACACATTCGGGCAGACGTCAATCTGCCCGCGGGGCACACCAAATCGGGTGTCTATCTGCGACGCGGCCTTGCAGGCTCGGTCGTTAGCGTCGCCGCAAGGCGCACGATTAGGCGAGAGGAGCGGCTCCCCGCAAAGTTGCGCTAGCTCTGGCAAACCGCCTTAGAGTGACGCGGATGTAAAATATGCTACAGTGCTGTAAATAAACTTGTATATACTCAAACTCGGTGCTCTGTTTCCTTGTGCGTGCTAGATCCCTTACACACGAACGCTACAGACGTGCGTAGTTTAATAGCGTGGCAGCGGTTTTAAAACAACCCACGGGAGCCGGCTACGTGCACCATTGTAGCTTTAATTGGTGGCAGCGGGGTTAAACAACCCACGGGGAGTACGTGCACCATTATAGTTTTAAGCGTGGCACTGCGCTTAAACAACCCACGCGGGTAAGTGCCATTATAGTAATGGTAGGCAGCCGGTTTAAAACAACCCAACGGAAGCCGCTACGTGCCCCACCATTAGTTTTAAGGTGCGCAGCGCGTTAACAACAAACCCACGGGGCCGTACGTGCCCACCATAGTTTTAATGGTGGCAACGGTTTAACACAACCCACGAGGGTACGTGCACACCATAGCTTTAATGGCCAGCCAACGTAACCGGAACGTGCACCAAAGTCTATGGTGCAGCAGTTCAAATATGGTATAGGACATTCTGTCTTAGCTGCCCAAACGAGAACTAGTTTCCATCAGCTGCAACGAGAGTGCGTAGCGGCGGGCGCTGGTGCTGAAATCAACGTGAACTGCTTGCCCATCCTAGGAAGTACCGAAACGCAGGGGGCTGTAAGACTGCCTGCCGAGCCTAACACTGAGTAGTTTTTAATTATATTGCAAGCTCAATCTTTGCGCGGCGCGGAAGGCGCCGACATCAAAGAAGAAGGCATCCCTCTGACAGGAAGCGACGAATACCCAGGCCCATCCGCCGGTCGGGAGGAGAGGACACGGAAACACACCACACACGTAACTGCAGCCATCTGCTATCAGGCCGAACAGTTCAAGGCACATGGCAGATTTTGCGCGCCAGTTTTAGTAAAGAGTGCCTTATGCAGTTGCTAGGGAGTTGCGGGGAGGCAACGGAACTGAAGACGACCAGAATTGCCTTAAAGTTGCGTAACATTATATTAAATAGCAGTCAATAAGATGAGGAATTCGTTTAAGGCCGTTGTGCCAAGGCCAACAAATGCGAACAAATTAAGCGAAAAGCTTAGAATCAGAGCCGAACAAAGCCGAAAAGTTTTATAGAATCAGAGCGAAACAATGGAAACAAATGAAGTTTAGAATCAGATCGTATGAGAACTAGATCGCCGATATCGCAACTAGAGAAACTCCGTGTATAGCGAGTCAAACGCCGACGCGGAAGCCGCAAGTTCGGGAAATGCAGGCGAAGGCGCAAACACACGTACGGCTTGAATCATGCTTATGGACCGATTCAAACGGTGATAACGATGAACATAACTACTTACTTAAGCTATTTGAGAGCCAAGCAGAAACGGTTAAGGTGTGCCGGAGGAAGACTGGCGTTGCCAATCTTATGGCGGACCTGCCTTCCCCATCAAATAAATTCATGGCTCACATTAGAAAGACGCGGAAATCGCTTGCACCAAACTATGCAGACATTTAAGGGCCTAAATTATATAGAAATGCTACACAAATTCAATGCCGAAAGCTTCAGGCAGTTATTCGCTGAGGCATATGAAATTCTGCGCAATACCACGTGCGAACGTGTATGCACGGCGAATTACAACAATTATTGTAAGGAATGGGTTGCGGGCATCAGAATATACAACTTTCAGAGGGATTGCCTAGAATTTAATAAGTACCGACCAAATGAAACGGCCGAGCTTCCTGCGGAAATAGGCAACATTTATCGATGAAGTGGCCGGAGAATGCAATGCCACTGGTAATTCGCGGAAGAAACTCGAACAATTATGATAAACAATAGTCGGGATTGGAAGCGTACGTTTCTCGAAACCGTTTCAGGAGAAGCGACGGAGAGGGCAGAAGTTGCCGCCCGTTGGCCGAAAGGCAAGAAGCAGTACCAGTCGCAGGGAAACCCTCTTACAAAGGACGCTGACGTCAGGGCAGGAGTTCGAAAAACCCAGCGTAAGGCAAATGCTTCGCGGTGCGGCGTCGCACGAGCATCTCGCACGTGAACTGCCCCGAGTAAGCCGGGAGGGGGGAGAAAGCGCGAAGGCGTAGGCCCCACGTAGCTGAAAGGCAGCCGCCGCGCTTTAGAGCTTTTTTGCAACCATTTCATGTGCCACTGGAGTCGTGAATAATAGACCGGCCGAAGATATTGCCCGCTATTCTGCGCATGCGAGATTTTGACGTGGTGCAACGAGCGCGATCATAGCAAGACTCGGATTTAACAGCGGCGAAGCGTTATGGGTAATTTCAAGCCTTAGATTCAAAACCGCAGGAATACTACCCGTAGCGCAGATTAGATTGCCAAGGCCCATTCGCGGTCGCGATGTGACCACGCGTGCCCGCAGTAGTGAGTCGCCGACTGCTTGATTCGGCTACTACTTGCATAAGCAACCGCACAGCACAATTAACTCGAGGAAGCCTTCGAGAAGCGCTTCATGTGCAGCCGCAAATCAGCTGAGCGCAGTTGTCACGCGCGCCAAGGGCTGCCGGCAGACGCCGCAGCGCGGGAAGCCGTCGAAGCCCACGCGCCGAAAAGTGGCCGGCGGAAGCGCGTCGCCGAGACCGGATTAGCGAGAATAGCCGGACGAGAGTTGAGAGCAGGGTAGCTACGGCCTGAGAGACAGGTGGGCGTAGGCGCACGAGGAAATAAACGACGCCGAGCAATGAAAATTAATGCAGATGGAGGCCTCCTGCTAAGAGAATTAATTCAAATCTCGGACAGATGAGCTTTATTCTCGAACAAACCCAAGCGACAGTTACGCTCGCTGGAAATATAATAAAGAATGCGGAGAACGAAGCCTACCCGAGACCGGGAAAGAAAGTACTTCTACGTAATCGATTGTTGCCCTTCGCACTCGATTAGCCCTAAGAAAGGCCGAGCGTATGACATGCACTTGTTGTTCCCGCTGTGTTCGGAGGCTACGGTACTAAAGTGTGCCACGAGACCGCGAACGCACACTTAGGTGCCCGACGAAAAGCAAGAGTAGTTGCCGAAGCGATTTTACTGGCCCCAAATGTTTCCAGCGAAAATGGAAACGCTACGTCAGCCCGTCATGTGGACGTTATCGCCAGAAGGTAGGCAGATCGCGGAGACCAAAAAGAAGGCCACCGTTTAGTTATTGGACCACCCGTAGCGGGAACGTTTTCGCGCCGTATAAATATTGATGCGTGCGGACCGTTTCAAAGAGAAAGCGAATCGGCGCCTAAGCAAGCTTCATACTTACTGCCCAATGTGCATCGCGCTTCGAGATATCCATCGGAGGCCGGATTTCCAATCACGCCGATTTGAGATCAACAACTGTGATCAGCGCGCTCTTAGAGCTCTTTAGTAGGATAGCGTTTTCCAATGGAACTACAAACAGATCAGAGTGGCGGGCCCAGTGCGCCGACGGCGGAAGCGCACCCACCGCCCGGCCGGCAGGCCTCGGCCGGCCGGCGCGCCCCCCCCCGGCCCCCCCCGCCCGGCGGCCCGGCAGACACCGGGGCCCTCACGTTATGGGCCGGGATTGATTACCGAGGCCGTAGCCACCCGGTACTGGACTGCCTCCGAAGAGATACGTGCTAAGGACACATCGGGCGTCACAAGAGTGACGGAGTGTCATACTGGTGGTCCCGTGCGAATGAATACAAGCGGTGAGCTGGGAACAAAAAGTAGACATGTGGACATCACAAATGTATTCAGCGACGAAAGGAGGCAAGGGGAAGAAGGGAAGGAGAAGTATGAGTGTAGAAGGAACAGATGGATAACGCGAGAAGAAATCTCCTCGGGTGCAATAGGCGCGGCCTCGAAAGCGGGAGAAATGGAGAGACGGCCCGCGGAGCGACAGCGCGGAGGCGCGAGTGGAGCTAGAGGGCCAACCGAAGCAGAAGACAAGGTCGAACTGCAGAGAATGAAGAACAGTGGTTGCAAGGCGTTGCCCTTGGTGGAAGGGCTATACGTTGACAGTGGGGATGGTTGGTATAGATAGGAGCAGGCAGCGGGAGACCCAACCCGCGAGGCTGGGGAAGAGGGGTGAAGGGGGAGGGGACCAGACCCTTCAGATTTGAGCGGCTGCAAATGAAGTAGAAAGGCTAGCCAATAAATTTGGCTGGTGTTGGTGAGCGCAAGACAGAGACAGAAAACCGTGCCGTGTGCGACAATGAAGAGACAAGGTTATCAGAGGTCACCACTAGTTACCCGTCAAACGACGCACGCGGACATACGTGGCCGTCCAGTAAAGCGGAAAATCTAAGTGACAGCAAACGGACTACGACAACAGCGACAAATAAGATTTCGCGTGAAACGAACCACGCCATGAAACATGCCCAACTCAACAAAAGGCATAAGGCTAAGGTGTGCCAAAAGGGAGCCACAGTGCGGTGACGGTCGTATGGAAGCCCCCCAATCCCGGGGAATAACATGAGTGACCCCAAACGCCGCCTGTGCAGGAAGGAAAGAACAAAGTTAGACCGTGGAAGCCAGGAGGAAAAGCAGAGTCCCGCCAAAAGGGCCAGACAGCCAAACGACCCACGCCCAAGTGGCCATTGACCAGCAGGAGCCTGCGACGAGTGATCCCGAGGAGGTGAATGTTAGTGATTCGCGACCATAACCCGCTTGGCTCCGAAGAGTAGGGCGTAAATAGAACTACCCGCGTACCGGTAAGTATGAAGCTTCCGGGTGTGAGCCGCCGAGTCAGAACCTCACCGCCCAAAACTTGCCGTGGCAGCAAGCGAACCAGCACCGCGCGACCGAGGGACCGAAAGGCGCGATATGCGCCCCGCTCACCTGAGAAGTCGCT
>BOPP01000003.1:16526818-16576809 GCA_017312745.1 Gryllus bimaculatus
TTGGTGGGTGGGTAAGCGCGGGGGCGGGCGCATGAACACGGGCAGGGGGAGCCCCAGAGCCGGACGGAGGGCGCGGTGTGGGGGCGCGCAGACTGACGCAAGGGAAGGCTTCCTCCCACGCGTATTGTCTTGCGCAGCCCTCACCGCCGTCCGCGCCACTGCTCGCCCTTCAGTTGCAATTCCGATTTGGCTTTTCACTGCTGCTGCTGTTCCCACGCCCACGCCTAAGTAGCACGGTTGCTCGAGAAGCTCGTAGAATACAGAGGGGATTGAGTGCAGATAGAAGTCTGCGTTTAGAAAATTGAAAATGTATATAAACATAAACATCTATTTCATTAAGTTGTTCAATGAACACGCTGTCGTAGAGGTGAATATTTTTGAATGCTTGCCTAGAGGTCTCCCTCAAATAGTAGATGCAGTAAATAAGGTACACAAATGCAAGAAGTCAAATCTTAAAGTGAGATTAAAAATAGTTCTTGTCAAGGATTAATTTGCATAAGGCATAAGAATCTTCAAGTCACACTAGATCAAAGACAAACGTTTGCTTCTAAGTTACACAGTTAAAAAAATCGCTCACCAGTAGTAATGATGAGCGATTTATTTTATAATCACTTTTAAGAGTTGTCATTTTAGGACTCGCTGTAACAAATATTTACCATTGATTTCGAACAAATATTGAAATTTTTGTAGATGTTGTAATTAATATTGCTGTACTTACTGCCATTAAGACGATAGTTTTGGAACGATAATTTTGTCAGTCATATACCAATTACATATGATCCGGCACAATATACGACGTACTTATATTTTTATATGATGGCAAGTTCTTAATTGAAACTTCTTACACGTGCCTAAGGTACTTCTTACACCTACTTAAGGTACTTTTTACACATGTGCATTTAATTAAGGACTCTGTGTATAGAGAGCGAGACATTTTAGATTCGAGACTTCACAGTGACCGATTTTCCATATTTTAATGCTAATTGGTTAACATTGCCTGAATGAAAGTCTTAGGAGCCTACTACTTTGATTGTTCATTTTCTGGAATGTTTTCACATGAAATAAATTTACCTATCCACAGAACCCTTCCCTTCGTTCAAGGAAAAGGCCTAAATATTACCCAAATATCGGTAGATGGAAGGTTTGTGATCTTTTCTTTCCATGTTGATCACTCTCATTCATAGGTCCGTGCGATGGGCCGATATAAAATTAAAGGGTTCAGTGTCGGAATCACATTCTGTTGGATTACGTTTTCTCCTTCACAGTCTGTTCCCTACACTTGCATGCTTCAGAGCTCTGATATTACAGTGGTGTCATTAAAATACAACTTTCCAAAGTCTAGTTCTTAGGATGTCTTCGAACGCGGTAACATCAAGCTCTAAGAATAGAAATTTAAAACCTCGACAAAAATAATACGACGTTGTTCAAGCAATCATTGACGCCGTGAACATGTTTGTCCTAGCCTTTCCAAAGAACACATCAGTCATCACAGTCTCGATTCAAAAATTGAGTCCTATTGTAACATCTAGTACACTTCAATTCCCAATTAGTTTTCTCATCAGGAATGCTGCGCATCGGCGCTGTAAGCGGTTCTTCTCGAAGATAAATTCAGAGTCACATCTTGTTATCTAAATTTAAATGGATAATGGAGGACATAAATTAGAAACAATCGTAAGTAGTGTCTCAATCGCAACTATCGAAAGGTTTTATTATAATATAGCGTTGGAGGTACAAGTGTGCGTGGTATCACGTGTGCAGTTTTTGCCACGTTTTGGCAAGACTCTACTCTTAGAAAAATTAAGACATTTAAAACAGTTAAAGAATCAAGAGTGAAATTCTTCTGGTGAAGATTTATGATTTCAATTAAGGAGTTCATCGTGTTTGCAGTGTATGGGTGCCCTTCATCTGACACCGAGAACTTCCATTACACTGGTATCATTACCAAAGCAGGTCTTGTGGGGTAGTTCTTCGAACGTTGTAGACAAAGGTGTTGACTCCGAAATCTAGTAATTACAATATCTGACTTCGCCTTCATCGTTGTTCTCGACGTGTTCGTCGTCCCCTCCATCTTGTCTTCGCGCGTCCCCCTGACCTCCCTAGAAAGGCGCATTTCAATTAACACAGAGGCCTATTGTATCATCCGGTGTATTGTGTTTTCCCCAATTGAGTCTCTCCACAGGCAGCCGGCGACGTTGCGTCATACACGGGCGTCCTCCAAGGCGGAGCGAGCGCGAGGTCTTGTTAACGAGTAGAGAGCCCGAGGTCCCCAGGGCCCCTCGCCCTCGCCGCGAGTGCGGGTTTCGGCTTTGATGTCCTCTAAGACGGGACGCGGGGGCGGCCGCGGGGGCGGCCGCGGGGGCGGCGACGGCGTTAGCGGCTGCGGGAATTTCGCTTAATTGAATCGAGCGTTATTAAGCATCTGGCGAGAAGGGACGTGTATCAGGCGATATGTTAGTGCAAACTACCCGCCTGCAGAGGTAATTACCCTTGAACGTGGCCCCATTTATTAGACGAGGACACCTCCCACCTCCTCCACTCTGCCATCCTCCGCTGTCGACACCCCCACTCCCCTCTTTTCCCCTCCGCAGCCAGGACAAAATTTGCCCGGCGGGAAAGCCGTCACTTTGACGGAGTAACCCCCTAAGTGTGGGAAGTTATACACACGCTAACTTTGGTGATTTAAGCGTTCGATGCGTTAATTTAATTTCGGGACAGCTGAAAGTCGCAGAAGCAGGTGAAACGAGCAGCGTTTTAATAACGTTGCGCAATTGTTTTCTGCAGTAAGCTTTTTAATTCACTTTTGCGTGGCCTGTTGCTTTGTGATGATGAAACTGTAGAGGTTTATTGCGTCAGCGTTTTTAGTAACGGTTTTTATCAGGAATTGTCCATTTTTTAGTAATCTCAAGATTATCGTTTAACTAAAGCAATTATAAAACCAATTCTTGTTGTGCAATGAAAACACAAACGACTGCCTAATTCTGGAAACATTCAATACGTGAGATTAATTCGTAATTTGCTTACTTAATTGCTTTAATCACGCTGTCACCATCTAATTTATAACTTACGAATTAATCTCTGAGAGAGAAAACACAACAACAATGTCCAGAATACGGCTAGTATTTTAGATATAATATTCTAATAAATAGAAACATATTGAGGTACAACTTCTCTCAGATCAGTTCAATTGTTACGTTCTGTAACTGTAACGTAAAAAAAATCATTTCTATTAGAAAAATGATATCTCATCATATTATGGTACATTATTGAAATAAATTGTTGGGTTTTAACTTTCGCACAATATTGAACTATTTATATTTTTATCTTTTCGCATTCTTCTACTAGTGGAATCTCCACAACTGTTTATAATTGGTAGAAGACCGGCATAGATATACATTTTTGATATGCTCATTGGTTTTCTAAAATAATAAAGTAGTGAATTCCATAAAGAACATGTCATTTTCTACTCGCTCAAGAAAATCGAAATTTAACTTATTCTCAAGAAAACCAAAATTGTCTCGTTGGTTGTAAGAAAACAAACGCCTCCTTTGAAATAAAAATATATTAATGATAAATTAAATCAATCTATTAACTATTTGTTTGTCCAGAACTAAATTATTTTATAGTCTGATTTAATTCAGAAATTCAGAAATTTAATTCAGAAATTTAATTCAGAGTGTGTGCTTTGACAAAAGTGTAAAAGCTAATCTGCTTTAATTTCCGAGTGAAATATTGGTTCTCCATTTTCCACAATGTCTGTTTTAGTTGACTTGTCAATTATCATCTTGCATCTAATCTGAAGTCAACTAGATCAACACAATCTTAGCGTATAGACCACGCGGATGTTAAAAGAACTTACGGCAGAATCATTAACATAGCAAGAAATATTATTTCAATTAGTGAACAGCGTTGACGTTTCTAACCGAATGTTACTTCCTCAATTAAGAATTCAATGCGCAATGTAAACCTGCCAATAGGAAAATCATAGAATGGTTTTGCTTTAATTGTGACACTTCAATATGCCCCGTTTTAAACGTTTGAAAATTTCAGTTAACTTGAACTATTTGTAACGGATATGAGTAATTTATTGAAACAGCGAACTCGAATATGCTTTCAGGTAACAAGTGGAATAGAAAATATAGTTTACATATATTACACCGTTATCAATCATTTTCACATTACTGGATACTGCGTATTAATGTCAATCATTTAATGCAAATTAATGTAAATGTGTCAACGGTGCGTAGAAATTCAATTGCAATATTAAAACATCGTTTAATACATCTCTTGATTTGAAATTTCTTTATAATTTACGAGCTTCTCAATGCAATAATTCTATAAAATTAATTTTCAGCGATAAGCTGTAGAAAGATTTTTTTTCAACAAATTTCTGATTTACAAGTGAATACTACAAAAATAATTCAGGAAATATTAATCAATAAAAGCAGAGAAAAAACTTCAAAAGGCAGAGTTATTTAAAATTTGAAGGGTTTGCATTCTGTAAATATATAGTAAGGGCATTGGTTGTTACCGTGCCGTCTGTTATCCCTAAGTACAGCCCAAATAGAAACACAGTGAAGTAAATGTATGTCCGTGTCTGATAATAATAATAATAATAATAATAATAATAATAATAAGAACAATACTAATAATAATCAATATCTGATTTCATATAACAACATCTACATCTATATTTCTGTATAGACAAAAAATATGACATTCTGTCCGGTAAAAACCAGCATTAGAGACACAACATATTTTTTTATTTTAAAATACGGATTATTTTCTTAGCAAATTACTTGCTAATTTTGTCTTTTCATTTTGAATCCTTCATAGCATTTTGACAGCAACATTCATTGTACATTTGAACAATCATTTAACGGACCGCCGTTCCGCTCGGGAAGTGCATCCCCATGACGTGCCCGTGGTGATCCACCGCTGAGTTCCTAAGTTCCTCTCGCGCACCTGGCGCCCACCTGTTCATCTTTCGCTCGTTGCGAGCGGCCGACAGGCGGGAATCGAGGCCGACGGGCAAGGCGGTTGCTCGTCCAGGCAGACGCCCGCAGGAGTTGGGCGAGATGAATAGAAGAAAACGGGTAGTTGTTGAGAATAGAATAAATTTTTCGGTGATGATGTTATAGTGTTTAAAAAAGTGAGTTTACCCACTCAAGTTTTTTTGACAGTTGTGCTCTTTACAAAACAAGAGTCAGTGAGTAGTTTGGAAGTGTATTATCTGCGCAATACACATAACTGACTTCGACTTTGAACAGCAATTCAGATGGAGACCTAACAGGCTCTGCATTTAACCTGAAGAAGCGGGACAGCTATTTTATCACACACCGAATGCAATAATTCTTAAGTACAGATGCCTGATGTTAAGAGAAAGCAAGGCACACAAAATGAAATTGTTTGCCCATCTCGTTTTACTCGGAATTTGGCGGTGTTCCTCCCCCGCTATGGAGTGACATTTGGTGCTGACGTACACATCGGCAAGCTATATTTTCTCCCCGGTGTATCTCTCAACGGGGAATCGTCCCAGCCGGGACAGGCTCAGTGTTGCTTAGTGTAGAGCATGCAAATGTATATGTTTATGTAAGGGGAGAAGATAAGGATGGAAAAGGGAAGATCGCGCGCGTCCATGGGCCATTTCTAGGTGTTACATCGGCATTCGGCTGGTAGGTATCGGAGAAACCACGGAAAAACACCGATCAGAGCAGCTGGGCGCTGGAATTCTTCTCCAGGCAGCAGCTGAACTCAACCTAGTAGCTAGTGACGAAAACCCTGCCCCCGCCGTCAGGACACGAGTCGTGACATCAGTTGATGCCCTCATCCAGTGACACGCGAGACAAGGTGAGTGCGGTGTCTTAGGGAGAGCCATATTTGCTATAGCGATCGGGTGAGGTTCGAAATCGAATGAAGTGTGGCAAAAGTAGGGCGGTGCGGGTAGGATTGCTTCCAAGGGATTGCGACCCAGTGCGCGTGCCTTCCATGGCGCGGAGCGCGTGGGAACGGAAGGGGGCGGGGTGCGACTCTTATCAGCGGGTCAACGGCGCGTTCGGATCAAGCTCT
The DNA here is from genome assembly GCA_017312745.1 of Gryllus bimaculatus. Classification (NCBI taxonomy): domain Eukaryota; kingdom Metazoa; phylum Arthropoda; class Insecta; order Orthoptera; family Gryllidae; genus Gryllus; species Gryllus bimaculatus. The sequence continues at coordinate 16,532,885 of BOPP01000003.1, forward strand.
AATCTCACGTAATGTGTGATGTAGTGTGGTAAGAATATGTAAGTGGTAAGGTTAGGATAAGGAAGGGGAAAGAAAGATCGCAAGCTTAAGTATTTGGCCCGTTTGTTAGGGAACTTCCCCGGCGTTTGTCAAATATTGATCGCAGAAACCACGGAAAACCACGGTTCAGAGCAGCCGGCCGCTGGAATTCTCCTCCAGGCAGCATCGAAATTTACCTATGCAGCTGGTGTCGAAAATCCTGCCACCGCCGTCGGGACTCGAACCTTAGGTCGGAAGCACTGCAGCGACATCAGTCTCTGACCGTCCAGACAGGATGAGCAGGGTGAGGTAGGGCGAGCAAGATTTGCTACAGCGGACGTGCGGGGTTAGAAATCGGAGCGGATGAAAAGCAGGCCGGGGCGGCCCAAATACGACCACCAGGCAAACTCCACCCTGCGGCGCGTGCCTGTCAGCACGTGGAGCGTGGTGGAAGGGGGAGGAGGGCGTCAAACTCCGCGAACGGAAGTGGCTGAGTCGGGGCGGGGGGGAATTGCTGAGAAAGAGAAGAGGTCGAGGAGGAAGGTACGTTTAAACTGTATATATAAGGGGAGAGGAAAGGATAAGAAAGAAAAAGCGAAGATCGCTCGGGTCCGTTGCCCCTTTTTAGGTGCTACTTTGGTATTCACCTGAAACTGGTCGAAGAAACTAGGGAAAATCACCGATCAGAGCAGCCGAGATATGTAACTACTGTCGAAAATCGTGTCAGTATTGGAGCTTGAACCCTAGGATCACCCAATTAGAGGTAGTGCGGGAACACCAGTTGATGCCCCCAGCTAGTAACGGACTAGACAGGGTGAGCGGGCGAGAAGCATGGAGAGCGAGATTTGTAGCAGTGGCCGGGCGAGGTTAGAAATCGGGTGAAGCGTAGGAGAAGCAGGCGGTAGACGACGACAGCGAACACGACCCGCGGCGCGTGCCTGTCAGCACGGGGGAGCGGCGAAAGGGGGAAGGTGTTTTGAGAGCGGGGGTGAGGGGTGCGGGGAGGGCGTCTGACTCCGGCGAGAGAAGAGGCTGAGTCGGGGCGGGGGGGGAGGGAGGGGAGGGGAGGGCGGCGCGGAAGTGACATTATCCTCTGCGGGAGGCGCTCAAGGTGATCAGATATGATATTACGCTTCGGGCGGCGCGGCGCGGTGCGGAGCGGCGCGGAGCGGGGCAGCGCGACGCGCGGGCTGATTTACGGCGCCGAGCGAGCGACGGCTCTTTGGCAGGTGCCGGCGGCGACGGTGCTGCTCCGCGCGGCGTAATGAGCGCTAGCGGGGAAGGGCCTCGCAAACACGTTGACGAGCCAAGGAGTAATGAGAAGAACGGGGGTGTAGGTAGGAGAAAATAAATGGCACATTCAGGGGAAAAATGTGTTAAAAAATGGCATCGTTACCATAGTTGGTCTGAGCGTGTATGCGTGTACAAAAAGGAAATATTATATTGAATAGATAACTGATGAAGTGAGTGAAGTTCAGTTAAGTTATACACGGCCACGTTGCTGAATAGCTCTTTCACCTGTTTTTCACTACATGCCTTGTGGAACATTAATTAATCTGGTAGGTGCGAACACGTATTTTCTCAGTGTAGGAAAGGACGAAAATCATGTAAAATAGTTTAAATAGCTTACAGTATTAGTTACTCATGATCGAAACTCGAACACACATCTCATAGTTTAGGCACAGGTGCTTTTAACATAAAGCTGTACATACAAACAAAGCTTCGAACGGTTTCATCGCCTAGCTATTAAGTTCCTTATTTGTTACTCTATTGTTATCACCTTGACATGCGGTTGAATGAAACATTAGGTCGGAAACGTGTTCCACACCTACTAACAAACGGAATCTAACAATTGAGTATTAAAAATTAGTTAATAAAGTTTGTTACGGCAGAACGCCACAATAGAACATGTGACGCATTGTTATAGGAGTCGTAGTAACTGATTTTAAGAAGAGAGTTCGTTTCAATGCTAAGTAACAATTATATAAGTTGAAAACTTTCTTAATATATATTTCATTGTAATTATTTATATTTTCATAAAATGTATTGAAATTGAAACGGTCTCTTCTTTATATAGTGTATAGAAGACATAACAACAGTGAATAATTTCCATTTTTTACTCAGGAAGACGGTTTAACGTGCCAATTTTTATTTGGAAACGAGTTGCATTATTAATTTTTCAGTTTTCTCTGTAACGGATAATCAATATTGTACTGTTAGCAATATTCAGAATAATTTTAATAACAAATTTATTGTATTTTCCACTTTTGAATTCATTGTAAAATTATATAATTTAATTTCGAATAATAAATACTCATGTAACTCCTTAGCAACGGTTTATAAGCAAGAGGATCCAATTGGTAACAAGCGAATTTAAAATGGAAAACCGACTATTAATGTTTACATTTTAGAAATCGTCGAGTCGTTAGAACGATTCTATGAAACTAAAGAAAATTGATATAGTTAACTATATTAGAAAATTATTAATTTAAGTTATATTTACGTATTTCTGGTAAAATTGTTTTTAAATTTTCAATCAGACTAAGAACGACAAAAACATAAATGTTATCCAAAATCGCAACCTGCCGGAAGGAATGATTCAAAGAATTCTATAAACCAAATATGAAAATTATTTATTTTGTTAGTTTTCAACAATTTTTAGTGGATAGCTCTGATACAATCCTTCAGCTTACTTTTCCACTTCGGAAAATAGATTTATTTTCAAGTTTTCATATTTCTAATATTTCTTTTCACGCAAACTTGTGATTCTATTCTACTGTAAATATTCTCTATCGTTTTGTTTAATTTGTACAGTAGAGCACTAAATATGAAGCCCAACTTAACATCATGTACACACCGCTACTCTTCAAACAGTATATTCTATTATTTTAATTTTTAATAACAGCAACGTGGAAAATAAATGAATTATTGAATTAATCACGAAATCTACGTAGTTTTAAAATAGTTCGGCTAACATCTCGACCACTTCATTTCCGTTCTTGTAATTAAAAGCTACTGAGATTTCTTGTATAATAAAACATCATTATTTTCATAATATGTTTACATTACGTTTTGGAGAACGAATAAAAACCATCAAGATAGATTAAAACATTGCTGAAAATGTAACACTGTGTTTCGTTTGAATTTAAAGTGGAGGGTAAATAGAGAACTAGAGGGTGTTTTGTGTATTGATTGCAAGGGAACAGTAGGGCCTGAAAAGATACAGGATGAATACAAACGAAACGAAGGAAGTAAAGAGACTGAAGTCAGTGATATGAAGAACAGAAAGTGTGGAAGAATTTGATGAACTCCAAAGAACTGATAGGTATTGGTACATACATACATATATAGAAAGATAGAGAAGATGGAAAGAATACAAAATAATAGTTAGATATCACAGCATAGCTGAAACGATATACCGTACGTACGTGATGACCAGAAGTATATTTAAATTTGTCATTTTCTGTGGTGTCTTTAGGTTTACTACATATATTGTCTATCGTTTTCTTGGAATTTGATTTGCAGATGTCCCATCCTTTTCATATATATTTAATTTTATAAAAGCAATTAAATAAAGTGAATTGCTATTCATTTCTTCGGCATCACATAAGATTAATTTAATTAATTAACTCAACTCTAGATGTGTACCAAAATAAACGAAAACAAAGAAGAAAGGGAAAGACATATTTCATTAAACACAGCGCAAAACGATTATGATGGAGGTACTTACAGGAACGAATACTTCTCTTCGTCGCTTTGTAGTAGACCCGTGACGGCGGCGCTGAGCGCGGAATTCTGAAACAAAGGAAGCAAAATTTGAATATAAAGATGTCAGTAGAATTTTGTGTTTTTGTAATTTCCTGACAGCATTTGTGATGTTTGGCTGTGGCGGATTTTGAGTCGGATTTAGTTGCTATCGGTAATTTTCCATGATTTTTCCGATCAATACCTGACGAATACCACAGCAGAATCCTAACAAACGAGCCATGGATGGCGCACGATATTTCCTTCCTCTTTTTTGGTCCCATTCTTATCCCTTACAAACACACATGCAACTCAAAACCACACATTTCGGGAGACCAATCCTGGGTTAAAATTTTCTCCGGGATAGGACGGTCCCCCGCTAGGAAAGGGGAGATACCTGGAGATAGAAACTAACCACAAGCAACCGTGTAGGTAGGCGTCGGATCTCACCAACCGGTGAAAGACGGCCCTCCTAGAACAAAACATTTACTGCACTAACTCTTCAAAATATCTCTACCTCCCTGAATAAAGCATTCACTACCCAGTGTGACTTATGACCGTAGCATTTAGCATGCTGGAACATGTCAATCAATCAATCAATCAATCAATCGTTTTGGAGAACGATTTACATGAAAAATATATTTTATTATGTTTTAAATATCACAATATTGATATGCATGTGTAGATAGGTACTCAATAGTATTGTTGCTGTGATATATTCATTGCATATACTCTTACGTTGCTCTACTACTAGTTTCCTCAAGTAGGACTCAATCTCGAGACTCAAGGGACGACGTGTGTTTCTTTCTGAATTCGTCTTTCCAATGTCTCTAATCACAATATAAAAATATGAATTTGTCGAAAAATGGACTACACACGAAGAAAATTTACGCTTTTTTAAAAAAATTTCTGGCAAACATGTATCTAATATATCAAATACAATGATTGTTTGTGGATCGTGCTGAAAGCCCTGCTCTACCATTCATCCGATTGCGGTAAAAGTTTGTCAACATATTACTTGCACTTCCGGGAAGAATATATGCATAGTACTATGGGAATTTGCGTATGCCTACGCACATAGACGCGCTGATTTTATGTAGACTGATCCAGACTGTAAAGGGCCCTGATCAGAGCACTTTACCCTACGCTCAACGCAACCCGCCGCACACTGAGGTACGAAGACTTATCCATTGCCTATTCTGCCCCTGCAATTGTACATTTTCTCCCAAAGAGAGATTCAGAGAGACAGAGGAAAACAGACGCAGTGAGAGAAACAAACAGAAGGGAAAGTCAGAAAAAGAGACAAAGAAAGAGAGAGACGCAGGGTGAGAAACTAACAGAAACAGAGAGAGAAAGAGAGAGAAGAGGAGAGGGACGAAAAGACACGGAGGGAGAGTGAGAAAGAGAGAAAGAGAGAAAGAGAGAAAGAGAAAAGGAGAAGAGAAAGAGAAAAGAAACGAGAGAGAAAGAGAGAGAGAGAGCGAGAGAGGGGAGAGAGGGAGGAGAGAGAGAGAGAGAGAGAGAGAGAGAGCGAGAGGGAGGAGAGAGGTACACACTCGCGAGAAAGTATTTCAACTATTGGAACTTGTACAGAGCGTAGCGTAAAACGTGGTTAACAATCACGTGGCCAGTAGCATGTTAAGTGTAATTCATTGAAGTAGCGAAGCATTGCTTGGTCAATTAGTTTCTAATAAACACAATACAAAATATTATACGAATCACAGGAACAAGAGATATCATGGATAATTCCAACAATTACATTAACAAAAAAACCAACAACGAACAAATGAAACATTTTCACAGAAACTGTAAAATGGTGCAATTATATTTTATTGATAGAGAATTTTCTATTTTTCTTCACAAAATCTCAACAGACATAAAAATTAGAAGTGTTTGTTATAATGCGTAATACTTTAATAACATTATATTAATAACATAACATTATATTTTATTGATAGAGAATTTTCTATTTTTCTTCACGAAATCTCAACAGACATAAAAATTAGAAGTGTTTGTTATAATGCGTAATACTTTAATAACATTATACGTTACAGGATACAATAATGTATTTATATTATAATCCATTCAAAACCATTGCTTGAAAAGCTTTCTTTTGTAACTTTCTTTTGTTATTTTTTAAGTCATTTTAACCGCCCCTTTTGTTGTTCATGGAATATATTTAAAAAAATCAGTATACAATTGAACAAAAATCAAAATACAATTTAACTTCCTTTTGCGCTGAATATTCTTGTAATAATACAATTTACGCAAACATTTTGATCCTACATCCTGTGTTCATCTCGGAGCAGAAATGTTCCCAGCCTCTGAGTTTATCTCGGACTTCGTCATTCGCGCGTCAGCCGCTGTCAGTGCCCGCCGCGTCGCAAATCTTGGGCTTCTACAGGCGACTTCTCACAGTTCCTCTGAGAACTCTCGGAGGGTTTGGAACGCGCCAGTTGATTCGCGGAAACACAGACCCTCCGCCGCGCAAGTCTCGGCGTTTCTCTCCTGTCAAGGAGGCGGGAGCGGCGGCGGGAGCGGTGGGGGTGATGGCGGCCACGGTGAATCCGACGGGAAGGGAGGAGGTGTCGGACATGGAGGAAGCAGACGCTGGCGCGGCTTGCGATGGTGGTGGCGTCGCCAATAGCAATAGGGATTCCGAAATGGTGTCGAAGGCAGGAAGAGTGTCGGGGTGTGGGGACGTGGCGAGTGATCAGACGTGTCAGGGGGAGGGGGAGTAGTAGCAGGTGAAGCGACGTTTCTGTGGAAGAGTCGTGGCAGGTGTAAGGACGTTGCGGGGGCGGAGACATGACGTGCGAGGAGAAAAGGCAGTTGAGGAGGCTTGGCGGGGTCGCTGCCTAGGCGGAAGCGTTGACGCGACGGGGAGGAGAGATGACGGGGGAGACGAGAGTGGCAAGTGGCAATGGCGACGAAGTGGCGGGGGCGGAGGTGTATCAGGGACGGTGATGGGACGGGAGATGTGACGTGTGGCAACGCAGCAGGGGCTGAGGAAGAGAGGGGCAGAGGTAGTGGCAATGGCGGAAGTGAAGGTGGGATAGAGACAGAGACCGGACGAGGACAAGATGGTGGCCAGTTTGGGGCAGTAACGGGAGCGGGGACCAGGCAGGAGGCAGGAGCGGTGACGCAGGGGCTGGTGGCAATGGAGGTGGAAGCGGAGAAGGATGGGTGGCAGTGACGTAAGCGTTGAATGGGGGGAGGGGCGGAGAATAAGGCGCAGGTAGGTACAGAGCGTTGTGGAAGCTCTTGGATGCATCCTTGCGGTGGATGTTGAACTAAGGAGTTTGAGGTTTCGGCCGGAATGTTAGCCTGAAGAGCGAAACCTGTGATAAACTTTCCAACTCACGGAGAATGTGCGTAGAACTAAAGTCGGGTAAGGGCTTGAAAGCAGAAATAAAGAACTTAGAGTTTTTATAAAGTTAATTTTCCACTTTGGTCAATATTGTAATCTACACTATCCCTTTACGAGAACAAGCAAATTTAATTTTAATGCGTAGGATCAATAAATATCACACTCATTTACTATTTGCGTATCGTTCATTCAGTTTGCGTTTTGTTAGTATAGTATGTGTCTCTCTCTGAAGATTGAAAAGTTCATTAAACTATAATTTGTCTTTCCTAATGTTTAAACTTGATCCTCAATTTACATGTTAAGTAATTCCTAGAAATACCAAAAAACGTTTAAATTTGGGAATGTAACTTATGTCTTGAATAAATATATAATACTCAATATAGGTGACGTTTAGCAAGGAATATTCTTCTATTAGAATATTCGTTAAAAGATGTTATTTATTTTGCGAAGCCATTTTATTTTGTAATTTTGCATGAAGGTAAATTAGTCTGAAATTTTTGCTTGGAGGTTAAAACACTACATCCATCTGATTTGATAAAATGTGAACTTTTTACAACAATATGAGACTTGTTCCAGTTTCATTGCCCTTAGTGGAATTTCTAAGAACTATGTCTACATTTGTATCACAATAATAATAAACTTGAATACGGTTAAAACGTCTTGTTAAGTCTTTCAGGGGACAAAAAGTTATTTGAAGTGCTACCATGTAAAATTAGGAGAATGTGAATCAGTTACTTCCTAAGTACAGCATTGATCTTTAAAGGCATCGATCACCTACTTACTATTTTATTCTACACCTTCCATTTTCTCCACCTCTGCGTTTTATCGGTTCACATATTACCTTACATCTTTACCTCTTTTTTCTCATTTATACTCTACAGCACACTTCCATCCCTTTGTAGAATGTATGATGTGGTACATTGTAAAATATATCACCTTTTTTTATTAATCGTTTCTCTTTGCATGATTAATTCATTTTCTTCTGTAACATTGATCCCTTACTCGCCATTTCAAATCAATCCCCCGCATTTTCCATTTCCCCATTTCAATAAGAAATCCTCCTAAAAAGCATTATCAAAGAAAATACGGCATCGAAGAGAACTCGGGATCTTACGTAAGACCCGATCAGGTTGTGCTCGTATATCTCTTGCCGTGGGCCAGTATGCGGTCTTCACGCCTCCTCGTGGGAATGTGCTCACCGGTGGAGAGTGAGTGATCAACCAGGCTGTGCTAGCGAGGGAGGACGTTTTAGAGTCGAGAACGGTGCGGGGATTGGCCTGAGAATGGGTTGTGAAGCGTAATCGGAAGTGCGGTCTGAAGCGGAGTGTGAACGAGGGTCTGAAGCGGGCGCGAAAGCGAGTAAACGAACGCAACGGGCAGAAGCGCTGGTTCGAGCGCTGGTTCTGAAGCGGAGTAGGAAGCGGAGACTGTAAAAGTGGCTGAAGCGAGAACCAAGGAGTGGAACCGATGCGGAACAGAACCGCGGGGCCCAAATTGGAGATGAGTGCGAGTGAGGTAGAAACGTGACAAAAGCGCGATGGTTGAAGGACATCGTGAACGAAGACGAGTGGGAGAGGAGGCAGGAGGAAAGCAGGCGTCGAGAACAGTGGCGAGAGATGAAGACGACGCGGCGGCGGCGCGAGGTGAGGTGTCGAGGGAAGTGGGGCAGAGCGGGGCGGAAGCGGGAAGCGTGCCAGGGGTTAGGTAAAGCGGGTCGAGGCTGCAAGGGGGCGGCGCGGGGAGGGGTCCCATCGAACGCCGAGAATACGCCTTAAACGGCGTAAGAAACGGCCCTGAACGCCGCGCCGGGAATCGCCGCCGCCTAGTGAAATATTCAGCCGGGCTGTTTGTATTCATAACGCTGTACGCAAACTGCCGAGGGCGCTAGCGATAAAACTTGCGACGCACGGAGCGTGTAAGGGGGGTGAACTCTTCAAAAGAAGAGGAAGAAAAGAAAATAACAGAAGGGTAAGAGAATAACAAGGCAATTGAAAAACAAAGAGAAAGTGTAGATATGGAGAGGAGATATGACAATAGGGTGATAAAAAGAAAAAAAATTGCAAAGATAATATAAAGAGGAAAAATGGTGCACAAAAGGGAAAATTAGTCAGAAACAAAGGAAAGTTGAAAATAAGAACAAGAATAGAAGTGTTGCATTACTGCAAAGAGATAACAAATATAAAGCAAGAGAATGAAGTAAAGATTTTTGGGAGTATATTTAAAAGTGAAGAGAAGGAAAATAATATGGAAGTAACAAGATGTGACAAAAATATTATTAAAATATCTGGAGATAAAATTGTTTGAAAAATAATGCCGAGATATTTTGTTTATTACAAGAGGCCAATTTAATAAATGTGAGTTAATGGCACACATAGTGTGAAGAACGAATTACAAAAATTACTAATTAATTAATAAACATAACACAGAGACAAATGTTATTTAGAAGAGATTACAAAGAAGTGAAGAAAAATAATTAATATGTTTCCGTCAAACCCGCATTTAAATTCATAAATCCGTAAACTTTGGATGCAAGACATTTTATAAATTTCGGAATAATCGATATTCGGTTTGCTTAATTCTTTATTCAAGCTTTTCAATTTACTAAACACTGGAATGGGACAAAAGGAAGCCAATATATCTGCTAAAATGAGGATACACGTCACGGGAAAGAGTAGAGACTACCATGGATCTGTTCAAAGTCGTGAATTTAGTGAGGTACAATTGCAAGTTTTTTATTAATCTTCTTTGAAAAGGAGAATATTATTATACATCCAATGTCAGAGACGCATTGAACATAAATATGATCATATAGAACAAAATTACCGAAAATAAAATTTAATGATGGTATCCGAGACGTCACATTTGACACAAACTATGTGTAAGGAGGATTAGATTTCAGGTCATATTTCCACATCCGTATCGTACAGATCGAAAAAGGATGAAGCGGAGTAACACAAATAAACAGAGAATAATTGATACCTGATAATTCACAGCATTCAAGACCAAAGTAAATTTATTGTCAGTGAAAAATTAACGTTTTTTATTTCGCATACGAATAACGTATTCTCACCGTACTCATCCAAACCTCACAAGCACTTCTTAACTATATACGTTGTTGAGATTTCTTTTACATCATATTTCTTTTGTTAAGAAACGTAAAATACAATCGTGTCCATTTTACACAATTTTCAAGTTTAAAGGTATTGTTTTCACTTAGTAACCAAAAACTAAAGTTTGCTAGAACTTATAATTATACCCCAGTTTTTAAATGAAATTCTTTACGTATCGTTTTCTCTTACAAATGGTCTACTAATTGTCATTTTGCTGTTCCTGACACAATAACAATTTGTTTAGTTACATCGCATATTTTTACTTTGCTTTATATTACTCGGTTAGATCCCTTTTTGACCATTCGGATCTCATCTCTGGTATAGTTGGTCATTTACCCATCAACATTCCATAACCACTCGTTCTTGAAGATTTTTCGTTACGGTGGGGAGGGCCCCGTCGCTTTTCCTAAACGTCCTCTTTACGATGCTGGGCTTCAACGCTCCCCCTCCATTGCTGACCCTTAGGCCCACCCCCGTAAATTTTATGATTTGTTTGCCAAGGGTCCCTCTAGGCTCTTCCGTTTTGCGTATATCCGGTTCTGGGGAAGAGTATGTATGTCTTGAAAAGAAAGGAAGAGAATTTGAAAGAATGCATGTTGGGTGGGGCAGCCACACCATGTCTCATGCCTTATGAGGCCTTAATGCCCAGGCCTTACGCGGGACTCCATCCCACGGCCCGGATATAACGCGTACATGAGACCTCCGTCAAGTTGCTAACTTAACGTCAAGCTAGCACCCCCACTTTTGGATGTGGTTTTTTTATTGTTTATAGTCGAGTACAAAATTTTTAATTGTGGTAGAAAATTAGTACATAATTAGTACAAAATTATAGGCTAGTTAATTTTGAATTTCGAACAAGTGGGGGTTGCAACTTGACGGAGGTGTACATGAGCCCAAAGGCCGCAAGTCCCTGCGTCCCCCAGGCCCGAGAGATATGAATGGATGAACGTAAGTAGGAAAAACATGGTAGTTGGAAGAGCACCAACATGCCACAACATACAAGCAAACACACTAGGTAAAACACGAACCAGCGACCATTCGAGCTGAGACGGTTAAACAATTCCGGCTACCCTGCTCCGCACATCGCAGATATATTAACATAACAGGTTGAATAAATAGAAATATATGTTTACCCAGCCTCTTAACAACGACACCATACTCAGTGTACAGGGAAATGTGAAATTTATTTAAGTAGACGCATAATAGGTCACGATAAAAAGTCAAAAAAATTAGTGAATTTCTGTCTAAAAATTTAGGATTTCAGTTTGTTTTTATTACACAAGACACACATCGATGGTTATCTATCAGTATACTTGTCACCCAGCCGCTTATAACCTAAGAGATTCTGACACCAGACTCACCAGACACTGTAATCGCGAGCTTGAAACCTATTTCGTACAGTTTTCGAGTACGTTCCTCATGGAGGAACTAAACAAAAGGAATGTCCGTTAGTCAGGAAATCAGGAAAAAAATTGTATATGGCCCCTTAAGAATATTTTTTGCGAAGAATTTAATTTGGTGTAAGTAGATGGTGTATTGTAACTTGACTTCGAATTAATCAGATTATCTTGAAGTGGTACGAAAATTAATGAGTTAATAAGCATGTACATTAAATGTATATTTAGTTTTGATGTTTTGTATTTTATTTCATATTCATAAATGAATTTAATTCAATATGAATAAAATCTGCGTTGTCCATTAAAAATAATTAAATCAATTTTAATGAAATCGTTCTTTTATTTTAGCTAATCTCCAAAGTCAAAACATGTGAAATGCATCAATGACCCGCACATTACAAACGTAAGCCTCTTTAAATCACCCACCCCACCGATTGTGTATCTCACGCTTACTTTGTTTTCCTGTGGTTTGAATTAGCCGTGATTTAGCGTTAAAGCAAAGTAATTAATTTTGCTCATGATGCGTTAACATAATAACATGTCCAACGCGGCCCGAAAGTCAATGACCTTTCACATTAGTGTTCTACAGCATCCATCACTGTTAAACACTCCTAAAAACCATTATGTCGAATTTCATCTCGAACAGACCAAAATGGTCCTCGTAATAGAATTTGCTGGTCATTGAGTGAATTCAAAATTAAATAAATAGTATTATGATCTGAGAATTGTATACGTTAGAGCAAGTGTACGAGATTCAACAGGTGCAAGGCAATAGACAAAGAGAGAGTAGTTTGACGCAACGAAGAATGCGTATATTATCTCATTAACGTCCGAATTTCGCTTATTGGTGATTTAGCAAAATAATGTATACGTTAACCAAAAATTGATGCTTAAAGTTTGAAGTACGTAGAAACATTTGATACGTACTTTGAACTTCAGCCGCATAAAGTGCACGTTATCTAACTCGCGATGGCTAGAATATGAGAAGAGGTGCTGTAGATTTTCGTGCCGAAGAATATCAGATTTGTGATAAACACTGATAGTGTTGGGGGAAGATCCTAAGGTTAAGTTCCTAATAGGCAAAGTGTATAGTTTCCAATTTCACTGGGTGGTAGATTTTTTTGACACGATGTTACCTAATCTCATTAAATACTTTAACTAATGTTTCTTGCTACGCATGTGCTCGATAGAACAAACAACCTCCGGCCTTCACGACTTACATAAACCAAACTTAGGTCAGTGCAGCACCAAAATTCCTTCGCATTTTTATGACAAAATTCTTGTCGCAAACTTACACACACATACACATAAACACTCTCCAAACAGTGGTCAAAAACCTTCATTTTAACCAGCGCCCTAAAGCTAAAGCCATAAATAGCCAAATGATGTCCGAAATGATGTTCGTTTATCGTTAGTTTTACAACTTTATGAAGCTCGTGTGGTTAATATGTAAATTAATCGATATATTTACGAATTAACTACATTTTGGATCACATTCGCAATCGATCTTAGATAAGATGTACAGAAATATCATAAAACTGGAACAAGTTGCCAGACAATGTGACGAATGGTACGAATATTGTACTACAACTAATTACATATTGTACTGAAATAGTCAATATTCGGAAAAATAAAAATTCATTCCCTCTAACTATCTCGCTTTATTTCATAAGAAGGTTAAGTATAATGCAAGTAGTACATTTTTTCTTTTATTTTACATAGCACAATACATTCAGTATAACACAAATGGTATAAGTGAAATTGATTTTTGAACATTTAATTTTAAAATTTTCGTTATTATTTTCGATTGTATAATGAATACTCATAATTAGATTTTAAAAATTTCAGTAACTCCTATTTGTTGCATAGATAAATGCAATTTTATTAACTATGAAATTCAGAAGGAAACGTCTTGTATCACGTACCGCTTATAAATGAAAAATATTACCGACATTTGTATGAAACCCTGTTATTTCTGTATTAACTATTTAAATAGAAATAAAGGTTATTATAAAATGAACGGCATCAATTCAACGTCAAAGAGTAATCGCTACATGTATCACCGCAGGGAGGAGAATTTTAAATTTTAATATTTTATTTTACTCGAAGCGAATGACAAAAAAAATTAATTTACGTTTGAAAAATACATTTCCTTTATCAGGTGTATTCATACTCAATATTTTTTTCCATTTTTTATTTTATAAAATATAATTGTTTACAATAAATTTAAACCATATTTTTCTCTCTTCCGACAAATGTGATTTATATTAATTTCATTCAATCGGTTTTCCATATAAAAACACCCGTAAATTTAAAAAAATGTACTTTTTCAAAGGCAAGGTCATATCTAGGGTGATGTTTTGTAAATACATTTCGTCCTACATTAAAAAAGTATAAAAATACACTACTTGGATTACACTTCGCTTTTCTACAAAATGAACTGGAAAAATCAGAGGGAATACGTTTCGATTTCTCAGATTATTGAATTGTTCAAAATAATACTCTATGTGTCACTTCAAACATTGGTCACCCCGAGAATGAAACAGGGTAACTTAGTTTACACTCATCTGCTTTTGCTTTTTGCATTACTTCCTTGTTAAATACTGTTATGAAAATAAAAAATCCCGTCGCGGATAACATTTACTAAGCAGAGCTTCTTTTTGTTTTATTGAGATATTCAGAAAAAGGTACATACAAGATTGCGAAACATCGCTATTAATTATTTGTTCAATAAATTAGTAACGTGGAATACCATTAATTATTTTTTCACAATTAAATGACAGATAATACGAATACTGGTAATGGATAGTACATACACAGAGTGTCAATTCTTTTAGGAATTGGGATCTACCAATAACGCGTAACGTAGTAAAGCCCAGAACATTTAAAATATTCAAATGAAAATACGTTACTTTTTACTTAAAATACATTTTAAGTCATCATGTACACTCAGTTTATAAAACGATTTTAAATCGTAACAAAATTTTTAATAAACACAAATTCAGAAACCACGATATCTGCTAAAGAAAGGATATTTGTGATATAGGAATATTACCAACAATTGTGGGAAGTTTAGAGGCTAATGACGTAGACCATCAATATCAAAGAAGAACTTTTTCTTTAACAATTTCATTTCATTTAAATTCATATTTCACGCCGTTTGATCAGTATTACTACTTACCAAACCAAACCATAAATATAAGCGCAATAAAAAATATAAACAATTAGATCGCAAAATTGAGCTCTGTAAATTCGTGTATTAAAAAGTTCCTTAATTAAAAGTTTTGAATTAGAAGATAGAAATGAAAAATTAGTTTATTTTACGTTATTTGAATGGGAGAACAATTTACGTACGCTATTTGCCATCACTGTCTGCAGGGAACATGTTTTCATTCTCGACTATTTTCTCGAATTGCTGTTCAATGTACTGTTTGGAAAGAACTCGTAGCGACTTTAATCCCGAACTGCATTCACAACACGAAAGCACTCGTTCTGAGTCATTGCATCCAAACGATGCTCTTCTTGTGTAAGAACACACTAAACGAAATGCAAGAGGCTCTTTTACGAAAAGGCTTGACTTTATTTTCTGGAAAGAGAACTGGAACTGTATTGGAAAGTAACCGGAGGAATTCTTCAACGACAAAGCTCTCCGCGCCATCTAGTTCTGGCGTAGACAGCAACTTCGAAAAATGATATTCCCGCACATTTTTCTAAATTTCCGTAACAAATAGTACGGAATATATTAACGTTATATCACGTTAAGTTGTAAACGTATTCTGACCATTTTTTAAAAGCAGATGCAGCAATATTTTTTCCAAAGTATTAATTCAGTTAGAGTATTCGGTAATCAAATTTCATATAAAAAAGACTTGATTTAATAGTTCGGTTTATATTGATTTTGGTATGTGCTGTTGTATATATTGTACAAACGACAAAATAGTTTATATCCGCATGAAAATTATTAGAACATAAAGAACATAAAGTGTAGGGAAAAGACGAATAAGTTATACAAAACACAAAATTTCAGGAGAACCAAATAAATGTTAATTTCCCTCATGGCATTTCAATATTGATTCGATCCACTATATAAGACTACTAATAAGTTATCTGGAGTTATTCCCTGCTTTTCTCTGACTCTTTGCCTTCGTGGATCCGAGAAGCTAACAATGATCCGTTCCGAGCATTTTGCTCTCCATTGAAGGTCGACATAAGCGGAAGCACGGAATTCTGTGCAGGCCGGAGATTAATGGATTTGAAGAGCGTTTTTTGGTTGTAAGCATAGCATCCGTGTCAGCGCCACCCAGCGATTGGAATAATATCTTCTGCAGAATATTTCTTCCCGCATCCCAATTATTTCCACGAGACTTAAATCTGAACAGAAGAAATAACAAAAATGTACAATGTTCTTCAACAAGTTTCTCCATTTTCACGCAGTTTACATATGCTTATTGATTTTATATATATTTTTTACTTTTTATTCCTGTTACTTTGTATAAATATTAGTATAATTTTTAGAGTACTTTTAATTTCTGTTACAATGAAGCAAACCGCTTGACGTTGTAAGTTAAACGCTCCGTGATGTAACGATTCCTGCAATCATACTTTGGCATTAATATTTGCATGGACACCCATAGCAAAAAAAGTGGAAAAAGGAAGGCAGGAGAAAAAAAATGAGGCACAGAATTACAACGCACGGTCTACACGAAAAGGTGCCTTTTATTTTTGTTGGTGTTTGATTACATTGCGTTTCTAGAAACGAAAATAATAACTGTACAAAAATATTTCATTTTCATAGTCCAAAAAATCTCAAACCTGAATGATTATTAACTTTTGGACAGTTATTTAAAAATACTCTGATATTAACCTACGTAGTATGTAGTGATGAAAGTTCATTGACACGAAACAGTATTTTCAAAACAAACAAACAAAAACAACGAAATTTCATTTTGTGAAAAACATTGCTAACCATCTGACAGGGAATATCAGCATATATTTTCAAGTAAGTTCTCGTTTCAGTGTTTTGCTGTGATTATTAATAAAGTCTCCCATTCATATTTAAATGAACACAAACATTATTTCAGCCTGATGTAGCCGAACCATCCACCCGGCAGAAAAGATTCCTATTACATTTTTCGGTACATTTCAATTCATTCCGAAAATCTCGAGAACAACCCGACCAATTCTTCCACGTGACTCCTAAAGCCAGGCATACCCCTTAAAATTCTACAGCTGCTCCGTTATGACGAGGTCCAATCAAACAGCGCGACGCGCATCGCGAGCGGAGAAAGCGCATTGCCTGATTCGAGTGCACTCTCCCACTCGCGGCCTTCGCTGGGAGCGCTGGCTGCGCGAGGGAGGGACGGTGAAGGGTGGGGAGGGGAGGGAGCGACGGTAGGAATAAAACCCCGTCGGCGGAATGCGTGGCGGCACGTGAAATATGGAACGCGGCCGCCGCTGGAAGCTGAGCTGCGCCGCGCGCACACTGGGCCCGAAAGCGGCAAAAACATCCTGAAACGGCATTTGCGAATGAAACGACCGGCTGAGGAGGCCCAGGCGTTAACGGATGCCATTGTAGTGCCTTCAACCTGGAAATCGTACAGTTCGAGTTTTGACTAGCGAGATAGCTAGGATGAAGTCAGCCCCTGACCGGAGGGCAAATTCTAGCGGACTGCTCTGATCGGTAGTTTTCCCTGGTTTCGCAGATAATCTCCAGGCGAGTATTGGAGCAGTCTTTCTCAATCCTAAGACTTTGTGGTCTACAAAAATGTTATTGCTTTCTTAGATCTATATATTCTATAGCAGCCAGCAACTCATCTAATGTAAACTGCGCTGCGCTACACGACCAATACACAGCGCTGAAAATGATCGTAAAGGGGCGGTAAACGTTTGTAGAGATATGAGTATATTATTGTCTTAGATCACAGTCTGTAAATTAGAGAAATATAATGTTTATCACAACACGTTTTACTTCAAGAGAACTTTTAATGTAAATGTGTAGTGTGTAACATACAATAAATGACAATAATGATTACAAGCACGTCTCTCGGACTGATATAAAGATTATTATGAAGCCGTTAAAAATAACAAATTTTAGGAGATCTAGAAAAATTATTTTTTTGTAAAATACTTTATTTTGAATGTCTATTGATCCAGGTGATTTTCTTTTATAATTATGTAATAAAAAATCAACAAACATGTGAGCTAAGGGAAAATACTGGTTATTGATTAAAAAACTCTCCTCTCATTCTTTCATGTTGATTTATGAATTTGTCATTTTTTATTTGGGAATTCTTAGATTTTCGTACCTGAAAATGACAGAATACGAAACTTAGCTACGAGATACTTGCGAAAATTGGTCTACGTGATCGCTGGGTAAAGGTTGTATGTTACACATTTTACACGAAAATGCTAAAGTAGCATCGTAAAGGGCAAAAAAGGTTTGTCAAAAAATGTTAAAGTAATTCATTATACTATTACAACGAGTAAACGATAAGAAATGGAACTCATTAAATCTGAATACAGTGCACATTAAACAATTGCAGTTTCCAAGTGGAAGTCATTACAAAGCTCAGAACGAATGCTGGAATTAATATACAGGATTTCATAAAGTGAGTTTTGTTGATGAACTGTTATGAATTATAAAAATGTAATGCATTTCGTAAAAACTTGTTCTCCATTCTCAAAGTTATTCGAAAGTCCATTTCTGTTCCTATTTAGTTCTACTTCATTTCACATTTCTTCACGTCAAAGAACAATTACAAACTTACAATCCATTTATTGTGCACTATCTACCACATCTTTCCTTCACTTCCTCGTCCAGAGCTGACCACGTGCGACCCACTGTGCGCCAGAGGCGGCCGGCGCGCGGTGCGGGGGCGTGGGGGGGTGAATGAACGGGTGGAGGGGCGGGCGGGGGCAGCAGGCGCTTTGGAGGGGAGCGCGGCGGCAGTGTTTGCGGGCAAACACGGCCGCGGCTCACCCTGCCCCTCACCTATCCCCTCACCCTCCCCTCGTGCCTCAACTCCCCCGCCTCTTCGCCCTGGGTTCGGGTCGCGCTGCCAACCAGGTAGGGGCGCGGCGAAAACTCGGCCGCCGCGAGGTGGCGCCGAAGTTCGTTTGTGCGATGCAGGGGATTGATGGACGTTTCTGGGCAGGGCAACTAGTACGGTCATAAAGCGATAGTGCAGTGTCCGGGAGGTGATCATTGCCAGCTGTATAGGGAGATGTGGCACCGACCTACACGTGACAACATACCCTACATCATTTAAGGAGGGAAACAATGAGGTTGAGATCCACAAGAAAATACAATTACTGTAACAAGCAAGCAAAAGTCTACCTGTAATTCCTTAACTTCCCTTAAAACCTTCAGAAATTCTTGAATGACTCAGATCTGACAGCTAGTGTCACTTCTATTCTATCAAATGTCTTTTTCAGTGAGATTTCTGACTCTTGTGATAATACCAATAGTTGTTTTCTTAGCGACACATCAAAGCACGCCTTTCTCGCGAGTGTCTCGTGAGAGAGTGAAATTATAACGTGAAACCACTTCATAACAAAATGCAGTGTGAATGTACAACATATCAAACTTAGTAATCAAACATCTCAGAACAATGAAAATATGAAAATCAGTGTTATAACTAACCCACCAATGTACGTTTCAGTGAGAGGAACATACAATGCATTGTTGCAAACAAAGAATACTCAATTCAATTTCAATTCAATTATGCAATATTTTACATGTCGGAACTCAGACCATCAGGCCTGCTCTCTCGTCTGACCATGCAAATTATGCTACGCTCCCATCACCATCTAGCAGGCAAAGGTATCACTCGGGAGACGAAACAGGCGATTCTGAGTTTAGTTTAGAAGCTTGTTTTAGGTTTGAGAACCTTTTACACCAATTATATCTACAACATGACACTTTTCTTCTTCGAAGCAATGCGTATGAAGGATTTTAGGCCCTTAAAAATCCACAACTTTCATTGGATTTTAACCTGCAAACTTGGATATAACAGCTCGCTACGCTAACCCTTGGGCTACTGTCACTATAATTGTAATATATTAAATAATAATCGTGCGGTACACGTCGCCACGTTATCTCGACCGAGAAGTCATTCACAACGAATTCGAGTTCAAAACATTCTCTCAACAAAGCTGAGTAGATTTTCACGTGATGTTTTGTGCATTCGGACACCCCACTATCCTGCATGTGGCAAGGGCGGGAAGTGAACTCAGTTCAGTTGGCGTAGACACCGACTGCGAAGGAGACTCAGCAAAGCGCCTTCTTTGGTGAAAGCGATTCAACGTTCTGCGTCCCGCCACGTACTCGACGTACAGAAAGCCCGGCCTTTGAAGACCGAGAACGCGACCCTCAGCTTTTCTGAAATCAAGGGTAGCGCAGCGAATAGCGAGTTGGTATTTCACTCGTACATGTAAATAAGGGGAGAAATACATCCTCTCAGTCTATGTGGCATTGACTATGGAGGAGGTATATTGAAAACTTTTAGAACTATCATTTTTCCTTAATTTCGATCTCACAGCTTTTCATCATAATTTGTTCTAGTGTATTCTATTTCCTACTCATTTTAATAATACACACTAGGACATACCTTCTTCCGAAAACTAATATTTCCAAAAAACACATCCAGAGTAACATATTTCCTGTCGACTGAAGTAACACCGTACTTTCTCGAGAAAGTCCCAATAGAGGATGATTCAAAATTGTCATTGGATCCACAAGGTGGGGGCTTTTGTTATCTCTCACTAAACCATTACCGTAAAAAGTAATCCGAGAGTAGCCGTTACTTTTTTCAAAGAAAGTTATACTGACAGTACTGAGTTAGAGGCAACTGAAACACGCCCTTAATATATAATATGGTTCAATTCAAGTGAAATCAATTCATTGATGTCTTTTGGCGCAGCTCTTCCGCCTGATTCCGAACATTTCTCTCCACTCCTTTCACCGTCTAGCAGCCAAAGAATCACTCGGGCGACAAAACAGACAATTACAACTTAGTTCAGCTGGATTTAGGTGTTGTGGTGTGATATCTTTGGCATTTTTCATGAAATAATTAAAGACGTTGTCATTGCCAACAATGTTATTTAATGTAAGAGCAGCTTTTGATGGCTTAGCCATCATCATCAGTTGTCTGCTGGATGGAAGCCACAAAAACGATCGAAACTACTGTAGTAGTCGTCGTTCTGATTGTTGGCAATCAGCTGGATTAACTTTCTCTTACAAAAACGTACAAAAGATCGTTTTGCCCTTCAAAATTCAAGACTTCGATAGATTTGAAATCTGCAAGTTTGATATACAAGACACGCTAGCCACTACACCATCGAATTCGCCACTTATGATTACATGATGAAATAGTGTTGTTCGTGAAAAGGATGATAATACAGTAATGTAAGTTTCTTTGTGGTGAATTAAAACACAGATATTTTTTAACTTAGTCATTTATTTTTCCCTTAAATATACACTAATATATATATATATATATATATATATATATATATATATATACACACATATAGTATTTTATGTTTATCACAGTTCTCTTGGAGTTATTCACTTGATTAGTCTTGTGTATTAATTTTCCGACGGTTCTCTTGTCTCTTGATTATATTTCACACGGTACACTTCCTTTACACTCCCACATTGTTCGCTGCACTGACCACTGCACTGCTGTTCACTAAGATGCACACACTTCACAGGTCAGCTACAGACTTCAGACGAGCAGCGGCCGCCAGAGTCTTTACTAGACCTTTCCGGAACTTGCGCCACTCCTCTACGAAGCAACATGAAACCGTCGTTTTTGTGGCTTCCATACAGCGGAAAACTGATGATAATGGCTAAGCCATCGAAAGCTGCTATTTTAATAAATAATATTGTTGACAATGACGACTGATATAATTATTTCATTGGAAATGCCAACGAAAACGCATCACAATACTAATATACAATGAAACCGTCACGTTCGGAAGCCGCCAACAGATGATGCAATTCTCGTTGCAATAATATAACGCAATATATAATAACGTACTAATGTTGTAATACAATAATAATAATAATAATAATAATAATAATAATAATAATAATAATAATAATGTTGATGATGATGATGATAAGATGCAACGTGTGATACAACACCAAGAAAACGATAAATGCAGACAAAAATATGAAACAGTTAAGTCCGGCATCCAAGCCAATCGCGTCACATTTGCCTTTTCCCAGCATTGCCGCTGTCTCTGCAGCGAATCTGCCCGGAATGTGTTAGGGATACCGACAGTGACGTATTTTGTCACTAGCTGTAGTTAGATCGAATTCATGGGCAAGTGGAGAATTGTAATGGCCAGCTGCACTGGTCAGTAGTTGGTTGGTTTGGTTTCTCCGATCAATAACAATTAAATACCACCAACAAACGAACCGCACACCACATTATTTTATTTTCCTTGTATCCTCACTTTATTTCCACGCACACAGACGTACATGCCTCCCACTATTCTAAACATCGTGAGAGCTATCCGAAGCTTAGAGTTAGATCCGTCTGGGCGAGATACTTCAGAAGTAAATCCCTCCAAGTCTACATCTAGGTCGTCGCCGGACCTCTTCATTAGCTGGGGAGGAAAATACCACATCGTGCAAAACTACATTCATTTCACTAAAGCGACTAATGACCCTAAGGACCCTGTCCCGTGTCCCAAAGTATCCATTAACCAATCAATCACCAAAGAACATATCGCTTTGGTACCTTCACAGGGAAGGTTTTTGTAGCAACGAGCTGAGGCTCCTTGAGAATGTGTATCGGAAGTTTTATTGCCATGCGCCATTTTTCTCTGCTGGTGAGATTACTTACATGATTTTGCTGGATAAAACACGCGACGTATCATATTGCAAAGTAACGGACTATTAGGATCCCAAAGGAAAATTGAATAACCCTGTTTAACAAATGGAGTATAAACCCTGTAGCAGCGGCTGAATTTTCGATTTTTTCACGTGTCTTACAGAACTTCCTGTTACAGCAAAACAACTTCATTCGTTCACAAAGACACCATTACAGAACTAAGGTGTAATTCTATACACTACATTCAACACGAATTGCTCTACGTAGTGCGAATCCAGTAAAGCGTTTAACATATTGCCTTCCCAGTCGTCTCAGTTAAATCACAATCTTGAACTTGCCATTAATCCCAAAACATATTCTTCACGAATTTCAAACTCTTCACGATACATCCTCGTCAGTTAGATATCTCACGTTACGCGTTGGAGATAAATAGACCATCTTTGTAGACACACTCTTCAGGACTCTCACTGCTCTGGCTTCCATTCCTCCTGCTTTCCTCTAATCTCATTGACCCTGTAATTAACTAATCATCACCGATGGGAGTAATAGAGTCGGGTACATATATTATCGCCAAAAGGAGAGAATATCTGCTACTATTATTGAGCTAATCCAGCATTCAATTTTACTTCCAATCGTATTAATGAAGGCGCAAGCCCATCCCGTAGGATTGGTTGAACACCGTTGAAAGAACAAAATATACAAAATGTCGATGCACTTGAATTGAATTTGCCTTATTTTACGTGGCGAGACTCGGGCCATCAGGCCCGCTATTCCGTCTACCCACGCAAATTTCGCTACGCTCCTTTCATCAACTAGCAGAGAAAGGAGGTATTTCTTGGACGAGAAACAGGCGGTTAGAATTTAGCTCAGAGGCGTCATTTAGGCATGAGGATCTTTTACATGCAAGTAATTCTACTAACATGGGACAGCCGGCTTTACTTCCCCTCGGAAGGAACGAGTACGAAGGATTTTTTCGCCCCTAAATCTTCACGGTTTCGATCAGACCGGTACGCTAACCGTTACACCATCGCCGCCGCCGCGCTAGCTACTGGATCCTCTTGAACTCGACAGTCACCACCAAGCCACACATATCTTCACACCTTCCGAACCGCGCCCTCCTGTCGACCGTCCTCTGGCTGGAGGGCGCAGGCGTTCCCCCCACCCCACGTCTCACCGGCGCGGCGCAGCGGCGTCGCTATCGCGTCCTGGAACCTCCGCCGCCGCCGCTGCCGCAGGGGAGCCGGGTGATGACGCATGGAGGCGCCGACGGCGCGCGGCGGCGGTGAAAAACGGCAACACATTCACGCGTCAAGGGCGCGGCGCCGCCTTCGCCATTTGTCACAGCCAGCCAGCCAGCCACCGGCCCAGCCAGCGCCAGGCGGGGCGGGGCGAGGCGAAGGCGGC
This sequence comes from Gryllus bimaculatus, assembly GCA_017312745.1. NCBI lineage: Eukaryota > Metazoa > Arthropoda > Insecta > Orthoptera > Gryllidae > Gryllus > Gryllus bimaculatus. The sequence continues at coordinate 16,556,772 of BOPP01000003.1, forward strand.
TGAACAGGACGTGGGAGCAAAAGTCAGTGTGAGGCAGGGTGTGAAATAGTTGCTGACATCATTAGGCCGTTGTTGGGCGAATAACGGACGTGGGCTAAGTTTATAATCCGAAGGGATAGCGGAGGTTTACTTCAAACCCAGTGATTTGTGTTTTCGGTCGTTCAATTATTTTATAACACCACAAAAGAAACTTAAATTTAAATAAGAAATCTATGTGCCAAACTACTCCAAATTCGATAATTTTAGAAGGCACTAAAACTTCTACATATTCGTAGAAGTGTATAGTGATAATGATATTTTGTATTTAGATGCTCATACTTATTAAAACTCGATGTACATATCAATGAGAATCGCATTCTAGTCGTCAATTTAAATCATTCTTCCTTTATGCAGTTAGAGAGCCTGAAGAAATAGGGCATCAGCAGATCCGTTAATATCTTTGAAATATTTAGAACGCATGATCTTGAGATTGAAAGACTCTCGAAGTTTCTTCGCTCTAACAAACAGTTTATGTCATTTTTCTGACATTTCAACAGTTATTTTTCTTCTTACTAATAAGAGGAATATCCTAAATAGCTTTGACTCTTTATTGGAAAAAAATATTTTTTTGAACAAATTTCATAAAATGAACTAAGTCATAGATGAAATGTATCGTCGTTCGGATTTGTACTATCAACTACGATCATCACTGAGCAAAAATAACTTTTCACACCTCGGCGGATGTGGTCAGTGAAGTCTAGAAGTAATGTAATGGCTTTATTTGGGTCCTTCTTTTCATGTTCAAAGTAGCGATATATTGTTGCACTACCACTTGCAAAAACATCAAACACATTGTATAAAAACTATCTAGAGCAGTACATCGCATTCGGTGTTTTTTGTGGAAGAGGAATATTATGCATAAAATCAAAGGGTATGAACGCTATGATACCTTCTTTTCATTTGATTTTGCACCTGTGGTTTTCTTTGTAAATATATTTGCTTTCCTCAAATGGAGTTGCATTTTGCATTTTCAGCTGTCTCTCTTCTTCAAACTGCACTATTTTCAGTGTTGATTTTGTAATCACAAAATCTACAAGTACCGGGATGAGTATTCCCAACTGATATACAAGTTTTAAAAACTGACCAACAAGCCTTAATCGGAATATTAATCCAGTACCGTCCCAAGAAAGCATCGGGTATATTAAAAACTGTTAGATACTCAGAATGGTACCTGGTATGGGTTATGGCGCACCTATGCGCGCCTCGCAACTCAGGTCCCTCCCCCTCGGGACCCCCTGAAGTCACCCCCTCGGACGCAAGGATGAAGAGGCCCGTCGCAATGTTAACTCCACATACGACCGCTAAATCGTCGCTCGTTTCCGTGCTTCCTGAGCGTCCCCTCAGTGGTGGCCTTCGAGTTGACCACGGTACCGGCTGAGACGGCTCAGGGTATCATCTGATGTCACTGCAGTGCCTCCGACCGGCAACTCCTAGGATTCGAGTCCCGATTTTCGACACTTGGTAGATAAATAGGTCGGGTTCAGCCACTGATTGGAGGAGAATCTCAGGGACCGTAGAGTTTTGATCTGTTGTTTACCGTGGCTTCTCTGTTTAACATAAGGCGAATGCCGGGACGGTACCCTAATAATCAGGCCATAGATCATACACGATCTTCCCTTCGTCTTCTTTGACTTATTCTCATCCCTGACTTATACATGCACTTGCATACACTAGACTACCACTCAAGGCGGGAGACGAGTCGGGAGCTTACACAGCTTGTCCTGGCTGAGGCGGTGCGGTGCCCCCGTAGTGAGAGATGTTTCGATGAGAAACAACTCGCAAACTGTAGTGCAGTTCGGTGCCGCATCAACGGGTGAACACCGCGACCTCCCGTGATAAACCATGCACCACACCAACGGAGCACTTAAAAGTAGATGCGCTCGGAAAGAGGAATTAATGAATCAATCATTCACTTCGGCGGAAATCGACGCTGTTCGGAACAGCGAACGCCCCGCCGACAACCTACCTAACTTCGCCTCCGCTGCCTGCCACCCTCATCCCACCCACGTCTTGGCAACCCCCCGAATACTGGGGATCCAATGCCGGATGATTATTTCTCCTGTTGCATACGACTACGTCACAAGTAATGCGAAACCTTTCAAACGTGTTTATTAGTGAAAGATGTACATGGAATTTTTGTCCAATTGATGATTGAACTTAGAGCCTTGTAGAGTTTATTTTATAAATTTTAACTCACAAAAAAATGTTCCTGATGACTCCGTGTAAAAGCGTCCCTGATGACAATATCCACACGATAGAGGTTTCGTACACATTAATACAAAAGCTTATTATCTTCTCTGGATTAAATTAGTAATTGTGCACCTCCAATATGCGAAATAAGAAACCGCAAGTGCCACCGTTTGATAATTCCAACACAACAACATTTATAATATTAAATATTTATCAGCCCCGATTTAGGGCATGCATGTGTTATAAGCTACTACAACTCTGTAGAACCCAAAAATATAGATCTTGTACTCAATGGAGTGGAATTTTCTCGCAAATGACTGGTCCAGTAACGTGATAGGAGCTTTCAAATATCTGCACGGTGATTGAGAAAGCGATTTTTTTCTGTCTTTTTAGTCTATTTTTCGATCAAATTTATTCAGAGCTGTATTTTATTAACTGATAAAGGTTTTCTTTTGTCTATCTCGGCTTCACAAATACCAGCCAGAGGATTTAGATCTAATTTCATGATGCTCTCCATCTACCTTTCGATCTTAACACCTCAAGAGATTGGTGAAGTGAAGAGACATGAAAGGATAAAAGGATAAATAATATTCAATAAAGAAATGTTTTACGCAATAGAAACATAAATTATATAAATTTTACGGGATAATAAAGTATCTGTCACAAGTTGAAGTGAAAATGAAAGCTCCGAGAACTTTAGAGAGCGAAACAAGAATCAATACATACCTATTCTTTTTTGTGTTTATTTTCTGGAATATCTTTGGGCTCAAATATTTAAAAGAATGTACAACATATGTTTATTTACAATGTGTACATTTGTACAATGTTACAATGTACGTTTTGAAGAATATTTTTACGATAAGATAATATGAATATAAAATCACAATTCTAATTAAACTATTTCATCTTAAATCATTGAAAATTAATGATTAGTTTACATGATATGCACATTAACACAAGAAAAACAATGACGAAAAATAAAGTAAATGAAAACAATGTAATTATCTATGAATAGAAAAACAATTCGAATAAATGAAAGAGCAGGTACTAATTGCAGGGGTGATCTAATGCAAAATAAGACAAACCAATAGTTTGTCAAAGAATACATTACCGGTTTTTAGTAATTACAGAGAAAGTGCTTCGTGATTAATGAAAAGAACGAAACACGGCAAAACTAGAAGAAGTAGCCTATTCTCCGACGCGTAGCGACGTTTCCATAATGAGTCTTTTGTCGTCAGGGTGAACACGTCATAGATCGTACACCTGCTATGAGACCGCCGCGAAACACAGTGCGGGTATCGGCGGTGGGGCTTTTGTCTTTTACGCAGACGCCCACAATGGGCGCCCCCGTGAATAGCGTCTATTTCAGTCACGCCTCCGCGATTTGTCTCCCCTCTTCCTCTCTCCCTCTCCCCCTCCCCTTCCCCATCTTTGGTTCCGCGCGGAGGTAATTATTTGTCGCAGTCTCGGGCGTGTTTCTTTACACTCCAGTTAGACTAAAGAAAGACGTATTCTTCAAGATTCCGCGGAGACCCGGGAGTCCTTTATTTTGCTTCGCGGCGACGGAAGAAAGAAAAACACGGAGCAAAAGAACTACGGGGAGTACTTCCTCGCGATTAGCGAAAGACGCCGGATTCGGCAAGCTTGCGCGAGTAAATTTCATTACGTAGTCGGCGAGTGAAGCATGGCGTCGTAGCTCGACCGAACGTCTTCGCGGCGCACGAACGCCCCTCTGGTGGGGACGGCGCCACCGCCGCGTCGCGGGTTCTGTGGTCAGCGGTCCTCCTCTGCTTGCAAAAGGGCGTTGCTTTTGGAGGCGACGTCGCCAGTGTTAACGAGCCGTGTGTTACTTGCGTTTACAAATATAGCCTCCTTCTGCCACAGAACATTTTTGTCGTGTTTTCGTATTTCACCGTAATGCCATTTCAGGTGCTCACTTGTTTTCGACTCCCTTCTTTTGCTCATGTTATTGTTGTTTTTGTTGACTTTTTGTTATTCGTGCTAAATTTAGTAGTGTCTCTAGTTATTTTGTCGAAATTTCTACCGTTATGTCGGCTAATGTTTCAATCGTTATTTCCTCCCTCAACTTTCCTGCCCTGTTTTCTCCGTGTCGGTTGTATGTAACCTCTCAGAAAATGTCTCTGCGGATAACTATGATCGTCGTCCTACGTTATTTCTTGAGAAAGTTTTCTGACGACATTTCATAAACATAGAACAGCCACATGTGTAATATACACTCCAAAATTGTGAACACAATTGTAATTTTCCCATACGTTTTGCCTTCATTTAGCATATAGCCATTTTCTACATTATTTCTTCCTTTGGCATTTCTTCTTCTTATTTCAGTGTTTTCATAATGTCTTTGTCGAAAGTAATAATCAAAAAACATCTAGAAAATGCACCTGTGCTCAAAGGCTGGTGTGTTTTATGAGAGTTGATATTTATTGTGACGTAGGTCTGAATTATCCGTGATTGCAGGCTCCAGGATATATTGGTATTTCAACTCTTCTTCACCGTACATATACAACTCAAAACAAAGAGTATTGGCCCTAGCTACTCTAAGAACAGTATTTTAAGTTCTTTGAGTTCAAATTAAATATCACAGTTCTGGAAATTTATATTGATGAATCTTGAAGCACTGATGAATCTAACGTCGCTAACAATCTCAACCCCCATGAGAAAGACGTCAGCAGTAATGACGACAGGGCAAGAGGCCAAACGAATCATCCGAAGGAATCCGCCCTTGTTTGCCCGGCAGCGCCTCCTTCCCTCCCCCGCGCAACTGTCGCCCCATGGCGTCTCCGCCCCCCCCTCGCCTTGAGCGATGGCCGCGGTCCGCCGCGCCGGCCCCGCGTCCTCCCTACCTCTCCCTTCCCTCGGACGCTCTCGACCCCATTTGTCGCGCAGTGGCGGCCGCTTGAGCTCCGACTTACAGCAAGTCGCGCGCGCGCCCCGCGCCTACTATTCCAGCACCCCCGACGCCCCACGTCCTCCCCGAATCGCCTCTCCTCGTCCCTCGCTATCTCACCCCTCTCTTTCTTCCCTACCTCCATGTCGCCATACCACTTTATACTTTCTCCACGTTCGCAGTTGAACCCACCTTCCCCGCCCCGCCCTGCATCCACTTCCTTCTTCCAGACGGCCCCCCCCCCACCACAAATTCTGCCTTCATGATATTGGGTTATTGACTGATTAATATTCCGGCGCGCCAACGCTAAAATCAAATTACTTAGGTAAGTGAATCTTTTCTTATGTTAGAAATGCCGTGATCTCCTCGCTCTATGGAATTTCCGCCCGATCTAATATCGGCTTGCCGACTTCCCCCATCAGCAATCCCCCACCAAAACCCTCTCAAACCCCTCCATCCCTCCCCCTCCCTCTCTGCTCCCTCCCTCTCCTTCTCTCTCCCTCTCCCTCACCCCCTCTTCTCCTCTCTCCCCCCTCTCTGTCTCTCCATCCTCTCCCTCCCTCTCCCCCTCTCTCTCCCTCTCTCTCTCGCCCTTCCTACCTCTTCCTCCTTTCCAGACTTCCTTTCCCTCTATGTACGTCTCGACTGGCCCGCCCGCTACGTCCTCTTCTAATGCTTCGCTTTCTCCTGCCTGTCTGTCTCTTCTGCGACCGTCCTCGCCGCTCTCGTCACGCCCGTCCCTCCTGGGAGCGAGGGTCGTCTTGTGCGCTCGGCAGAAAAGAATTGATGAGGAGAAGCTTCCCGGCTCGGAATGCGTTGGAGCCCAACAAAGATAATATCAACGGAAAGAGCTCCTTCGGGACGTCAAAACAAAAACGGAAACTTCGTTTCATTATTGATCGTTAAATAAATTGCTTAAATATTTTTTCCTTTATCTTTAATACTATACAAGCTGAATGTGTTTAGAAGTAGTCATACTGATTTAAATTCAAATATTTGTTTTAAAAAGCTATCTGATTTACAAATGAACTGGAATGTACACTCGCAAAAAACGCTTCACCCGGAAAACTTAAACAGATCTACTGCAAACTCAGCGGATATGTTGCACACCAGCTAGGGAAGGGCTGTTCAAACGCAAGTATTGAGCTTAATGTGCCCGTGGCTGCCCGCGGCAGGCCCCTGCAAGTGACCGACGTGTCACTCGCCTTTCACTGAACCAAGCCGATTGCGTCCGAAGAATTTCCCTCCCTTCTCGTCGATCTCAGTCGACAAGCAACGGGCCACACTGGTAGACTGCAGAGAGGAGTCCACGTTGGGGGAGGAGATGCCAAGAGGGTCGCCCACCGCAGCAGCCGTGAGATAAGATAACGATTTCATTTCCACAACTGGACGGTCACGCGGTCTGTTGCATGGAGACCGGAAGTAGCAGAGTAACGTCGGAAGAGATACGAGGGCTCCCAGAGGTTTTACGGAACATTTCAATGTATGGTAGCGTCTCCAAAGCATTATTTGTATGTGCAATATGCCTAGGCGATGTGTTCGACCGCAGGTGCACCATATATACGTGTCCGATAGAGAGAGAATCGTGAGACTGGATACCTGTCGACGTATTGCCGTACTAACACCACTATCACCCGCAGTTGGCGGCTATAAACTAACATGTAGGTATGCAAACTTCATATGCGCGATTTGCGCAATCGCCACATTCCACGAAGAAGAAGAACCGACGGATTGTTCTCAATCACGATCAATTCCACGCCAAAGGCATTCGCCGTTCAGAAGGCTGCACAGCTTGTTCTGCCATATCCTATTTGCCCAAGTATCGTTAGCAGTCCGCAGGGTTTGCCATGCCGTGTCCATTATGTTTGCCTTCCTACACCAACACTGACACAGACTCACTGGTGCTGCGAACCACGGACATGGGGCCACGCAGAATGACTACGAGTTATTCTGCCGATTCTTGCTTGTGCCTTGCTAGAGACGGAAGAACAATGTAGCCCACCACGAAAGTGAGGTTTTCTGTATCCCATCACATGTCTCACGAAAGCGATCTCTTAACAGTCTGCACAGTTCGTCAGCTCCTTTATACATTCTCCTTTTAAACAGGAGAACGCTTATAGTAATGCCGCTGCAGCGAGCATTGGGGCTGTGAATACCCTGCCACGCCCAACCGATTCGCCGGACCTCTTCCAGATCGAGAACGTTTGAGGTGTTGCGAAGAGTTGAATCAGAACGCCATCTCTGCCGACCAATGGACTAGAAATATGCGCTGAGGTGCAAGCTCCATTGAATGGACCATTGCAGGTTTCGAGATAATTACAACCCCTCGAGATCATCACTAAGCGTGTTTCCGTCTCATCTAAGCTTGAAGCCCATTGTCATTCTAATTTTCACCTTCTGGAACGCAATACATGTTGATCCTAAGAGTGTTAAATTGTAATAATTTAGTATATGTGAATCCATATACATTTATCAACACTGATCGCAAAGCGATTACTCATTTTTGGAGCAGCTGTTTTTGACGAGGATCGTATTTAATTTCAAGCTAGTGCACTATTGCATAATAATATTAATATTGTTGAGAAATGCACACTTGTTCGAATGAGATTAGGCATAATCCTATTTTGTATCTAAAAACAAAGATTAATAGAATTTTTATCTATTTATGAGACTATAGAGTGTAAATAATGGTATCTGATCTTCGCAGAAACTCGATATTTGCTTTCAAAAATATTTTCAGCAATACAAAAATTAAATTGAACACATTATAAGAACATGCTCAAACGCATTTTCTTTTCTCTTGTTTTGGAAACCTAAAGTTGGTATTTACAAATGTCTCTAGTGAGTAAATGTGTTCCTACTGGTTCCGCAAGTAGAAAGTGTTAAACATTTATCAATGTATATTATTCATTCACAATAATCGTTTTCAAGCACAAGAGCCGCCGAGAGCTTTTACAGGGCGAGGACATTTCTCACATTTTTACATGAGAACCAAATAAATACTCGTTTTTGGAGCGCTCTAGAGCCTGACCGTTTCATCAAAAATTAAAATTAATTAACGTATTTTGCAGGATGTTTTTTCTCTATTTAAATTTGCACAGATCAGTCTAATAAAATACGTAGTTGTCGAAGTAGAAACAAAAACTGAAAAAGTACAATTTTTTGTTTTTGCTTTTTTTTCGCAAAGCCGGCATTTATTCAATATTAATTAATTAATCTAAATTTGGAATTTAGCACTCAAAAACACATGAAACTGGTAAGAAAAAATCCATAATATATCTAGGCCCTTATATAATATAACTGGACTAGTCAAACTTGTCCTAATGGTCTCTTTTGATATAACTGTCAAATCGTGTAATGTAATATGTCTTACGTGCAAATAACTGTCACTTCACTTCACTTTCAAGGTTCCTCGTTACTTTATTACAACCAATGTATTCAACGAAACCAAACGGAGTGAAAGTATATTATTTATACATTTTAATTCTTTAAACTTTTCTTCTTAGAGACATGTTGTCGTATATTTGATGAAAACGTAATCAAGACGTCCACTAGCTTCATAATGAAATGTTTACATCGTCATTTGCATGTCGTTTGTTGGTCCGCAACTGTAATCAGCGCCCTTCCGACTGTTTGTTGAACATGGCGTTCGGTAGTGCGCGGTTAGCAGCGTTGAGGATACAAGCGCGCACAAACAATGTAATGTTCACACCCTCTGGCAGACGGCGGAAGCGGAAGGTGGAAGGCTGGAGCTACCGGAATAAGGATGGAGGGGAATGGAACGCGGGAGTATGTATTGACGGATGATGCACAAGGATAAGGCCGACCTTTTACAGGGCCAAAATTTACTCTTACACACACACACACACACACACACACACCGAAAAAATGATAAATGTTGAGTTCACAATGACAGATCAAAATTTTAAAAGAATGTTTTAAGTTTTAAAAAAGAGATTCCTCAGAACTGGATGCATTTCGTGATCCCCATTTAAAATTGTGTTGTTTTATTATCTGCTTTTAAAGTAGCTAAATGACAAGATTTCAATTGAAACCCATCTTTTGAAAAGGAACATCAGTGTCTTTAAATATATTTACATCAAATAATAAGTTTTAGTAAAATTATGATATCAATGACCTAAAATTATGCAATTTTGATGACTATTTCTCACAATAAAAAAATGCTATTTTCTGAAACGAAATTTGAGAATTTTTAAATGGAAAGAGGCCTTCGTCATCATTTAAGTCTCATGTCGAAAACTTTGGTAATGAACGGTTGGGGAACTTCATCGATCTCCTGCCGTTTCCTCTTCTCCGTTTCCAAACGATGTACACCAAAGGACCTCCAAAGTCCGGCCAGCTCTTGTGGTATCTTTGTTCTCTAATGAATTTACCCTTTGACATCTGTGACTGACGAGGAAATGAAGGAGAAAATCATATTTCCTGCTCGTCTTCTGGAACTTGATATATGGGCCTTTACACTGTCCAATCATTTTCCCCAAGAAACAAGCTAGAAATAGAAATATTTCGTCTCCTCTATTAATTCTATACTCTTTACATTATTTTATCTCTAATTGTTTGGTAAATACAATATAAATAATACAATATTACCTAATCACACTACCCTTGTTAGTTAGTTAATAAGAGTCAACACACAAACACACACTCACACACAATTATCAGCCATTTAATATATCGTTCAATTTATTTACATAATAAGTAGTGTATTTTTCATTAATAATTTCAGGCTTCAATAATATTCACACTTGCTTTGAAATGAGTCATATCTACATTTAAAATTGCCATTACCTCACAATTTTAATATATACGAGTAAATAAGTTCTTTAACTCTTTCTAAATAAAAATGTATGAATGACATAATATCGTGAATTTGCCTGTCATAAACGACTAATGAGAACTATGGATGTCTTCTGCTCTAGGACAAAATGTCCCGATACTAGGTAACACCTTGAATTATAGTAAATGCAAAACTAAATGAAGACAAAAAATTCAACATCTCAAAAACTCAGGACGTGCTCAATAATCAGCTGAGAGATTATTACATCTTCTTCATAGCTTACAAGAGGAAATGTAAAGGGCCGTTTCCATATCCATTCATCTGGATGCGAAAAACAGGCGTTCGTGTACATAAGTTACATAAATCAATAAAATTGCGATCTTGCGAACTGATAATATTGAATTAAAACTGTTTAATTGCAAGGAAGTTTCTGTCCCCATATCAACCTTCATAATAGCACGTTTCCCAACACCCAAATCCTCAAAAATTACGAGTTACATTCCATCAATCATTGCCACTATTATTGCGTGTTCAAAAGAAGAAAAATGTCCCGCTTTACCGAGGCAAGCCTAGAAAATAAAATGTAATCTGGACTTTATTTCCAAGGTAAAAAAACATCAAATTACGAAATGATGGCAATATTTTAGATGTAGCAATGCTATTTATTGGTATAAAATGAAAATCTACACCACCCCAATTTTCATTTCAGATTAGTAGGATGCAAAAACAAAAATAATCAATCATTTAAAGCATTAAAAATTATTTACGTTTACAAACATTAAAGAAATATTTAATTATTTTTCCATTTTGGTGTATATGAATGAAGGCTGGTGAGATCTTAAACGATATTTACTTTTTATAATCGGCATTGTATTAAAAAAAGTGAAACTTCACCTATAACACGACAGCAAGAAAAGTCTGAAGGTAATGTATTTTGCTGAACTATAACAACTTCTTTCCGAGGAGTTCACAAGTCTGCAAAAAACGAACCGTGAGACAGCACACCGAATAATATTCCAGTACAAAATCACGTTACGAATATGAAGCGACAGCTTCGCAAACTACTTACCCGAAAATTCCGAAACACGTTCTTCGCATCTTGCATGGCGCTCTCTCCCATTTTATTCTTTTTTTTATTTCGCAACTTATTTCTCAGTTATTTCCCTGCGGACCAGTATAAACTTTTGCATCCCTCGCAATTCCTTCATCGCGTTTCCTCCGTCTCCGCGCACTTGGCTCCTTTGTGGGAGTCGAACGCGTGACGCAGAGCTCAAGCTCCGCTCTTCGCAAAGCGAATTCTCGCGCCTCTCAAAAGTTTTCTTGTTATTCCCGGTATACGACCCTGCGTCGTGGGCGCGAGGAGGTCTCCGCACATTCTGGGCGCACCTTGGTTGTTATGGGTGTGGACTTCTTTAACAGCGTCGCGCCAACGCGACAGTATTATGTACTATACGAATACACACACACACACACACATCAACACGTACATATATACCCTAACACATATATATATATACACATTTTTTGTTTGTTATTTAAAACCATTACGTCCCGTAAAGAGCAATTGCCTCAGCAGCGCTTGAGGATTCCTCGTCGGTCACCCATCCAGGAAGCCGCGATATCTCGAATTCGCTTTACTTTCGACACTTCACGTAGTTAAGGACTTTGGCTAGCGATGCCCGTTACGCGGTCGTGACCTTTAAGTTGAACTATCCCAGCATTCGCCTGGATGGCCGAAGGAACCCCCGAAAACCCCGATCAGGATTGTCGGCAAGGGGGTTTAAAAAGGGCGTCCCGAATGCGAAGTCAGCGCGCTACTCCCTTAGTCACTTCGCTCAGGACGTTCTTTCGTTCATACTACATACATACACATAAGATTTCATGCGAGTACATAATTTATTACTTTGATGTCTTCTAAATTATTATTTCATCATGATTTAGAGCACAAAAATAGAAAACATGAGGAACACTTTTTCGAAAGAATGTTCTAAACGTCAATACAGTAGACAATTCAAGTTTTACGCATGTGAAATTCATAATTTCAATTATGAGGAGGGTTTCGGGAAGAATTCATTTAAAATCAGAATAACAACATATCATGGTGTAGGTTTTTATATAATATTTGATAAAAAAACAAATAACTCATTTTAAAACCGTTCTAATTTATTATTCGGAGTCCTAATTTATGAGATCGGTAACATGTATATCTTGTTAAGAAAGAAGAAAACAACAATACATGTTTGTGTCTAGCAAAATTAATATCTATGAGATAATCAAGAAACGTCAACAAGAGGTAACAATACAGAATTATAAATCACACCCTTAACAGTTTCCAGTGTATTCCCGTAAAGTGCCATTTGCCAGTGCTATCTATTTGATAAGTGCTATCCACTTTCTACTAGTTTTTTACATTAAGTCATTGTAAAGTTCATTAAAATTTATTTCGTTGAGCTTTTAATTGTTTCTCAATAGTCGAAAAGTATGTTCTATGTTTCATATCCTAAATATATTTCAGTCACCGAATTTTGTGATCTTCTGATACTAGGGAAGCAATGCCACTGAATATCTTTAATCTAACTAAGCCCATAAATTACTCAAATTCCACTTGGTGTGATGGTATTTGAAGTTCAATATTCCAGTGTCAGATTATCGCGTTTGGTGACAATTTGAAAATGCCGCTCCATACCTAATAATATTTTCAATGGATTAGTGATGTTTCGTTTCTTTGGAGAAATATGTAATAATTTATCTCTCTAATAGCAACTACAAAAACAAAATATTTAAACAATCGTCTATTATTTTTGCAATACAAATATTTGAGAATCAAAATTGAACATTCGTTTAAGCTGATATACAATATTTATCATTACATCCCCCTCCTGTTTCAAATTCTACGTAAAATACGAGATATATTGCATTTGATGAATTATAAATAATTTAACGATCCCATGCAAAACTATCTTCACAAATTCGCTTGAAAATTATTCAAGGAAGTTATAAAACCTCTCAGCATTAAGTGTTTCAATAACCACATTGAATCTTTAAACACGTAACTCCTCTGAGAAAAGCAAGGTGCATGCAACAGTATTGGCAACCTTGTATCAGAAACCTTGTTTTTTTGGTCCATGGAAAGTGCCGAACCCATTCTAAAGGATTTTTCTAGGACGCACAAGTTTGAGACAAAACCATCAATAGCATCATGATCCTGCACCCGTTAATAATAACTTTCATTTATTCGTAAAATCATTAACTGTCGAAAAAATTTAAGGATTACAAAATGTTGAAAGCATTTCAATTATCACATTTGTTTATTTAAATTTACTGTAGAATTAATCCTTTGTTTATTGTGTTTCTTAAATAAACACTTTTCAGGGTTTCTTCTATTCATAGAAACTAATAATTTAATAGGAATGAGGTTTTTGGAAAGAAACCGCTTTTCGAAATTTCTCCAAATTGTGAATTTTCTAGAAAAACAATTTGAGCAATTATCAGAAAATTTTGTTAGAAGATTATGTAAAGCCATTTGTGTTCCCTTACATTTATCTTTGGGATTTTGAAAAACTTTATTAGGGTTTGAAGATTTCATTAATAATCCATTAAACATCAAAACGCGTACTTCAGAAAAGTATTAATGATGAAAAGTAGTATTAACGTTGCAAAGGGGTCAAAAAAATGAAAAATTTAAAAAATCCAAAAGTATTTAATAATTATGACGCGACATACGAATACAACTCAGTAAACCGTTCTATATCAGTAAAAAGTATTAAAAGAAAAAAAATTGGAGACCTTCTTGAGAAAAATGGGAATTTGTTGTCAGTTGTAACAACTTGCTTCCAAATTAAGCGAAAGATACTAATTATTGAGTTCAGGAAAGCATTTACGTATTGCGATGATTTCCAAGGATTGAGAGATTAAATTAATTTTTCAGAAATATTAAATACGGCAATGACAACATGGGTAAAATACTCATAAACAAATATATGGTCTACAGTAAATATAAACAAGGCAGAATACAGTATGATGTAATGGAGAAATCTATAGGCAGTGGAGTAAGTAATGTAAAAACCAGGACATTTGAACAATTTCCTTGTAAACAGTGTCAAATATGACAAAATTAATAATAGCTAAGCAGTTCAAGGAATCAAGAGTTAAGATGTAATTCCGAAGCTAACCAATGACAGCGAAGATCACATTCGAGAGAACGATCAAGATGCGCGTACAGAGGAAAGATAAGACGTGTTTGTTTAAGATTTCGCGCACGATAAGACAAAAGACGAACGCGCGCAACTCGAAGCGGAAAGATGAGCTCGGTCAGACGCGGAAGGAGGTGCAGATGGAACGCTCGCGGAGGAAAGTTCTTCTGTGACGTAAATAGTTTAAATATGGCAAACTGATAATAAACGCCTGTTTAAAGAGGGAAATGAAATTTACGTACGTGGAAAAACGGAGTGTCGTGATTACTGTAACTTTTCTGGATACGGAAATGCAACGAAACGTCGAACAACGGCCAAGCTTACAGCATCTGCTTTTCAATGGAAAGTAGCAATGAGGGGCCATTTTGTTAGCAGAAAGTAATGTACAAAGATCAAGTTGTGTTTTTAATTTTTGAGATAGATAAATTTATAATTGGGGAAATAATTTGGCCAAAGCATGCAAAAAAGGGAAGGGTGTATATTTATAGAATATGAACACCTTTGTTGATAATTACATACATTCTGAAAAATAGTATATTATTCAATTGTTGCTATTGTGTTGATGAAAACGTAAATAGGAGAATGCATGCATATATGCATAAATGTACGTATTTACAGCACAAACGTTGTATTTGATCGGCATATTGTAATTATATTTATTTCAGAGGACGACCTGGAGACTTTCCGAGTCCATGTTTGAATACGTAATCCCGTGAACATAAATACAGTATTTCGTGATCGGAAGTCCATTCGGTCGACATATTGAACTTGCACCTATAAATATTTTCGTGATTGTGGAAATTCTGGCGTCATATAAAAGAACAGGATAATTAAATAATAGAAGAGGGTATTTATATTTTGAAACACTATTATTAATATTATTAATATTATTATTAATATTATTAATATTATTATTAATATTATTATTAATATTATTATTATTATTATTATTATTATTATTATTACTATTATTATTATTATTAAGAAGCCCACTACCAGAATGGCACCCAACGGAACAGAGACGATATTTCACGGAAATGAGGATTATACAAATTTCGTAAAGAAATTTTTGTATAGTTGAAAATAAAAAGGAACGTTTAGGTTGTAGTCTTTTGAGTAAAAATCAATTATATAATTTCTAGTGGGGTAAGATGTAGTAGTATATTCGCTTATTGTCATCGATAATATTGTAAAATGGATAGAATTTAAAAAAAAGAGTTATCGTTTAGGAATCTGTGGAGTAAGATGAAGATGCTGATGAAGATAACCAAGATAATGAAAAAGATGATAATAAAAAGTATTAAGAAGCTGCTGATAATGATGACGATGATGATGAAAACAAAGACGAACATATTTCTTTTTATATACGAACATTATTTTTAGACACCTTCTCAAATCCTTTTCTCTCTTCGGCTATGCCCTGAAGGTGGCGAAGCGACACGTTCGTAAAAGAGGCAAAAGTATTTTTCATTTCCCGGGGTCGTCGGAAGAGGAAGGAGAGGTAAGAGGGCTCGGCTTTATTATTATTATTCCACGCGGCGAAGACTCGCCTCGTGCGGAGTAGTTTCATTTCCACAAGATGCGCCTGAACTTGGTAAGGCACCTCCATCCAGCGGGATTTCATTGAAATCCCTAGGGATCTGAACATCCGTCAGGAATTCCTTAACGGTGTACCCGAGATGTCGGTGGTTGAAAGTTGCAAAAGATCCGGAGAGAAGACGCCAAAATAACGGAGGGAAGCTCTAAAAATGTCTCAAGAAAATAGGAGTGTGGTTAATTAGAAGGGTGTCTATCGTCTTACTTTGGCAACTAGAGGAAGAGAGGTAATGAAGGTATTTTGATGAAATCTGTTTTCCGTTGTCAATTGGGTTCGTTTCGGAGCATCTTACTGTTCTACTACTTTCTTCAGTTTATAGCTTTAGGAACGTAAGGAATCAATGATACTGAAGAACTTATTTTTTGTACATACCAGTTGTTTAACATATCAGGTTTGCCATTACTGAGAAAATTATAAGAATTTTTGTTTAAGGGAAAGTAAATAAACTAAAGTTTCTACTTCACTTGAACAATAAAATACTGAATTATAATAAAATAGTTTTACTCATTACTTTTAACAAATCAAAAAACTGTATAACATAAGCATGTTTACTTTAACTAAGAAAACATTTTATTTATACACCAGCAAAAATAAATCCGTGCATATACACACATTCGTTTTCGAAATTCACTTCTTAAATTTTATTTACGAAGTTCTATTCCAATTCTTTTTTGTGGTACCAACTTGCATCAAGCAAATTCTGCTTAATTTTGAAGTCTCCGCAACATTCTTCCATTGTACCAATACTACAATTATTAGCATTAATTCATCAATTTAATGCAGTACTACATTTCGGCCGTAACAAAATACAAATATAGCAACAATGTTATGCCTTTTTCAGCACGTTTTGCGCTATATATAGAGGAGACGTAGAAGAACACGCTGTATTTAATTCGTAAATATATAATATATTGTCTATTAAAATCATATTGTGATGTTTGTCTATTTAGTTCGTTAGAGCCTCTTTAAGTTATATTAAAATTATCCAAACTCTCCAAAGTACTATACTCAAAAATTACCAATGTTCTCTCGATGCGCACTACTCTTAATTACACAAATATCCAGGAATACTAATAATTTACCATTTTTTCGGCACTTAAATACATCATTCTTCGACAATATTTCACTAATTTGCAACCCTAAACGCAAACCTTTAAGAATAAAATCTCTAAATTCACAAATTCAAGAATTTCCCACGCAAAGCAGTATACTAATATCAAAAATACCTAAAACTATAAGTCTTATTTTCCTCCAGCTACTAAATAAAAATAAGTTCCGGAGTTGTAACTGAAGAACGGTAACCTACACTGAAATCATTACACAAACATTTTAATTGCAACACGCTCATGAAAACCCGCTGGGAGTAAGAGTACAAACTTTTATTTTGAACCAGTGGCGCTAACACAGCACGCAAATTTACGCGCAAAGTTTTCTATTTTTCAACAAATTCTACATGACTTCATTTCAAAATCTATCATTAAGAAACAGATATCATTAAGAGAAAAAATATCTTCATTATTGTATTTGTAGGAAGGTTCTAAAAATATTTTAACGTTTTTGCAATTTTCGAAAATTGAGAGTTTTCAACGAACATGAGACCTAATCTATTCTCTTAACCATTCTTCACACTATCAGTAACAATACTTAATCAAACACGATAGAGCCATTTTATTAAAAACTTGGAAAATGTACTAGGACCTGGTATCCATTTCAATGCAAGGGAACGCGACATCAAATAGATCGTTTGGGGAATATCAATTTGGAAGAATATCAGCTGAACGCTTTAGCTGCTAGAGACGGACAGGAACAGCGGTAGAGGGGGGAGGGACGATTTGCCGTTATTCGTTTTTTCGGTATCATAGACCCACAAAACACAGATACTGGCTACACCACATGTTAGGGGATTATTTTTATAAGTTTAGCAAATGGATTGATCCACTTTTTTGTTTCAAGAACCCTGTAATAAGAGTTGCTTGCGGAAAATTCGCCCTTTTTTGGCGCTGCATTACATAACTTTTTCTCTACTGCGTAATTGGTAGCGAGAAAGTAAAAGTCGTAAGAGTCAACGACTGGGAGGACCTCCAAGACTTTTGCAGCGGGCGATGGCTCTCGCTGCCGCTCTGCTCGGTCGGAAACACTGGCAAGTTTCCGCTGCCGGGGCAGCATGTATTTTTATCAGCTCTCCCTCCCTCGAGGGAGAGCACGAGACGGAAATGAAGGGGCGCGCTCGCATTTCACGGTCCAAAAGTCTTCCGACTTCTCGGCGAAGAATATGAGATATTGAAAATTTCTAATGTCTCGATATGGGAATTCCGAAGTTCCAGGGATGGACTTTAAAAAGAAAAAAAAACAGCCGTAGATTGGGAGGAAAACAGCTCGATAATACCAGAGAAAATAAACAAAAGTTTACTGATTTTATTAAATATGAAGATTTCACAAACATAAATCACAAATACTGCTTACGTAAATGAGGTAATCAACACTAATACATGTGAGCCAATTTAATTACCACAATTGTGCTTCAACATCAATGATGTATTGAAAAGCTTAAAAACCAGAAATATACTTAATCAATACTATTTTCGGCAGCAACTAATGTAATAACCTTTACCTACATACAAATGTCTTACTAATTCATTAGCGTGAGTGTGTGCATCAAGTTGCAATAATATTTCCTAGAACCAACGCGCAGAATTAATGCGACATCCACATACTTCCAATTACTCCATAAAAATAAGAGTACACGTGCACATTACGTTGTACGCTTGAAGTATTTAATTAACAAGTATAAATAACTTCAATATTTTCGCTACCGTTATTTAGCGAGCATATTAACTTAGAAAAACCAATAAGTCATCCAATATTTAAGAACTACATCTCTCCTTTATACGACCAATTCTAACTATAGTTCTTGGAACATATGTTAGCCTAGAACATTAATTTTGCCTGCAGCTTTAAAGATACTCGGTAACCTACCTTCCGAAAACTATTCAAGAACGTAATAAAACAACAAAATAAAAAGTATAAAGGCAATGTATTAAATAAGAGAAAGGAATATAACACTCAAATTATAAAAAAAGGAGAACAACATTGAAACATTGCTACAAAAGAATTTGGGGACAATAATTTGTACCATTAAATAAATACGTATGTTTTTTCAACCGTCACCGTGGCAGTTAAATACTTTCCCTTAACTTCGGCATATAAAGAGAATATTCTGGTCCCCCTAAAAAAAGTGTATATCCATTCCAAAAGACAGATACTATGTTACTAATGTTTACCAATATTTACCAATGTTTATGTTTGTAGTCCCTTAGTCTGAAACATTTTTCCTAATTTATGTCTGTGTAACTATGTTGTCATTCATACGCAGTATAAAGCTCACATTTCAAAAGCATACGATTCATTTTTCAATAAATTTTTGTCAACATTTTCATATACAATATATTTCCTAAATGCATTGAATGTACTGAATGTTTCCTGATATTCCTGAATTCCTAGAAACAATCTGTCATTTATTGATTTTGTAATGTAATATTGATTGGCGTTGAATATAAACGTTTTACATTGTAAATCTACGTGTTATTTTCTGAATATCTAATTCTGAGCTAAAACGTTAAAATCATTATTGTGCAGTGAGAATTGATATGAACTATTGTACTATTTGATTGATTCAGAGAAAGAGATGCTAACTCACTCTTTTACGAAAAATGAATTCCGACAAGAACTATCATAACTCAAAACATGATGCACGCATTATTAAAATTATTTGAAATACATGACTTGTTTGGCTTGAGCTCTAGAGTAAAATATTTGAAAAAAAAGACAGTAAACCACATCGAGTTAAAAGACCACAGAGATGAAACCTGTTCTTCTAGTGAAACAAAATTCTATTTATTCTGAGACGATAGTGTAAATGATTCGGGTTTACTTATGGAATTAGTGAAGAGTGTTACTCTTCAATATGTGCAACAGAACAATTTTAATTAAATGACTTCTGGGTCTTAGGACCGTTTACTCAGAATCAGAATTCTAATTCTCCATTGTAGTGTAAGTAGGCTAACGCTGATTCTTCAACAATATATTTATCCGTGTATTTTATTTGTAAATTTAATAACCAGAACGATGTTTAAGTAAATACGTTTATTAAATTGTTTACAATAGTTAATTAAATTTAATTTACATTTCAAGATTTTCTTTCTTTCTTCCATTTTCTTTTTTTTCCATTTATTTTCTTCTTGTTCAACCATGTGGCCTTTCAAGGGCTTGGATACAATAGATTTTTCATTGTTAGGAATAGGCATCCTTGGCAT
>BOPP01000003.1:16582744-16627696 GCA_017312745.1 Gryllus bimaculatus
CACCTCGCCCCACCTCGCCCCACCTCGCCCCACCTCGCCCCCGTTTCATTCCACCTCGTTACCGTTCGCCCTCGCCTCGTCCTTGCCTCGTCCCTGCCTTGCCTCGCCTCTTCCAGTTCGTCCCCACATCTTCCTTGCCTCGTTACCTCCTCGCCCACGCCTCATTCTCGCCTCATTCCTGTTCTTACTCCTCGCTCTCCCGCCTCGCTCTGCTTCGCCACCCCCAACATTTCCAGCGAGGTTGAAGCGAGTGGGAAGATGGATTCCCGCGCGCGATAATTAGCGTTTTTGCCGAGCGCGGAGCGGCGGGGCGGGGCGGGGAGCGGCGCGGCGCGGAGCGGCCCGGGATAAAGCAAGCGTGAACGCGAGATAGGCAGCGAGCGAAATTCGCGCCGCGGCAGCGCTGCGTGAGGCAGACGCGCTCCATTCGCCGCCGCTGCAACCCTCTGTTGAAGCCAATGAAGGTCCGAGTCGCAACCGTTAAAGGAAGGTAACGCAGAAAACTACGAAGGCACATCATTTTAGGCCATGCTTTTAAGACCCTTGTGTGAGAAGTAATTATTTCTGTTCGTCGAAAAGAATAAATATTTAAACAAGTAGTAATCTTTTTTTAATATTAAAAAATGACAGTAATCACGAACATATAATAAATGCTGTGTTTGGTACAATTAGTAATTAAATTTTCCTGGAAAAATCTGGTAAATTAGTGTCGTAGAATGTGCTGGAAATGGAATGTAAGCATATTGGAAGGAGAGTCTACAAAGTGTATTTAAAAATTGTTTTCGTCATTCTTGTTTAAAAAGTCTTCCAAACAATTCAACTTTCATTTCAGGTTTTAAAGCCAGTCTTTGCCTCCCTTGCAAACAGTGCAATCGGCACTCCTGCACATTTATGCTTATATTAACAGAATAACTTTCGACTTTAGGAAATTTTAGTTTCATGTACCTTTCATAAATGTCATTTCCAGTTCTAATGAAAAAGTATTGGATTTTTTAGGTTTGAATCCTATATATTTTTTATCTTTCGTAAAGAGATAAGCTTGAGGAAGGTAAAATGTGGAAGGTAAAAATACATTTGTTGAGTAAAAAAAGAAACAAGCTTGCTACTATCTACGTTCGTTTCCACTTGCAGCATGCAATGCATCACGGAATAAATCGATCAAAGAGTCGAATAGATTATGCCATCATTGAGAAGTATGCAAGCAAATTACCTTCGTTAAAAAGTTCTACCATTCTAAGGAAACAATTCGTAATCAAGAGTTGCTAGGAACTAATTCTTCCACTTCTCTCCAGCTATTTTGTCCAGAATGTCTGGAGAAACTTCCGTATTTTTTCGGTTAAATTTATTTCTACACCTTCCATTTCTCGCTTGATAAATTCTATTGTTCTCTCCTTTGTGGCCAATGTCAGGATTTTCTATACTAGTTACATAGCCAGGTTGAACTCAGTAGTTGTCTGGAGTAGACTTCTAGAGGTCAGATGCTCTGATCGGTAATTTTCCGTGTTTTCTACGATCAACACCAGGCGAATGCCGGAGCACTAAAAAAACGGGACATCGACCTAACAAACGGGCCCCGGGCCGCGCGTGTTCTTTCCTTCCTCTTCCTTTGCCTACCCTCACCCCTTACACACACACACACTCACTCGTACTACGCAACCACACATGCCAGGGGACCAGTCGGAAGTTATCCCGGCTGAGGCGGTGCCCGGTGGGACATGCCTGGTTCAGGATAGTAAACTGACGTGGGTTGGTGCAGGATCTAGACAGCCAGCGGGGGAAGATCAGCGCCATCTCCAGCGATGAAAGCATTCACTTCACTTAAGAGACTAATAATCTTAGTGGTTAACGAATCAATTAATCCTTTGTTGTGAAGTAGATCGATACGAATGAAACGACTTTATTAGGCAAATTATATAATACGTAAACGAAAATTCAAACAAGTATGTCGAAAAATAATACATGTCAAATGGGCGCAACAAGGCTTTCCTTTACTCTCTAATTGATTGCAACCCTGGAGCTAACGCCTTCATTTCTGTCCTGGTGACGAAATAGAATACGTAATATACAATTACACAACTATCAAGATAAGTTTGTTGGAGATTCGTAGATGAGGCACAGTTATCAAAATAGGTTCCTACTTTGTTTTCGAATCCATCTAAAGAAACTATAGATTTTATTTACAAAGCAATCTCAGTTCAAAAGAATATATTTTAAAATCAGCTTATTCTATTTTTTGCTGTTTAGTGTAATGAAATGAATTAAAATGCATATCTGAAAATTTTGTTCTAGTACATTTAATGCAATGTATTATTACGAAGAGAAAGATTTACAACAGCAGCGTACCATTATGAAGATATGAAATAACTTATTAGACTACAGGTGTATTTCTTTTTTTAAATTTTGTCTCAAATCAATTTCTTTCTGGTTGGTAATGTATTAGTAAGTATACGAAATTAATTTACATTTTTCTAAATATGACATCCACACGCGCACCTTTTATTTTAAGGATATTCGATGTTATTTTAACGATATAATGAATGAAAAGGCACCGGAAATTTAATCTAAAAGCGAAAGTCTACCAATCCAGATATATCTACCAAAATTTTGGATTTAATATATATTTTACAAATTTAATTAACTCTCGTGCTCATTTTTCGAGCTAAGTAGGGAAAATAGTAAAGTCTGGAGAAAATTCTTCGGTTATATTTACACCAGTGTTATATAGGAAACGTACATAACTGTCTTTTAAATGATATGATGTCATGTACAAATTTAAATGAACTTTGGTATTCACATCTTTTCTTTAGAAAATATTTTATTTCAACCTTTTTAATTAATTCATAAAAATTCCATTCATTCCATATATTTTATTGACCTAAAATAATTGAAATTAAAAGAAAAATGAAGGTAAACAAATCAACATGGAACGATTTTGCGAATCAGCAGTCAATCTAATTTGCAGTACATTTCATCGAATCAATCACGAAGACGTTGCTAAGTTTTCTCTGTTTTAATATAAATAGTTAAATGGAAAAACTTTGTAAATAATTATAGTGTTTATCATTAACTGTATTAATCAAAACCACGTATTTTTTCGACATTACATATTTACAAATGTATGTGCATTGTTTGACTGTTTTTGCAACAAAAATTCATAGAGTACTAGGTTTTATATATTTTTTAATTCATTGATAGCGATTTTAATGTAAACGATCATCCTCTTTGTTTTTGATAACTGAAAACAAAGTGAAAGAATAAATAAGTGCACACACAACGCTGTCGAGAGTTCTGGAACAATAAACGAATTCTCTCTGACACATCCATTATGGAAAACAGGCATGCATTTGTGGTCCGTGGAAACAATTGTTAGAATAAATAAATGCTCATGGCTGCTATTCACGAAATATACTACATATGTGCTTTTTACTTGCGACTCTGTCCATATTTAAAATGTATATAACATTTCAAATTAAAATATATGGCAAAAGTTTGCAGTTATGTCAAAGTATTATGACGCTTACGGTAAAAGGGAATTAAAGAATAGTACTAGATATAAAAAGACAAACATAAGGTAGTAAACACACGAAAAATATCACTCACAAAAATTGACAAAAATTCAGAATAATTCATTTTTACGTTTATCATTGATTTATCTAAAAGCCTTTCTTGTTTTATTTCCGACATTCACAAAACATCATTCACTGAAGCATAAGCTACAGATTTGTACAGTACGGTTAGAAGTGTGTACCTTTTTTGCTGTTCAAAGAAAGAGATTCAATCAAATCTTAAAAGAGCTTGGTTTGTGAAAGCTTTATTCAAGTTATAAAATGAATTCGTATGAAACCAGATTACAATCGAACATCCTTTGGGCTTTACAGCTTTACATAAAAAGCAGCTACGCCAGGAACTAATATTCTCAGTACCTGTACAGAACAAAGAGTGACAAATGGAAAAAAGTTGTTCAGCCGTTACTTTCTCCAGGGCTATACTGTCTTCCAAATTAATTATAACTTTATACCTTTGCTTTGTCTCCCTGAGCACATGACTATGCGTGTAAATCCCACCCTACAGTTCCTCACCGGACTCACCTTCATTTATTTATTAGAGGCATCTATTCAAACCTATGTATTCTCCTCTTTTCCATACTCTCTTTCTCCTTTCCCTTTGTCACTTAACTTTCCAACGAACTTCTTCCCAATTTAATCTGTCTTACTTACGTTACATCTTTCTCATTACCATACCCCTTCATTTATCTCCAATGTACTTCCGCTTTATTCGTCTTACCTTCCCTCGAGACCTTCCTGATTACTCCACATTTGGCACAGCTCCCATTCCCTGCAACATTATTTTTCTGTGTTCTCTCCATGCTAGACTCGCTTTTTCTATTTTACGTAATCTTCCAGTGAAAATTCTCAACATTCCTGCATCTCATATGCTCATTTCAGACACATATCTATTTTAATGAGCCATCTTCACGAGTCGATTCATTTTCCTGTTTATTTTCCAACTTATTTCACTACTCCAAAGGTTGTAAATTCGTAGCTCCGCTTTAAAGCTTTCTCTATCTACTAAACCAGTGATCTCCTACCCGCCATAACGGCACTATCATCATCAAAGTATTGCAACCTTTTTTCATGTGGACTCTTATCCTCCAGCACCACAACCTTGCCCTCAATCCATGACTTAGCCTTTTTAGACAATTTCTCCTCCCTTCTCGTAGCCTTCCCTCTTTTGCCATTTTCGCCCTCGGCTTCCTGCTCGCCTTCCTCATTGCATTTCACCCTTGCCTTTCTCCGTTTCTTGTCTTTGACTTTCTCTTCGCTTTTCCCCCTTGGTAGGTGCTTTTTTCTCACTCATCATTTTCGTCCATGCCATTCCTCCTTGGCTTTTCCTCTTGCTCTTTCCCGTTTCCTTCCTTCCTTGTACTTCCTCCTCGTCTTTCGGCCTTGCCCTATGCCCTCAGTCTTTCCCCCCGACCCTTCCCTTCGAACATTCTCTTCGATCCTTCCCCTCCGGCCTTCCTCTCAGCTCTTTCCCTCTGCCCTTTCCCTCTGCCCTTTCCCTCTGCCTTTCCCCTCTGCCCTTCCCCTCGGCCCTTCCCCTCGTCTCTTCTCGGCCCTTCCCCTCGGCCCTTCCCCTCGGCTCTCTCCCTCGGCCCTTTCCATTGGCCCTTTCCCTCAGCCTTTTCCTTCGGCCCTTCTCCGCGGCCCTTTCCCTTCTGCCTTTTCTCCACTGCCCTTCTGCCTTAGCCTTTTCCATTTCCTTCCCCCCGCCCTCCATCCTATTCTACACATGTGTTTGCACCCGCTCCCCTGCTCGCCGGTCGCAAAGGGAACGAGCGGCGCGGGGGCGAATCGCTCGTCCGTGCGTGCGTCCGGGTGCGTGTGAGAGTGGCCGTCGCGGGCGCGTGGGCTCGCGGAGGTCGCGGCCGCCGGCGCAGTCACTCGGCTTTGGACTCGAGAGAAGCCGGTGCGCGGGAAAGCGCAGCAGAGCGGGGCCGTCCGACCAAAGAGCAGTTGCTCTCTCAATGCCCATGCAGGTGACCTTTCGAAGAGCTGGGTGGTATTGTATCCAAACCACTGTAGTGGAATTAAAAAACACGCCAGTGTTTTCATTATAAAATAATGAAGTTTTATTTTATGTCTAGAGTGGAGATTTTAATTCTTTGAGGTAGTTCAATTTTACTGAAAGAATTTATAGTAAGCAATTTGATATGATGAATTAGTAGTAATTTAGTTAGTAATTTTATATAATGAATTTTTAATTCATACCGCGAGGATAAGTACAATAGTCATGTATTTTAAAACGGTTCTCAAGAATGGTTATTCTTACGTTATTTGGTAAATTTCATGATTATGCTCTTGAAAATATATACGAGGTATCAGTAAGAGTATAAATGTTTCTCCGAATGCAACGCCAATGAATGGACGTATCAGCTGCTGGTTTCAACTTGAGTTGGAGTTTGGATTGGTGACGTTGCGATATTCGCCATTATTGCTCGTACATGTCGATGACATGCATCGATGGGGCGAACGACCCTGCTCATGCCGTGAATCAATATGTCTTTGTAGTAGGGAGGATGTCTGAATGTTCCCCGTCGCTACACGCGCGGCCCTTTCACCGTGACATACATCTCACCAACAGGACTAACTACCTCCGAATAATCCTTCTAGGCCTCCGCTCAAACACCTCTGTTCATGTCTGAGACGTTTTGAAATGCTGACATCACACCCAACCCAAGTGATGTTGTTTGCGGAAACACCCAACTTGCACCCTCTGAAGTTATTATTTGATGACTATGGAACTCAATATTCAGTATTTACTTTCATTAAGTGCCCGTACAAAACGAATTTGAATAACATTTTTCAAGTCTACATTCAGCTTTTTTTCGTTTTTAAAAAATGAAACAGAGCACGTAACAACTGAGCCGTAAAACAGAATCTCCTTTCTGATGTGCTGAGCCAGAAAGCGAGCAATAAAAGTTGAAAACGTGTCCTCAGAACAAACTCAAGGACCTCTAAAGGAAAAGTCAAATACAACAAAATATATATCTACAAATGAAGTACTTAATTAGGGCACAGTAATAGAAAACATCAGTATAGTAATTGTAAATACTCTTAGTATAGTAATAATCAATAAACAACTTGATAAACAAATGATGATACTGACAGTCAGATATTGTTCTCTCAACATTGAAAATGTTTTGTGTCCGGAAGTCATTATGTACTGCGCTAATTAATTCTGCTTAATTTTGGATCCAAATAGTATTGAAAGAATGCAAATCAGTTCCAATTTGCCGGATCAACGGTCGATTTGTGAATGAAATGAAGATTTATTGTACCGATATCCATTCCAATTTCAAACACCCATATGAGTAAAAGTAAGAAATGAAAGAGAGTACCTTCAAATACTGTCTCCGCGGATTTGGTACCGACATATACACGAGTGAATAAACGAAGTAGTTTCTAACTGGAATGGTGTGACTGCTGGTGGTTTGATTTGAGTAGACCTCGACAGAGACACCGCTCGTCCCGGATAACCTACACAATTCGTGGGAATAATGCCCGTCCGTATACCGAAGCCGCGAGACGCGCAGGAGGGTTTGTGTGACGACGCGTGGTAACCAGTGATCAGTGACGCACGTACCGATATATGGGTGGCGTCTTGGCCGGGGCAATAAATCACAGACGTGAATGGTTTGTAATTTATTGAGTATTTATTTGAAATATGTTCCAGCACCTGAATACTATTTACAATAATTACAATAAACAATATTGACCCGTTACCAGAAGGAATGTTCCTGGTCACCACCACCGCTGGTCTGATATCTTGATATCTTATTCGGTGTCATGCACCAGTAGCCTACGCGAGCATGCCGTACCTTCCGTCTCGACGTAGCACGCAGGCTTCAGTTCCCTGCCTCAGTAGCCTATGCATTCAAATGCATCGCCGTCCACAACCCACACGACTTCCTACCGACGCGCCCAATAATCAGAAGAAGGAGTTTAGGTCCGGGGTCCGTTTATATTACCTTCTGGACTGGCTGACGGAACTGCGTCATCTCGCTGTTTCCGCCGACGCGTTTCCACAGCCAGCATGTCTACGAGGTTCACACGTTTGCCCCAAGTGGTCTACGGGGTTCACAAGTGGCTACCCACGACACGGCACCCCTTCCCTTCCGCTCCCGAGGCTTGCCATTGTTCAGCCCGGCGTCTCTTCCGGCAAGCGCTGTCGCAAAGACTTCCTCGTGCATTTCATGAGCATGAAATGCACGTGGCTAATATTTTGTCACATTTGTACAAGGCGACTGATATGACGCCACACATGAGTGTGTGGGCCGACGTGAGTGGCGGTCATCGAACATCTGCCTAATCGGGCCTTTAGAACAGTTGTGTAATGCTTTTTGAATGTTGTGAACTCGTATATACTACAATGCTTTGGAAAAGGAAACCAGTACTGTAATTTTCAACAGCTTAATAAATACGAGAAATATAATTTTAGTGTGTTGTTTAATGTCCAAGCACTTGACTTATACCTTGTTCTTTCATGTGTATATTTCATATTTTCCACCCGTGCTCATGTTCTTTCAACAAAATAGTTGCCAAGACGTCTGCTTCAACCATTGAACTTATATTCTCTTTATATCTCCACAGTTCCCCTATCCTTTTAGAGAAATTATTCTCGGAAATTGAAAGAAAAATCTGCACGTTTCTTGCCGTTCAAAGAGCTGCAGTGCGCGAACGGGCGCGGGCGGGGCGCGGGCGGGGCGCGGGCGGGGCTCTGTCAAAGGCGAGGGTCGTGGGCGGTGGCACGCGATGCCCCTGAGGGAGCGCAGCTGTCGCTCGCCACTCACTTCGCCTCGCGCGCTCCGCCCATCCTCTCCCAAGTACTTCTCCTCCCCCCTTTCCCCACAACTCCAACACACCTCTTCGCTCCTTCCCGCACCACTCTCCGTTACGACCCGCCCTGTCCAAGTCAATTCTCCTCACGCCCTGGTGACATCTCTTACCCTGGGGCTACGATCGTCAGCGCGTTTTCTACTCACCTGCATGTCGCGGCCACTCAGCTAGAATGGCTTTTTAACCTCGACCTGTATTTTCTTTTTTGCATCCTTTCCATCCCCTCCCATGTCCCTTTTTCTGGCCCCCCTTTTTTCTCTTGTTCCTTTCTATTCTCTGTTACTCCCACTCGCCTTTGCTGGTTGTTATGACTTACATGGATTACTCCAAATGTTTGCAAAATGCATGGGGTGTTGAAGATATTCCTTATCATCATAACCCATTGAAGGAAAACAATTTCGATAAAAAGAGCCCCACAAACTATCTTTGAAAAATCCCTGAAAATGAATTACCGTAACAAAAGGTCACAAAAGTGATAAAAGGGCTGAGGAATAGTGGTGAGAGAAGAGATATAAATAAAAAAATATGACGTGGTCAAAATTGAAGAATAAAAAGAATTGAAGTTAATCTTATCTTAGAATCCCGTTCTCCAGCAGACATTGTCCACACATTAGACTAGAGCCTGAAAAGCCATCGAAAACGGGCCACAGGCAGACGAGAAAAAGAGAAGTACTCTGCGCGTATTACTTCCCTGACACATTAAAAGGCTGGGCAAGGCGAGGCCGTCACCCCGCGCGCGACCCCGGCCTCGCCTCCGCCCGGCGCATCGCCCCCGCCACGCTCCCCCGACAACTTTCATTTCTCTCCCGCGCACCTGCACGCGCGCCAGCATGCGCGGTCTCGCGCGACGCCTGCTCCTGCCCCGCGCTCCGCCTTGCCAGATATCCTGGCCCCGCGTCCAACTCTGCGCACCTCCTCACGTCAATCCCCCATGACATCGCCGCCGCCCTACTCATCACACGTCCTCGCCCTACGTCTGCGCCCCAAATGTCGCGCCCCACCTCCTCACAAACGACGACTTCGCCCCATGAATTTGTCCCACTCGCCACCTTACATTTCCCCCACGTCCCCGCCCACGTCCCCGCTCACGTTCTCACTCACCTCCCCGCCTGCACAAACCACCACTCAACCGACTACGCCCCACGGCCCAGCCCATGTACGCCCGCTCATGTACTCGCCCCACGATTCCACGCCACGCGTCCTCATAAACGATCGCGGTTACGTCCCCGCCAAATTCTCGCGGTCACGGGCCCCACCCATGACGCCCTCCACACGACCGAGCCCCGTCCACGTCTCCGCCCACGTCTATGCTGTGTAACCCGTTTCCACGCCTTCTCCTCATGCTTCCTCTTTGGCGCCCCGTCCTCAACACCCCACATGACTTCCACCTCACCGCAACTC
The DNA here is from genome assembly GCA_017312745.1 of Gryllus bimaculatus. Lineage (NCBI taxonomy): Eukaryota > Metazoa > Arthropoda > Insecta > Orthoptera > Gryllidae > Gryllus > Gryllus bimaculatus. Next base: position 16,592,545 of record BOPP01000003.1, read on the forward strand.
GCTCACGACGTCTCCTGCCGCTACCTACGCAAGCCCATGCTCCACACCCTAGTTCCCACCTGCCGCACATTCACCCTCCGTCTCAATCCCAGGACCCCACCCACAACTTTACCCTATGACCCCCCCCCGCGCTCAAGCGTTCCTGCTTCGACGTCCTCGCTTCGCTGCCCCGCCTACAAACCCGTCCCTCACCCGCGTGCCGTCGTCCCAACCTCCAGCTGACATTCTCCACCCCACAATCCACCTCATAGCGCTATCTTCACATCTCCGTTCCCGCCTCACACCGCACCTCCCTGGCCGGCCTCAATTCCCACCCGCCCGCCATCGCCACGACGTACCTGCACCGCGCCTTTCGATTCTTTTCCCATCTTGGTCCTGTGCCCCTGCCTGGCCCCCGCCCAGCATCTCCTCATCAGATCCCCACTCCGCCCCCACGCTTCCGCCTCGGCGCGCAGCGACTGCTCCGACGTCGCAGCCGCCCCTTGTGGCGGGGGGAACTTCACGGGCGCCAAGCGCAATCCATCCAACGGGCCCCGAGGCGACGCGACGGCCCGCGCTGTTCAAGCACACGTCACGCCCGCCGCGCTGCACGCTGACTGACGCCCCGCCCGCCCCGCCCGCTTTGCATCACCGCCGCGCCGACAAGCCCCCCCCTCTTATTTCCTGCGCGCCCCGCTGAAGCGACGGAGCGAGGTGACACAGGCGAAAGAAAAACTTGGGCCATCGGAGATTGTGTTTGGGGTGGTGGGGCAGCGCGTCGGGCGAGAGGGGTGAAATCGGAGAAATCGCGTTCAAATCGCGGCGCCGTTAGAGTCGTATCATCGAGTGCAGTGTTGGTTTCCACGTGTGTACGCTGATGTCTATTAATGTGCGTGATCTGGGCTGTCCGGGTGACGTCGCGTCGAAGGCAGTGTTGCGGGAGACCTGAGGAAGACCACGACAAGATGGTCGAATCGTCGGCAACACAACCTTCGACGCGGCGTCACCCGGACAGCCCAGATCACGCACATGACTCTGGTCGCGGAAGCCTACGACTTCGATACATACAATACAATACAACACAATTCGATACATACATACAATACAATTTTATCCGTATAATGTATTCATAAGATAAATTTTAGAAATTGGCGCGGTGTGTTGGGACACATCAAAATTCACTTTCAGGGGTACAAGAAATAGAGGTGTCTGGGAGTCACTCGAAAAAAGGTGGATTAAATTGCGACTCTATGCTGTGTATATAGCATACCCAGACAATTCGGCATGGAATTAAATTAACCGTTGCTTGGGAAAACCTACATACTCTTGTAGAGCGGAACACATGCATAAAATTAAGACAAGATTACAGAAACGGTCGTTGGGAAAGTTTCATTTGATTTCAAGTGATGTGTGGTAAGCCTTGCAGGGAGACAAATTGTACTATTTATTAAAAATTATTGTTTTTAATTACCTCTCTTGTAATTTATTGTTAGTCAAAGTAAATTTAATTCATGTAAAGTGAAGATATCCTGCCACCAAGTTGTGATACTTAATTGCAGAATTAATAATAAATCTAATACAAAGCCGTTATCTATGCAATGGTTTATTAGTTTCTTAGCAAATAGTTTATAATGTTAAGCTGTACTACATGTGTACATGTTTTGGTAACGTTAGGAGCGAGTTTTCAAAATTGTACGAATGCATTAAAGTAACATTATAAACGAGTTGGATATGTAGTTTTTTTGTATAACAGTATTATAAATTCACAAAAGAATCAAAGTTATTTTTTGAAAACAACTATATTGTGACGATCCATGTATCTGACATCTGAGCGCTAAGACGGTGGTCCAGTCTTCGGTTTAACGCTTCCCTCTCACGATTCCCTCGCTGCGATTGGATGAATGTGTGATGAGGCATTTATTCGTGCAATAAACGGCAAATACGTCGAAACCTATACCGTAAGATGTATTTTGTGAACGATTTATTACAACGAAAATGTTCGTTTATAGTGCTGAAATACAAAATGATATCTTTCCTCTCTGCAATCCTAATTTTTTATTCTTCGAATTAAAAGAGGTCATAAACTCAAGTGCATTGAATTAATTTTAAGATCCGGCGCTTTCAGAGGTAGTGACTAAACAACATTATAGAAGTGCCGACGCAGCAGGTGCAGAATAGCTGTGTATCGCCTCCTCCTCCTTCTCCTACCGAGCGGCCCAGATGCAGTTATCTCGGCGCGCCGCCCCCGCAGTGAAGGCGCGCGACGGCAAGGCGCGCTGCGCGGCGCCAGCTGAGCGCCGCCGGAGACACGCAGAAAGGCGACAACGCGGGGCGCGGCGTCGCGCGAAGGAATCGCCCCTCCCACGGCCCGGCCCCCGCCCCGCCCCCTCCCCCCAACAGCGAATGCCGGAGCGCGATATGCTAAAGATACGCAGCGGCTGCGGAGGAACAGGACGCCGTGGGGGAACAGGTGGAGGAGAAGGAGGAGAGGAAGGAGAAGGAGAAGTTGGAGGTGCGTGAGGAGGTGGAGGAGGAGAAAGTGTAGAAAGTCGAGCTGGGATTGGTGGAGGGGAAAGATGTGAAGGAAAAAAACATGAATATGGAAGGGAAGGATAAAACGGAAGTAAAGAAACTGGAGGCGGTGGACGTGAAGAAGGTGGAGGTATGGGCGGAGAGGAGAAGATGGAGAAAGTAGAGAAAAAGGAGATGGCGAACATAAAAGCCACGGACGAACGGAAATACAGCGGACGCAGGAATGGGGGGGAAGTGGAAATAAACCAGCGATAGCCACAGGGCACGTGGAAGAAAATTTACAGCTGAGATAACCGAAACAGTAGGTAAATGTGATTGTTGACTTGCGTTGTCAAGTTGCCCCGGTGTTTGCAAGAAAGTGGCGGAATTAGCAGAAACGAACAGGAGCAAGTGAAGGACGACAGGTGGAAGAACAAGGCCCAGGAAGAACAAGTAGTGGCAAGACGCACGGGGGGGGGGGGGGTAATTAAGGGGTGATGTCATCTGCAGCGAACGCCGGGCCCCCAGAAAGCGCACGCGGCTCAAGGCGCAATATCAACCCCGCGCACCCGAGTTCAAGGGTGAGGGCTGCGAGGAGAAGGGCTCTATGCAAAAGATACAGCGCCCCGGGACAAAGCAACGCCTCTTTCTCCGCCAATGGCCTCGCTGCTTTGTCGTCGCATCCAAGGCATCGCAACGCCACTCCCTCCACGTCTAGTTTTCTCTGGTTGCGTTTCTGGCCTCTTCAAGCGTTAGACAAGCGAGATGCGTTTTCCATGAGCAATTGTTCTCTAACAATTTGTTCATCCGTCATGATACATACGTAATTGTACTCTATATATTCTTCTTAACTGATTAATCGCAATTTGTAGTTTCCAAATCACTAAGAGTAATATTGCCGCATTAAATTTTAAAAAATAATTTCATTGTTTTAAAAAATTATAAGAATGTTAAATTCATTATCTGTACTAATTACTAGATTGAAAATAAAAGCCCATAAGCAAAGGTAACATATACTCATAACATATTCTTACTACAAATATTATATTAACCGATACATTAAGTATATTGACAAACAAACGATTCTAAAGCAATGGGTTGATTACAGCTTACTCATTCTCTAAAATTGCTTTCATTAAGGTAGAGCTGTTAGTTCGATTATGTTAACACGACTAAAAACAACATCAGGATGTTCTTTTATAGAACCGTTCCTTTCTGATGAAATATTTGTTTATCTCGAGAAGGACTGCAATTCTGTGTGGATCGTGTAAAAATAACTCTACTTACAATTCACATGCAAACAAGAGACTATCACAGACACATTTTCACGAGCCTTACTCGGAAAGAAAATAATAAAAACATTTTTTTTCATTTCCTTTCTTGTTCCTTCCTCTGCAATCGCTTCTTGTTTCTCTGTCGTTTCATGTAGAGTAAAAATGAACTCTATAAAATATGATTTATATGGGGATATCATTTATGATTTAGAAACAACAGTGTTGGCTGAACTTTCTGACCATAAAAAAAGTGTATATTATTATTAGATATTATTATTATTATTATTATTATTATTATTATTTCAATGCTATTTGCATAAACTGCGTAACGAATACAAATTATTTCCTGATTATTCTTAATATAACAAACGTATAAATATTAAAATTTGTAATAGAAAAGGAAACAATACTTCTTGTGAAAAGATATAACACGATTGAACTAGAGATGTCCATTTCACAGTTAAAACATTCTTGATACGTAATATGAAGCTGAAACCTTCTCACCGAGTCTAGTCTCGCCTTCAAATCGATAAGAAATTCAGAATAGCTTCCCTTACTACACGGCAAAAAATTTCCAATAACACATATTCGCACTCAAACAGCCATGACCACGCTCCGGATGACAACCATTCTACGAGTATATCGAATCCTTATTTTTATATTAAATATTTATTTCACCAAAGGAGACAGCGTCCCTATGCAAAGCATCAGAACAGCAGTACATTAGTGACCCTATACAAGCAAGAGGCAATCCCAAAGACCGTTTGGAAGCTTTCAAGACAAACAAGGATCAAGACCAGACTCCGCCGATGCTATGTTTGCGTCGAACGTCCACTTTGCTCTCTGCTTCTCGCTTCCATCGCAGCCATCTTTCACCCCCGCTTGTCGCAACGCCAGCGTCCAGACGAACGTAGCGACACGAAAACTCGTTTCGCCAAACGCCTCTTCACAATACACTACAGTAAACAGAAATTCTGGAGTAGGTTATTTAAGTCGTAATACTGTTAAAACAATGTTCTTTCGTGAGCTAATGGAAGATTTTTAAAAATAAATGTAATATATTTAAATATCGCTTTATACTGCTTAATGTACTTATCGAATCGTAGTCTATGGAAATATTCCAATTTCCTACTGTTACACGGTTGCATTGATATACGGTAACAAATGTTTGTTCTTGTTAAATAAGACCTCAAAACTCTACCGTCCACGTGCAATCAATAAACCTTTTCTAGAGATTCGCTTGGCACCAGACCAACGCGTGGGACGTTTGTCCAGTTTCTTCCCTTCTTTCTGCCCCCTCGTCGTCGCCCCATCCCCACCCCCATCCCCACGCCGGTGACGTCAAGAGCGTTTCCACGCAGCGCCGGAAGAAAGTCGTGTTGCCAAGAGGCTCTTCAATACTCGCTACAAGTAGCAATTTCCGAACAAGTGCGTGTAATTCATTTTATAGAGGATGTCTATTACAAAACCCAGCGTTGGATGGCACTTTGCGCTCTGGAACTACAAGGCCTTCATCTCCCCTGGGAAGTGATGGCCCACTAGTATCGTGCCACGCACTTCTACACATCTTATTGGAGAGTTGATGTTAAAATGCTCTCTGCGCACATCAAAGACACTTCGATAAAGTATTCTTGATTATATTAGAAATTTCTGTCCTTGTAGGCTCTCGAAACCTCCGTATATGTGTGTCATTTGTTTTTGTATACTCTGTTCATCAAAACAACTTGTCTGATACTCAACATAGCGAGACAACTAGTATCTGTGATATCACCAGCGAGATGACACAATTGTTAACATTATTATGCCCCATTCTTACATTGCGATATTTGAAAAAAGAATAATACAAAAAAATTCTATTTCAAAGTGAATGTCATAGAGGCTTGGACATCGTAGGACAAATTAATATTAAGCCATTTAGGCAAGAAATACGTACAAAAAGAGGCATGCCAGTCGACAATTGAATTACACATTACGCATTTGAAATGCACATTATTATTTTGTAATCTATCCCAAGAATTTTGAGAAATTACGAAATTTTTACTGCTGTGTCCACTTCTGGTGTTTTTACCTTACACACTATCACTTCACCATGTGAAAGTAATATAGAGCTTCCTATATCGTGTTGCTCGTAAAGTTCTCGTAACGTATCGGACGCTCACAGTCATGATATGTCTTAACACATAGAAGGGAATGAGCCTACTTATTAAATCGAAATACTTATTAACTCTCAGAACATTCGACCGGAAAATCTGACATCGCAACTACAATTTTACTGTTTTCGTGGAACTAAAAAATCTCAAAAGTCCAATTTGTGCGTCGCTCATACACTTCCTCTCTTCTTGACACGTTCTCATAAAGCAGGTCACCGACATTCACTCTGTATGGCAATATATAGAGAATTCAATTATTGTTTTATTGCAGTATTTACTCGTATCTTTCTCTTGTTAAAGGAATCAAATTCGAAAAACTTCAAACATTTATTTGTATTTGTACTTTCCGAAAAATAAGACTAGACCATAAAATTTACATTACTACTGTACAAAGAAATTTACTGCACTACTGTACTGAAAAATTTACTGTACTACTGTACATTACTACATACAAAGAAATACGCTCAAAAACTTACAGAAGAGTTCGATCGAAACGAGAGTAAAGAAGGGAAATCGATGCGTGCGGCGCAAGAGCATTTAATCACTCTCTTTCGGCGTCCGCTTCCGTCACCGCCATATTCCGCTTCCCCGCCACGCCGTCCACGTCGAGAGCGTTTCCGCGCAACATCGGAAAACCATGTCAGCGGTTCATTAATACGCTCTAGTTGGCAATTTTCAAAATAGAGAATGTAATCGATATATTAGTTACGGTAGTCTTCATCTTTACACTGTTCGTGATAGGAAATATCAAATGATATCAACAAAGAATTTCTCCCTTATGTTTTTCGAAAAAAAAACAATAGATTGATGTGCTGTATACTGTAATACGACTCTACTTTACATATACAAAACGATTTGCGAGGAAACCAGTGAAAAGTCTCAATCTAAATCAGACCAAAATTATAATCGAGACGAGAAATCGAAGCGGGAATCGCTCGTCTGCTTGCCTCTCTCCTCTTCCCACCCATTATCCGTCGCCGCCATTTTTAAATTACTTCCTCGCGATGCCGATGGCAAGAGTGTTTGTGCGTTGCACCAGGTAAGCATTGTGTCATCCAGATGTTCGTGAATAGGTTACTTGCCCGTATTCCAACTAAAAAATGTAAATAATTTTTAAGCAGTTCTGCTCGCTCTTGGCTAGAAGAAATGTAAACAGTTCCTAGTCTGTCTTTTTACTCCGCGATGTACATCAGCAACTATGACTCCTACTAGCCTAGGGAGCTCAGCGCATCAACTGGTTAATAATGCAGGCCGGGAGGACCTAGGGTTTCTGACCCGACGGTAGCAGAACGTTAGACATGAGATAGAAAGCTAGGTGAAATTGACCCGCCGCGGCGCGCCGTCTGCAGGGGAATTCTAATGGTCGGCTGCTCTGATCGGTAGTTACCTGTGATTTCTCCGATCACCACCAGGCCAATACCGGAGCAGTACTCTAAAAAACGGACTACGGACCGCGCACGATCTTATGTTCCTCATCCTCGCCCTTACATGTAGGGCACTATCACACATGTTGAGAGACCAGTCGGGTGCTTAGTACGTGCTTTGCCTGGGGCAGTGCTTTACTGATGGGCTATACCTGGATGGAGAAAATCCTGCAAGCCGACATGCAGGTCGGTGCCTGATATCATCATTCAGTGGAGAAAGATCACCGTCACCTCCAGCGCAAAATCATGCACTTTACATACGGGATTAATGATTGCACTAGTTGACGCGCCCCAAATAATAATAAATGAGCATCATCTACTATCAGTAAAACCAGATTACTCTATATGCAAAGCAACCTGATTCAAAACATGTGCGAGGAAATTACTCAAAATGAAAGCGATCACGAGAATAAAGACAAAAATCGGATTCGTGGCTGACTCGTGCACTCTCTCCTTCTTCTCCACGTGCGTCGTCCGTCCGCATCGAGAGTACTTCCGCGCGTCGCGGCGTGCGGCCGGGAAAACATCGTGTCGTGAAGCTGGCTGCCGCCTCCGCCGCCGCCTCCGCTAAGAGAGCGCTCTCGTGCCACGCGCCGCGCGGTTTTTGCGCGCGTCGCTCGAGCCCTCTTCCGGGAAGACGACTTTTCACTTTCGCAACGAGGTTTGCAGTGCGCCCGCGCGGCAACGCGCCGCGCCGCGAGGAGTAGAGCACGCTGAGAAATGTTCGCAGTGAAAGAAGAAGGTGAAAAAAAAGAAGAAGGTGAAGAAGAAGAAGAAGAATACTAATATTCGCACTTTTTTCCAGCTGGTAGTGACATCAATATATGCTTGATTCACGTAAGGAGCCGTCCGTAAATTACGTAACGCAAATTTAGAGTATTTTGGAATACCACCTCTCCCTCCTAAAAGCGCACCCCGTAGTCTTGCAAAGAAACCCCATCATAATTTCGTATCGCTTTTGACAAAACTCCCACCCCCTATGTAATCGCAAAAAATTAAAATAAATAAAAGTTCTGTAAAAAAAAAGTATTCATTTCATTCATTCAGTAACAACTTCTAATCAATTGACATAATTTTGTTTTAAAACAAATTAATTAAATAATATTTTCATGTGTTGGTGTGGCAAAAAAGGAAGTATTTCAACAAATGTTTAAAAATGTGGAAATAATCTATGTTAAATAACACTAATGGAATACCCCCACCCTTATATAACGCAGCGTAACTCTGTCTCAAACCTCCTGCCCCCTCTTAAGTGTTACATAATTTATGGTTGGAGTCTAATGGGATAATTTTGTGATTAAATCTTACCCACCGTAATCATCTAAGAGGATGAGAAATGTCTTATTCGATTTGTTATTAGTTCTAGATCCCAAACAAAAATTTAATTTGCTCTGGACCTTTTACTTCTGTAGTCGAAAAAATATAACTCTATGTCCGCAAATGTATTCCTTATGACTTAAACGAAAATATAAATTATAAACAATGTTTGAGACGAAATTGATAATGCCATTTGTAGTTGATTAACATATAAAAAAATGATTTACTTTGGATTTTCTTACAGCCCCCTATGAATTTCGTCGACGTGGAGCAAGCGATTCTGTCTCCCCGTAGGTAATATTAATCATTTGAATCCATTTGGGCATCCGGTGGGACGTCAGAAAGGGAGGTTGATTAGTCCCTATTGTTTGACGTATAGTGTGATTGTTCAGAGGACAGAGTTTTTCTGCTTCTAGTTTCCAGCATCAACCCGAACTCTAATGTGGCACTCATAGGAGTGTGCAGAAGGGGGTCAATGGGGACCATACATCCCTGGATCTTTTCAAAGAACCGCCACAGCCGTACGTGATAAAATATTTTATTTCAATAAATATTTCGAATCAGTTTTTTTTCCTTTTTAACTCACAATTTGAGATTTTTTGGAATTTTGGTAATTTAAGTCTCTTTTGAAACAGCCGAGGTCATTACTGACAAATATTTTATGAAAAAGTAACATTTAAAATATTGTAATAAATACCGAACAATTAATTACAATCATTTTCTAAATACTTTAAATTAGATTGCCAAACCAAGTAAATTAGGGGATTTGTTTACGACAATATGGAAAGAGTGTTTCTAGGTCATCTGCTAATCTGTAAATGGTTAAACATAAAATAATTTTATTTATTAAAAGCAATCATTGTAGTTACAATTCTTTGTTGTCAATATTATTTACTTAGTAGTTAAGCACGTCGTATGTAAATATAAAAAAGTTCAATACAAATGGGGCTCTAGAAATGTTGTTACCTCTTCTGCTTTTCAAGTTGAGCATGTCTGTGATGGCTAGGCCTCCGACGCCTGTGTTACCAAGGCTCCCGACTGGCCTTCTGACATGTGTCGTGATGTAGCGCATGGTGTGGGTCTATAAGGGAATGGGGGGGGGACAAGCTTTAGATGGAAAGATCGGGTGCGGTCCGTGGCCCGTTTCTACATTTCGGCAATCGACATATATTTGATCGAAAAAATCTCGGGAAACTATTGATAAGACCAACCACCCGCTATAATATTCCTCCAAACAGAGATTAGATTTGACGAGAGTGAAAAACCCTCCATAATCGGAACTCAAACCCCAGAACCTCCCAGTCAAAGATTCTGCAGGTGGAACGACGTTACCGCTAGGCCGTCGCATCTGCGCTGCGCGTAGGAGCTCGTGTAGCTACCGAGCCTAACCATTAAGCTATCCCGCAGAGGTGCGCCTTCTGGCCGCCCGCAGCGCTGCATCAGATACGCGCGCTAAATAGGGCTCGCGCGAGGCTGCCGCGAAAAGCAATGGCGCAGTGGCGGCGGCGGTGCTGCGATAAAACGTGTAATAATTTTATCTAGGCGCGCCCTCCTGCTCCGGGCTATTTCCGCCCCGCGACGATAGCGCGCAGGTGGTGAAAGCGGAGGCGCCGGCTCGCTGGGTAGGCGGAGGGGGAAGGGTTTGGGGGAACGAGGGGAGGAGGGAGGTGGAAGATGGGAAGAGGAAGAGGAAGGAGGAAGAAAAAACAACTGAGCGGCTGGGTTGAGGTGGAGCTGAGCTTGATGACGCGATAATGTACTTGCGCTGATGGCAAGAGGCATGGCAGTGGTGAATGTATTTGCGAAATATGGTGAATGGAATGATCGTGACATTGGTGGTGATGGTGATTGTGGTAATAGTGATGGTTGGGGTCGATGATAGTAAGAGTGACCATGAGGGTGACGATTATGGTGCTGAAGTGTGGGGGCGACATAGGTGATGGTGACAGCAATTAAAATTATGATGATGGTGAAGAATAAAGTGAAGGTGATAACAAACGACGGTCGTTGTGGTGGCAAGGAAGATAGTGATAGTGAGAATGGCGGTAATACTGATTGCGATAATTGTGAATGAAGGTGAAAAGAAGGTGAAAGTAATTTGCTGTTGCGGTTATTGACATTGGTAGCTGTGCAAATAGTGATAGTTATCGGTGGTGACTGTGATTATGATGATGGAGTACTTATGAGAAAATAAGTGTATACGAATGTGAATGAAAGTATAAATAAGTGTATTCGTAAAATAAGTGTATCCGTATGTGAATGAAAGTGTTACTGTTACCGTACTGGTTTCTGGGATTGTGTATTCGAGACCTAGATTTGGCCATAAAGTTAAAATTATGAGCGTGAGGGTAACAGTGACAAAATGGGTAATGGGTAAACTGATTATTTAAAATATGTTTTCATCACCAATTCTATTTTCAAAACTAGTTTATGAAATATTGCCTTGAATTCACACTATAAGATTAAAATTGACACCTTTGATAAGACACTCAAGTAAGTTTATTTCAAACATAAACATCAGGATGCTTAATCAATTTTGACACTTAGGTGTCCTTAAATGGCAAATTAAAAGTACTTTCGTACATTGCAGCTCAAACTCTGGCCAATTGGCGCAGGCATGAAAATAGATGGCTGAAGTGGTACTCTCAAGGGTAGGAGAAGGAAGGTAGCTAAAATTCAGAGCGCAAATTAAAACGCAACGGCAGCAGAGAGCGCCGTGTCTTTGACAGCCGCAGCTTTAATACCGGCATAGAGGAAGCTCGGATGGCAGCGATTGTGTTGTCTGCGGAAAGTAGAGGTGCACGCAAAAGCGGAGATTGAAATTCGGGTGAATATAGAGCAGTGGTGGTGACGGTGAAAGCAGAAAGTATTCCAACCTGGCACACCGAATATCGGTGAGCTAGAGAAATCAATATGATTTTACGGCCGGGAGTATTGGATAGGAGGGATTGTAGTAATTGTTGGTGAAGTTCTGGTTGTGAAAATGAATTGACGGAATAGTGAATGTGATAGTAGAGGACAGTGATGATTGTGATGTTCCAGTTTGTAGGGGTGTCGGCGGCGGTAGTGATGGCGAGACCGTGATGATGGCAAGGAAAATAATGGCAACAGTTTGAGCAATAGCTGAGGTATAAATTATGGGTTGAAGGTGTTACTAATAGTAACGCTGACAAGAGCGGTACCAAAAAATGACGAAGTATAAAAGCTTCTAATAACGATAGCAATAGAAAAATGTAATGAACGTGTGTGTAGAGTTGAAGAATTGAGATTTTAAAGGATAGAAAATTAGAAACAAATGAAATGAAAGGCACTAGATGCTTAGAATGGTCGTGGAAATAGTAGGGGCCAAAAATGCAAATGTATGTTGATGTAAAAAAAGAAGAAGAACGGAGAGTAATACAACATTACGTGCCCTGGCGTTAGAATGAACTGCAGCAATCATGGAGATGGACGCTTTAAAAAATGTTCGTCTGCGTAAAGCATTAGCTCACTCATTCCACGCATCTTAAACACCAACACTTCGATACGAAACATAACGAGGAACATTTTGATACTGACGAAACATAACGAGCAACATTTTGATAGTGACGAAACATGACGAGAAACATTTTGATACTGACGAATCTCAATGAGCAACGCTTCAATATTGACGATTCTTAACGAGCAACACTTATATACTGATTAATCTTAAAGAGCAACACTTTTTGCTCTTGAAAGAGGACAATTCTCATTTTTTGTCTTTGAATGTCAGCGATTGAAAATTATTAAAAAAAGAAAATAACAATATTGCTGAAATGAAAAGAACAATCTAGCTATCATGGAATGGGAGTAAAAGGAATGGTGTTGGCTGTTCGAAAATTATCTTTGTTTACCAAAGATTCCTCATGCAGACATGAGTGAAACCTCAACCATGGAAATGGATGACAAGCATCCATCTAAGCATCAAGAGGGAGAGAAAGGGAAAGGGAGAGAGTGATAAAGAGAGCGATTCTCCATGTTGGTACACAGCAATGTGTTAGTCACGGCAGAATACAGCCGACAACGCGAATCATTAGTGTTATTTGAGCCGTTTACTGCCAAAACAAAGCATCATAGAAGAAAATACACATGCATATTTTTATATAAATACGTGAGAAGGGGAAAATTATGTAAATGCTGTACGGTCAATATAAGAAATAACCTGAGCATATCATTAGAAGGTACCCTAGATGCTAAGACAATTTCTGGTGCCACTTTCTTGTGGAATCGAAACTCACATAAAACTGATCGTGTACAACACACAAGAGAAAGTATGAATGAGATGCGCCACTGTTACAAATTTTTTTGCGATAGAAATGAAACAGATACATGATATTTGATCGATATCACTGAGAACCTATGGTAATCGTGAAATTAAACATGAATCTTGGTTGGAAAGTTCTTAAGTCTTTTTATCTTCTAGGAACTTCAGCATTATTGATATTATCCCGATCAGTTTTTCTTCTAATAAAACTAACTTGGATGAATATATCGTCATTCACGAAAAAGGCTCATGAATAAGAATGAATCGTAATGAAGGCAAGAGGTGTAATGAAAGAGCATAAAGTAGCTGGGGTAACTTACCATAGTCCTCAAGTTAAAAAGGGTCCTGATTTTTTTCATTCAAAACAAATAAAAAAGTATTTTAAGTTAATACAAATCAACCACTATAAGTTATTTCTCATGCGTACATAAATTAATTCTGTTTATGTACAGGAGGTGGCGGAAATTTAGTTTGAAACAAGGGGCCGCCGAGGATGTACTGTTTCGGACCTCATGTTTTCTCTCGGCGCCCTTGATGAAGGCTGTATGTATTCAATCAAAACACCTGTATATTCAAACCAGCAAAATTCACTGACAGAAAACAACTACAATTTGCAAAATTATACTTTATTTAACTTCAAGTATTTACTATTGAAATAATAAAGATAATTGAAAATAATAATTAAAATACTAAAAATACATAAATATTTACTTTCTGCCTTGTAGAAAGTTTGAACAGATACTAAAATCATATTTGTCATCAAAAGAGCTGTGCACTCTTCACTTATCTTTCAGCGAGTGTAAGTATAATTTAAATCAATCATTCATCAGTATCAGCGGTCAATAAACTTTAAAAAGTAATAATATATAAATAGCCTCTACTTTAAGAATGCAATACGTTACATATGAATGGTGGAATGAATGTTTTGCCATGGCTAATAGAGCGTTCTGACATTGACCTCTGGGCGATGACTGGGAGTTTGCTTTGCGTGACGACCCTCTCTGGTCTTACATCCCCCCCCCCGATCTGTCCGTCCCCTCCTCAAACGCCCGCAGCCGATGTGGGCGCCGGCGGCGGCGTTCGCTTGATAAACCCCGCAGCTGAGGTCGCCTTATCGGTTGTCAACCTCAGACGACGTCGGCGCGGGCGGCGCGGTGTGTTGCGGGTGGTAGAGGCCCTTGAGCACACGGTGGGAGGGAGGGGGTGTGCTGCACATGGAGGGAGGGGGGATGGCCATTGGGAGGGTGATGAGGGGCATTTTCGCGAACAGAAGCAAAGCGGTTGGAAGGGATGACGTGGGGGTGGGGATGGTGCATGAGGAGATTGTGGGCGAGCGGATGGTGCACGAGGTGATAATGGAGAAGATAATGGTGGATAAGGGGATTTCAGGTAATGGAATGGTGAATGAGGGAAGGGCGGATGAAGAGATGTAACGAGAAATACTGGACGAGGGGAGATGTGCTTGGACGGGATGCTTGCGGATGAGAGCAGAGCGGAAGCAATCACGATGGACCATGTGAGAAAGATTGAGGAAATGTGTGAGGGAAAAGCCGGAGAGATGTATAAGGGAGAAGTGGAAGAGGGGACGAAGACAGAGTGAATGGCGAATAAGGGAATGAAGAATGAGGTGAAAATGGTCGAGATGATTTGAAGCATGGCATATTAGGAAAGGGCGAGGAATGGAATGGTGGTTAAGGAAATTTCGGACGAATGGCTACCGGGTAGGGCGGACGGGTAGAGGCGAGTTGAGAGGGGGAATCGTGGGATGAGGTGATACAGGGTTAGGAAATGGCCCCTATAGGGAACACCTGCGAAGAGATGGTGAATAAAAGTGAAGTTGATGAGGGGAAGGCGTCTGAACAGATGGGGAAGAAGGAAAGAATAAAGGAAAGAAGAATGAGGAGACAATGGTCGAGATGAGTTACAGAATGTCACATTACGGGACGATGAGCAAAGGGAGAGTGGTTGAGGAAATGTCGAAAAGGCGCTAGCGGGCAGAGGCGTGTTGCGTTGGGTGGGAAGACGGCCAAGAGGACGCTGGTGGGCAGGGCGAGGCGACGGCACAGGGTGGCCGCGTGCAGAGAGGACCTCCGGCGCGGGGGGCCGTTTGCTCAGCGCAGAGACGCCGCCGCGCCGTCGCGTGGGCGGGGGGGGGAGGGGGAGGGGGGCAGCGGGAAGGCCACTTCAGGCGAGATAGCGCGTATCCGCGTTCCGCCCTGCCACGCGCCGCCGTAATTACGCCGCGAAATTGTGGAGGTTCCATCTCTAATTACGGCCACTCGCCAGATTTATGTTCTCGTATCTGTTAGGACGTGGGACGCGCTGAATCAACACCGTCCTTTGGAAATTACTTTCGGGGAACTTTCCGAGGACCTAAGGCGGATGGCGGGGTGATGTTTGGTGTCTGGGAATCTTCATGTGATTCACTCCACATTTATCTACATTTTTTATGATTTATAGATGCACCGAAGTGTGCAGTTTTATACAATCACACATGTAATTATGAATATAAAATCAAATGTGAACATTGTACTACGACAGCATACCTAAAGAGCAATGGTGAGTCTATCAAAAGCACGACGCCAGATGGATTTGGAAAAGCAAGTGACTCGGTTTCCCTCTTCAAAATTCAAACGAAGAATTTAAACAAAGGTAATTTTAAAGCTAACTTCGATATTTATAATACATATAATTTATTTTAAATTCTGAATTTACTCTTCTATCATTTACAATAAAAGTAGGCTGAGAACGTATTTTAATCTTAAATACTTAGGCATTAGAAACACATTTCAATATGCTCTTTAAATTCTTCCGTTGCAGTTAAACTCGTCAATGAAGTCAGTCGTAAATTTTTGCTCTGTCCGGAATTGTTATTCATTTAACCAAGTGCATTTTATGAAGCCACTGTGTCAGGGGTAGGTCTTAAGTAGTTACATAGTCAATGATTACAAGTTATTTTAATTGAAAGAACTAACATAACTGAAAAATGTTTCATTAGCCATGGGAAAAGGGTTGGATATCAACCAACAGAAAATATAATTGTCTCACTTATTCAACATTATAAATTAACACAATGACAAATTTCAAGTTCAAAATAAAGACAAACATTTCAAAATATGCTGACCAATGTCCCTTAACAAAGTAAAAGAGCAGTAAAATGTCTCAAAAAAGCAAATTACCAAGAAATTAACGTAAACTAAAACACATTTCCTTTAAGAAGCGTTGCAAACCACAAAAACATGTTCTAAATAACATAATTAAAGAACCTCGAGTGCATTTATCAGGGCGAACTCTAAGAAGAAGTTTCATAGTAACGGATTTCGAATACAGACGATCCGTCAGAAAACCGAAACTCACAGCTGATATAATGAAATAATATTACATGTTGAGCAAAATATCCGAATTAGACCTAAGAAGACTGTACTAAGGTTTGGATTAACAAATTAAACATCATAAACGAGAACAAAAGTTTGTTTATTTGCGTCTCCGAGGAGCCATCAACCTAGATCTTGTAAATCAATCCACAATCTATTCGACGCATGCATAATGACAATGAACGAATCATCGTCTTTGCCGACTTAGGTTGCTCAGGACATCAACTGATGGCACTGTAGTCCCTATGACCGGGGGGTCCAGGACTCAAGTCCGCACGGTGGAAGGATTTTCTGCATTTGCTACATTGTAAGAATGGTAGAATTCAGCTAATGTCTGAAGGAGAATTCTAGCGGCCGGCTCTTTTTCTGTGGTTTCTCCGATCAACACTAGGCGAATGCCGGAGCCGTGCAATACCAAACGGGCTACAGATCGGACGCTATCTTTCCATTCCCTTCCTTGTTCTGTCACCCCTTACTTACAGTTGCACGCACACACATGTTGGAGGACGAGTAGGGGTCTTGGAGTTGCATGCCGACGTGTAGGTCGGCGCGTGATTTCTCCATGCAGCGGGGGAAGATCACCGCCTCCAATAATAAAATATCACGAAGGAAATTGATACGAAAATGTAGATTGAAATAAACCTTTTCGATATTGAGACACTAAAAATAATTTTATTATTAAATATTTATACACCATTGTCTTTTTCTTAGGACGTTGCAGCTATTACCACATCCTGCGTTTCATATATATTGAAACATTTTAAAATCAAATCATTAAACAATATTAATACGTTTTAGTAAAATCATTAAGCTTCAGTAAACGCGGAATTGACCCGTGAATTTGAAATTCATTCAACAGGTAGTTTTATCAGCAACTACTTCCTTTCGATTACAGTAAATGAACCGTGACGTTTTTAATAAACCGATCACATATAATATTACCTATCTTCCTGTACCAATGAAACCAATCTGCCGTTGTTAAACGAATTTCGAAGCAAATTACTTGTATACCTCAGTCACATATGGTGCATCCAATAATTAGCGTACGTACGTCATTTCTCGCTGTTGAAGCGAAGCAGTTATATTGGTATTTTATTCGAACATGAGCAATTGCCCGTAATATTTTTGTGAAATGTTCGTGTCTTAGAAATAACAGATAAGAGAACTTTAAAATGCAATTTACTTTTGTGAAAACATGTAATGATTATTTGCTAGCAGATGAACATAAGAAAACCCTATTTTTTTAAATTATCGCATTCCCATATGTCTTCCACAAGTCTGCAGCGGCCACAGTAGACTCTAAGAGCGGAAATGAGATACAGATACTAAAGACGAGGCGCATATGGAAAGCAAGTTACGATTGATCACAAAATAAGATTAACATCCACAAGAATTGACATTCATCGATGCTGGTACAATGAAAAACTTATTTAATGCAAATGAATACCTTTCTCGACACATTTGTCACAGTGTGACACTAATATTTGGATTGTATATGGGTGTCGTATAAGACTGTCCCCAGATCTTGGAACCACTGAAGTTCGTACAGTCACCGTCATAACACTATCACTTCATATGTGCAGAGGTGTACATCCCTATAACCCGATCTGGGTTCACCAGCTATATAAGGATTGTTGGATTCATTGATTTATTGGTGTTCTCGGCGCGTCAACTGCTATGGCTATTGGTCCAGTATGTTTTATCTCGGAAGGTGGGAGTGATCCTTCCTCTGCAGAAACTCCCCTTCCCCAGGGTCTCCCCTTCCAGGTATCTCATCCAACGGGACACCGTAGTGGAAGGACATGCTCGAAGCACCCGACTGGTCTCTCAATATGTTCGGTAGTGTAGAACATGTATGCGTGGTGTTTGCGAAGGACTTCGGGACACGGATGAGGATGAAAAAGTAGCTCGTGGTTCTTTGTCCGTTTCTTACTTCTATTGTTCCGGTATTCAACTGGTACTGACCGAAAAACAAGGAAAACTTCCGACCAAAGCAGAATGCTCTTCCAGTGCAGGAGGGCTGGAAATCAACAACTGTAATTAATCCATAAGAGTTCGCTTCCTCTCCTTGAATGCGTTCTATCACCGACTGACCAGACAGTTACCAATAAAATCGGGTTCATAAACCTGACACAATTACGGACGAATTTTTGCCGGCTATTACTTCCGAGCGTGCAGAAACCCGATTAGATCACGTTCTCACGGTCGGTGGCAGGCAGTATGAGCGCAGCCTTTTTACGGTCGGGCTGCGACAAAGCGATTGCTCCTAAGGGCCTACGACTTCTCCAGATAATAGCTGCCAGCACAGCGCCCTCTCCGTTGTCCATCGACGAGAGACTCAAATGCACTCCTTCGGAACTTCCGGGACGCGCCTCGTATATCCCGAAAAGGAACTTCTGACTTTGGACTAAAGAGTCACGATTGAAAATAAACATTTTAGCAGATTAGCAGATTTTTTTGAATTTCTCAGACAGAATAAATGGATTTTAATGGAACCAGATGTTATTGTGAAATTCCATTAGCTGGATATCTCAAATTTCATGGAAGTGTGACATGTGACTCCGACGCAATACATGGTATGCATATTTCAAGAAATAAACTGAGCACGTTTTTGAGAAAAATACTTGTTCGTGTTTACATTTGCGTATGTGATACCGAGGTCTCCATTTTCTGCCTCCCAACTTCTGTTCTGACAGTAGCGACGCAATCTGATCAAGGTTCTGAAACTGCAAGTAGTATTGAGGCTATACTAGATTATGGTTTATAACTTAAACGTAGATTATCCTGAGGAAATCATAATAAAAGAAAAGAAAAATTATACACATTTTCCCACAATGAAAATAATTTATATTACTTCATTTTTAGTATGAAAATATGATTATTAGCAAGGTATGTATAAGGCATTATATAGCAAGGTTTCAAGCTTTTAATAATTAGAATAATAACTCACATGGATTTCTCGTTGAAAAAACATTCTCATTTACATGCATTTTTCGTTCTGGCGAGTCTAACACATCTGAAGCGTACTCCATGTCTCGTCATCTTCCTCTGCGGCTCCAGCGCTCTCAGAGCGCGGAAATGAAACGCGAGGCGTATCGCCAGAGCGTGCTTTGGCGCAGGTTGGCGCGCAGCATTAAGATGTCAGCGGCGCTCGGCTGCAGGGCGGCCGCGGGGCGTTAGGCGGGGCGCGCTGCACGCGAAGGCGCGGAAGTGGAAGCAGCCGCGTGCCCCAGGGCGTCGATGCATATTGCAGGCGGCGCCGGAGCGAATGAGCGACGGCGTGCGGAATGCGAGGGGACATTGCAACGCGCTTTGACGCGGCAGTGACGCACGGACGATATTTGATTAGTATGATGGGTCTTCAATCAGATGCATACTAATCTATGATGAAATGTCTGCGGGGGAATATAAAGTCGCCGTCGTTTTGAAATTATCGTAGAAATTTTATAATGGGATAATGAAGCATCATAGGTTTTTCCAGTACTGCCTCGTCGGGTCTCCACTGTCCAAATTATCGAACTGAAATGCTTTTATCACCCATTATCATCTGGTCGTCTGCAAATAGTACACTAGTGGTAATGGCTGAAGATGTAGATGATGTAACTTCATCCGTCCGATGTTCTGAAAATTAGTAGAAGTGTATGGAAAATGGGGAATTGAGATAAATGTACAAGTACTGAATGTGGTGGGAGGTACCATGGTGGTGGGAGGTATGCCCCACGATTTAGAGACTAGTATAGGAATAATTAAAGGTAATACACAAAATAAGTATTAGGGAGTCACACGAACAGCTGATGGTAGAGACAAACAGGATGTGAAAAATAAAAATATAAGAAGAAAAATAGCCACAAGACTGTTAAATACAGTGCTATGGAACTAAATTATTTCAATGAAGACAAAGATACGCATAAATACCTCATTCATACAGAGTACCACACTCTATGTGGCAGAAGTCTGGACACTAACAAAAAAAATGAAAGACAAACTTCAATCAACAGAAATTATTGTTTGGCGTTCTGGCGAAGATGTTGTGAATTTTCTCTGTTAGATAAAATAATAAATGATGAAATAAGAAATAAAATGAAAGTGCAAACAACCTTGAACGAGACGATCGAAATGAAACAACTAAAATTGTACGGACATATGAGAAGATTAAAATCGGATAGACTTCCACAAAAAGTTTGAAAGTGGATACCAGATCGAAGAAGATAGAGGGAAAGACCGAGAAGAACATGGAACATGGAAATAATTGAAGCCATGAAAAAAAAAAGAAATATATGAAACCGATCTCTGGGATAAAGAGGCATGGGATTTGGGATGCGGAAAACCGCTAAATAGATGATAGATGGAAATGCTGTTGCCGCCCAATAATGTAAGGTACGTGACACATGTAAAAGATGCCAAGCTCATAATTTTTTTGATTGTTTGATTAATGTTTTAGTAATTCCGAGCGCGTCAACGGCTAAAGTCATTAGTCCTGAAAATGTAGTGTAGGTTTTTATCACGGAGGTGGTAGTGATCGTCCTCTGCCGGCTAGCACGGGTTTCCTCCACCAGGGATCTCCCAGCAGCCTAGCACCGTCACAGACGTGACAAGCTCTAAGCTCCCGAATGGTCTCCCGGCATGATTGGCAGTGTAGTGCATGTTAGTGTGTGTGTGTGTGTGTGTGTGTAAGTAAGTAAGTAAGGGGTGAGGATGGTGCAAAGAAGAGGAAACCAAGATAGCGCGCGGTCTATGGTCCGTTTTGTTAGGTACTGCATGGTATTGATCGAAGAAACCAGGGAAAACTACCGATCAGAGAAACCGGTCGTTAGAATTCTCCTCCAGACAGCGACAGAACTCCAGTTAGCCAAGTAGTTAGTGTCGAAAATCCTGCCATAGTCGGCACTCGAAAATACGACCTCCCGATCAGAGGCACTGCAATGACATCAGTGGATGCCCTGAGCTCACGCCTTCAACGAACGTTCTGTCCCCATGGGCTTCACCATAGTTCTCCGCTGGTGGTAATATATCTACAATTACGCAAGAACATTTAGATAGAATCGGGATTATTATATAATTAAATATTTTTGTTTTTCTATGAAGACTCCTCAAAATCGTGATCTTCGTGAATCGGGACAATCCTAATACAAATTTCTTGCTACAAACTTTTGTATATTTGGTACTGCATCACAAATGTTACATGTTTTGCTTATATTTAACATACTTTTCTAAACTCTTTATTCCATTAATTTTTTTGAAAATTATTTCTCAACGAATTAATGAATCTTTAAAATATACTTTGTTTAAATCGACATATTCTTTCTTTCACATGCTGGGAATTGCACCCTGACGACAGGAGGTGCCCCACGAGGAAACGGGGTGAGATACACGCGATCTGAGTTAACCTCCGCCGGCTTATATGATACAATTGCATGTGTGAAATGAGAATAGTATTAATTTAACTACCTTTTACCTTTAATTGCAATTTACCAGAGATTTTGGTTGTGTAGCACCACGAAGACAATGCTACAGTGAATGTTTGCTAGTTATTGAGTTCCCACATTTGTATGTGGGCTATCATTCCTCGCAAAGGTAAAAATGTCCTCTTAAAAATAGAATCCGGCAAGACAAGTTATACTATTTTGAGAATTGTGTTTTTAACATGAAATACTTTATTAATATAATTTAAAACTTTGTAAATTTCTTATATTTGCAAAATTTCTATAAATGAAGCAACATTTTGATATTAAATAGTATATCCCTTTTCACATAATTGTTACATATAGTGCTATTTCCATTTCATATTTATGAACATAGTTTTCAGTTCCATACTACGTATTTTTAACTCATAAATACACACTCGACTTATAATACTGTGACACAACCCTATCAGTGGAACGTAGGCAGTTTCGAATTATCATATTTTCGGTCTTTAACAGCAGCTACAAATGTGTGTCTGCTTCGAAGCCGACTGAGCCAGATTATTTTTTTCCAAATCCTAATTCCCCTAAAAACACAATGGTACGTTTTGAATAAAATATTTTCATGTCAGAGAGTTTTCATGTATGAAAACACACTATTTTTAAACCGGCCACTCAGTGTTCTGTAAAGTATTATGGGAAACCATTCAATCGCGTGAAAAAAGGAACAAATGTCATACAATTTGAGCCTGGTAAAATGATGCCGATTTATGTACTGCAAGAGAACAATGTTACTTACATCGAAAAATCACGGAAGTGTAACTACTGCAACAAAAACCTTTCAATAATATTGCCACAATTCTCTGTAAAATAATTGTTTTAAATGTCAAAAATGTCGATATAATTCAATGTATTTGCATGAATACATTCCAAATGAAACCGTAATTACTATTGACCGGTAATCTATGAATTGTCGAATAAGGTCATAGAATTTAAAATATTTTACTCCTTTTCACATATTTCGTGTTTGTGACTGGTTCTCAAACTCTTAAAGATTGAATACCAACCCCATTCAATTAGTGAAAGTTAAATGCACGCCAAAGAAGAAATTTAGCTAAATAAATTATCTTATTTATTAAATTAATTTATCTAAATAAAGGTATTGAATATAATTTTTGGAGTAAGTTATTAAACTTCTTTCTTAAAAAATACTGATCATACTTTCATGAATTAATGTAGTACATTTGGAAAAACTTAGGAAGTAACTGAATTTTATAACTTACTACAGTAAGTAACAAGTTTTTATTTTTGCCGCAGATATAATAGAATTATCTTGAAATTATAAAGTACGTACATATTTTTAATTTATGCAAATTTCTTTCTGGATTTGGTTCACGTACTGCCAACACACACCCCTTCCCCTTGTATAACACGTACCGAAGGTTGTGAATACATGGGTCGGATTGATATTACAAAAGTATTTTACTTATAAATTGTGCAAGGATCCAGAAATCTATGTTAAAGCAAAAAAAATATGGCAGTTAAATGGTTAATGAATGTTATCAGTTGTTAATTAAGAGGTTTTTTGTGAAATATCGTATTTACATAACGGAAAATGGATACATAGCAATATTGTGAAACATCAAAGAAAAGAATTAGATAGAAAATGGGGTAACCACTTTCTAATCAGGAATTAGGCTGCGCATCATCCCCGAAGGATCTTTTAACGGCGTTCTGTTGACCATCTCATCATTTCTTCACATGATCGTTCTATTGGCATATCGATATTTTACTACGGTAGGCGTTCTGTAGATTGGAATCTTGTGTCTCCGAGCTAACACCGCATCAATAAGTTAGTTGGCATGTACTGAGAATTTTGAGCTAATTGAGTGCACGATTATCTCCATTATTCACCCTCCCAATCTCCCTTCCTCATTTTCGACACGATCTCTCCTTCACTTCTACCTCCTACTACACTTCTTTCATGATCACCACATTACTTTTTGCGGGAAGCCCGTATCTTTCTTATTACAATCCAGTTCATCGTGATGAAAAATATATCCGTTGACATGTCTTGTGCGCTTCTCTAAATTGATAGATTTAAGTGTCACGAGTCTATTCAAGACAATTTTAATAATGCAGCATTATTTCCAAATAATACAGCATTCCATCACATTCGTATGTAAAGCATTATTTACTCTTGATACAGACATGAGCTTTATTCCGAACGGATATACCGTCCGACAAATGCTTCTTCCCTTGGTCGTGGCTCCTTGTTGAATTGATTGATTGTTTCCGGGTGGCTATGGCCATCCGGAGTTCATACCCAGTATAAGTCACTTAAGTGTCTTGAATGTTTTATCCTAATATGGGTTCCTTTTCCGTTGGATACTGAGATCTAACGCCGACCTACAAGTCAGCGGACGGGGATTTTCCCCCAAGGTATCTACTCCAGCGGGGCAACGCCTTAGCTGGAACAAATTCTAAGCTCCCGACTGGTATCCCGATATGTGAAGTACTGTAGTGTAAGTACGTGTAAATGTGAGTGAGGGGAGGATATAGGACAAGGAAGAGGAAGGAAAGATCGCGCGCAGTCCGTTATCCGTTTGTTTGAATACTGCTCCGGCTTTCACCTGGTCTTGACTGGAGAAACTACGGAAAGCTACCGATCTGTCCAGCTGGCCACTCTTTGCTGAAGTGCCACTCCAATAAATAAACAAAAGAAAATCGCAAAGCTTTCCGTGACTGCGTTGAAAACCTTTCAATTTGACCAGCAACTCAACAAGCGCCATTTCAAAAATTCTTCCATAACCACCACTATTTGATATCGCCAATTTCAACGCTGCGGTCGTCACCACCACCACAACTCCGCGGCAGCCGCCGGCGGTGAGGTGCCACCGTTTCCATCACCATCACCATCACCATCACCAGCGCCGCCGTCGCCAGCGCTCCCCGCAGCTCTTGAAAGGCTTCAGCGCCGCTCAATAAAAGCGCCGGCCAGCAGTTTTGTGCCCAGGTGAAGTGCGCCGCGCCGCGCCGCACTACGCTGCGCTGAGCAGCCCCACGGGCGCGCCTTCGCTCAGCCCTCGGCGGAGGCCAGGGCGAAAGGCCCACAGGGGACGAACAAAGGGACTCAGAGAAGGAGCAGTAGACAGAGAACGGGGTGGATACATGGCAAGACATAGGGAGGCGAATTAGAGAGTAGTTTTAGTTTTAAATATTTATGTATTTAACGTCAAAAGGGTTAAGAAAAAGTGTGACGTAGTACGGTGAGAAGTTCATAGTTTATAGAGCTCATGCTCTTCTGTCCCAACTCGAATTCATATTAAGTAGAATTATGAATACAGATAACAACGGGGGTTTTAGGTACGAATTGGTATGAAAATACTCCCGCCAGTATAATAAATATATTTTTGTTTATTTTTTCAGTAGCTGAAATAAAATGTTTTCGGGTTATTTACCACAAAAATCACTTTAACAGTAAAATGAATGAACTGTATCTGTCGTCCTAAATAAAAGTAATTTTATTTGCATCTACGCCATGCCCGCTCTATCCCGATCCTTCCCAATCCTTACAATGCTTCATCTTCTTCGCCCATCCATCCTGCATCCCCCATCGTCCTCGATCTGTCCGTTACGCCATGGCCCATCCCGTCTCTTCGTAGCCCACCCATCCTTGCCACTCGTCCCTATGCTTCGTCAGACCCTGCTTTGACCATGCTATCCCCGCCATGCTGCCCGATAATCAATATTATCTAACTTCATTGCGTATTGCATTAACCCAAATTAAACCAAAATTGGTATGGAGGACAATAATTATTGTAATGGACTGGATAATAATTATTGTTGTCGTGAAATATTAGTAATATTGTGATCATGTATTAAGTAATATTAAGAGATCGAATAAAGCATCTAATATTGAATCACACAAAAAAACCAATCACCTAAGAACTAAAGAAATATGTATGTGAATGTAAATAATAGCTTTCATATAAATTCAATTAGACTCAATTCATGATGATAATATAATCAATGTAGGGCAATTTTATCTTTAAGTTGCTGTCTGACCTTCTCTTATTCTAAAGCAATCAGAATTTCAGGATATTAGAGTGTAACCATAAATTAACAAACTCGTTAATGTTTAAAATATACATAACAGTCAAAAGAGAGGGGGAGAAAGCATTTAATAACAAAAATAAGGTGAAAGTATTTAATGGATAAAAATTACAGAAATCATATCTATAGAACAACAAAAGAATTGTAGATCCCAAAAACAAATCAGAATATGGGAGAAAACAAATGGAAGACTGCAGACTCTAAAGTCTAATACTTACGGAGTATTATAATTGTGGAATAAAAAAATGTATTCACAATGGAAGGACAGATTCACTATTCTGTCTATATAACTTAATATCAGTCAACTTCAATTTTGCGTGTGGATTACTGTCATTTACGTTGCTTATAAAGTAGTAAAATAAGTAAACAAATTGTTACGTTTTTTACGATGAGACAAAGTTCATATTCCTTAATTGTGGAAGAAAACTACTAAAATCGTATATAGATGAAATTGTCTCCTGAAGGGAGAGGCCTCTGAATATCTAGGGTTCGAAGGGTCGTCTTACACAATTCCATCGCGACCACGGTACTTCTTAGTTTCTTTTTCCGAGCTATAACTCCATACCCAACGCTTAGATTTGAATAAAATTAGGATAAAATCCACAATCGGTAGAATGGACTCCTGAAACATCGGTTTCAAGGAACACAAGAATTTCATCAGTTTATTCAGAAAACAGCATACTCAAAACTCGTGTGGTTTCTGGCCGTACCACCAGGGTCCATATTTCGACGTGAGAAAAAATTTTGAAAACTGTAGATAAAAATATGAATAATCTCATATTTAAAGACGAATTGCAAGAAGAAAAGTAGTTATAAGCATTTCATTCATTTGAAAGAAGACTGGATACCATACCTACCGTTTTTGGACATTAAGTTTGATTTAATTAAATTCGCTGATCCCAGCAAAGCGGAGGTGATAGTGTTATAAGCAGTTGCGCACCTATGGAGGAAGGGGACTCGTGGAGCTTCATCTCACCTTCCCCGAAGCCAATCATACCTATTAAAAATTTAGTTTTACTAATTTTCTACAGCAACGAGTCAATAACAAGTCATTAAGTATATCAATTGCTTCTGTTATAAATATTAACTGTAAGTCAACAAATACAAATTCGTTTCATATTGACCACAAATATAATTTGTGTGTGAAGAAGGGGAAAGAATAGGACAAGAAAAAAGAAGGAAATATCGTGTATTCTCCATGGCCCGTTTGTTAGGGTACTGCTCCAGCATTCCCCCGACGTTGATCAGAGAATCCTCGGAAAGATACCGATTAGAGGATCCGACCGCTAGAATTCTCCCCCAAGCAAACATCACGTCGGCTGTGCTCAACACCTTCCGCTCCCCCTCCCACACAAGCCGGAGTAGGGGAACGAAGCGCTGGGAGGGGAAGGGGAAATGGCGGGGCGCTCGTCTCCGCAGGGCGCGCTCCCTCGGGCCGCGCAGACGAGCGACCGCGGCGGCGGCCGACCGCGGCCCTCTATTCTCAGACGGCTCCATTACGCGCGGGAAGAATGGATGTCGGGACGTCAGCGGGAAGTTTGGCGGGGCGCGCGCCAGAATGTGCCCTCGGGACCTCGCGGCCGCCGCTCGGCCCCCGGCCCGCTCTGCCTCGCCCCGCTTCGCCACCGTCTTGGGGGTGGAACCGCGCCAACTCCTTCTCCACTCCAGCGCCGACTATGCAGCGTCTCAGACCGGGAGGTCCTAGGCTTTGAGTCTCGACGGTGGCACATTTTCGACGGGAGAGTTTAGCTTGGTAGAATCCAGCCGCTGCCTGGAGGACAATTCTAGCGGCTGGATGCCCTAATCGGCACTTTTTCAAGGATTCTACGATCAAGATCACGGGAATGCTGGAGCAGTACACTAGCAAACGGGCCACACACCGCGTGCGATCTTTCCTTCTTTATCCTTGTCCTCCTCACCCCTTACTTATACACAGACTTTTACATGCCCTACTGCATATATCGGGAAACCGGTGAAGAAATCAAAACCTGTCCCAGTGTGGGTGGTGTCATTCTGGAAAGAGATAGTGGGAAACTCATTGCAAGTCGACGTATATAACAAGGAAAGAGCTCGCAATCCATCGTAGGAAGAAAACCGCCAGCTCCCGTGGAAAAACACAACACTAATGCGACTAATCGCCATAGAAGTTGACGTGTGTGGATACATAACTCTATCAAATATCTACTAGCTCCTTGCTTCGCGCATCCCCACGAGCCAACCATTATGTTCCTCTCCTACCATTCCGCCCTCACCCACTCCGCCATCTGCTCCATTCCAACCATATAGGGCCCCAAAATTCTGCCCGAACATGGAATTTGACCCCGCCAGTCCGTTATAATCTTTGACCCCCAACATTTGACCCAGCTCTAACCTTCCGCCATATCTATACCATTGTTTCCCGCGCCCTAGCAATTCGCCCGCACCATCCATTCCGCACCAACCCCATCATTTCACCCCTTCCTTTCCATTTCGACCCCCTCGTACGATTCTGCCCATTCCATCAACGGAACTGTTCCCCTTTACCCTCTACGTCGCCGCACCCAGACTCTACCTCACCCGGCCCCTGCGAAATCGCCCCCGCTATCCCTAGTTCCTCACTTCCATCTCATCCCCCCCCCCTCCCGCAACACTTTGCACCTCGTTCTCGGCTTCACGTGGCCACATTCCGACCCAACTTCAATCCGCCCCGCCTCGTCTCACCCTCGTCATCACAGCCCCGCCCCACGTTCTTCAGCCTCCTGCGGCCCAGCTCAATTTTTTTGCTCCCGCCTTCCACCGCTGACCCACTCCCGAGTCAGCGCGCTCCGCGGCGCAAACGGCCGCTTCCGGGGCGTTCGCAGCCTCTTCTGTCTCCGTCGGCGACCGCCGGCGAGGCCCTCCGTCACCCTGCGCGGAGTTATGCCCGACGCGCCGCGACTCCGCCCGGCGCACTGCGCTCGTTGACGACTCGGCAACTGCTCGCGGAACTCCTGGCGCCTTTCTTGGAACAACTCGCCAGTCTCGCTCCGGGCGAGGGGAAATGCCGGAGGCGGCGAATGCGTCAGTGACGGTGGCGGGTGGCGGAGACGTGCAGGGGGCGGAGGCGGCCGAGGGGGCGGCGAGGATATGGTGACAGAAGAGAGGGTAGAGCTGGCGTATGCGGGAGCTGAGGTAGCGAAGGTAACGTAAATGACAGAGGCGACGGTGGAGGTGGCGGTGGCGATGGCGATGGCGGTGGAGGTGGCAGAGAAAAAGGCGGCGGTGGCAGCGATGGCGTTGGTGGCAGGGGTGGTGGGGGCGGCGCTGGCGGTAGGGCGGTGGAGGCCATGGATGCGGCGGCGGTGGCGGCGATGGCAGCGGAGGCGGTAGTGGAGGGTGAAGAAATGAATGCGTTGGGGTCGGAAGCGGCAACGGAGGTGGTGGGGAGTCAGAAGCTAAGATAGTTGAGAGGAGGTGTAGCAATGTTATGGAGCAGCGATTCGCGACTTCAATATCCTGCGACATATCTCTGAACATTGTGTGGATTCTCCAACTTCCAGGGCATTAAATGAAAACAAACAAACGTGAATTCTACTTAATAAAGATAAGAAAGGTCGTCATTCAACTCAATAAAATTTTAATTAAAATTTTAATGTGTACTTTCTTCCATTCTACCTCAAAGTAAATTGATTATTTTATGATAACATGGCTTATACAATCCGATTTGCTTGTACTATAGACGTGCAAACAAAATAATATATAATATTTGACATTCATTCAAGTCACACAACATTTAGTTTTCACAAACTTTTCATAGAGATTAGACATATTTTTAACGTTAAGTTAATACTTTTTTCTTTGACGTTAAAAAAACATTACACTATATATTCGTGTAGGTACTTATTTTAAACATATTTTTATGAAGCAGTTCGAGACACATTTTGGAAATTTCGAAATTGTCTTCTATATTTTATTTCCTGTGGACACAAAATAATCTTTGCATTTTACTTATTGAAGTGTTGACTTTTTAGTAGGCATTTAGAAAAAATCAATCCAAAATGCACGGAAATCAAGCCATCTGTAAAGTCACGACCATTCAATGGTCAGACATTAGAGAAAAAACCCTCATTTCCATTCGTTCCGTAGTTCTCCCTCCGCATTTTAACAACCCCTGTTCTTACAAATCTCGCATCTTGGTCCGTGCCCCTTCTCTTCGACCGCAGCCAACTGCCGCCGCAGATTCCGGCGCCGGCGAATCGAGGCCCACGACCGCGCCCGGCGCCGCCTTCACATCCACGCGCTTCGTTAAGCGCCCCAACAATTCAACGTCCGTCCAATTAAGTGCAAAATAATGGACGGCGCGCGCTGCCCGCGATTTACGTGCGAGGCAGAGGAGGTGGAGGAGGCGTAAGAGGCGGAGGAGGTGGGGGAGGTGGAGGAGGCGGAGGAGGCGGAGGAGGCGGAGGAGGCGGAGGAGGCGGAGGAGGCGGAGGAGGCGGAGGAGGCAGAGGAGGCGGAGAAGGCGGAGGAGGCGGAGGAGGCGGAGGAAGTGGAGAAGGTGGAGGAGATGGAAGAAGTGGAGGAGGTGGAGGAGGCGGACGTGGCGGCGGCTGCTTAGGAAGCGATGTAGGTGGAAGCGGCAGTGGCGAAGTCTGAGACGGAGGCGGAGGCCGCGCGGCGCCCATCGCCAAGTGGCGGATTTATGCGCGCTCTGCGCCCGCCACTGCTGCCGCTGCCCTCTGAGGAGTAAGGGGAGGAAGGCCAGGTCGGCACGGAAAGCGAAAGGAAGCTGATACGATATGGAAGAAGGGTAGAATGAAGATTAACTGTAATAAGAAGAGGGTTCAAAAACGGTCGCATAGAAATGTGGGAAAATTATTCATTCAAAGGCGAGAAAAAAAGAGAAATGGTTGTATAGGAGGAGGGAGGGAAATCAGTGGGAGAGTGTAATGTAATAGAGAGGGGGATAGCACACATTATAGAAAAATAAGAGAAGGGGAAAGAGATACGGCGAGAATGGAGGAAGAGATGATGACGGCAATGAAATCCAACAGCCAACTAGAGGGTAAGAACGAGAGTTAACATTTAAAACAACACTGAGTTACAAATTTGTAAACAATAACATTTCGATTATTATTATTATTATTATTATTATTATTGTATTTATATTTGATTTGTTTTTAGTAGAAACGATAGAAATATATTTATCATATTTCTGGCTTGCACGGTCTGGTTATCTATAAAGACGTGGAATACTTTAATGAAATTTAACCCAAACAAAATATAACTTGATGTTTTACACCTAATCACATTAGAGAAACCACAATGGGCCTCTTTCATTTCACAAAGCATTCTACAGTACTACTTCATAATAACGCCTATGAGTAAATGTCTATCAATACAGTCCTACTAATGCCAGGGTTGAATGAATTAGAAAGTAAAGAACATTTTACTATATCTGCAGGTGGTACGAGATACTATTTCAACCGCTGTGTTATTCGGCATTTCATCACAGAGTATTTACGCATATAATATACTTTCAAAGAAACAGTGTCATCTAACAACATTGGAGTGAAATTAATTCTTTTTTATTGCATTGATTGCATGCAATTAAATGCTTTGTTCACTTGTCACGGTAATTCACATGAAATTGATTTTTGAGACTGCCCTTATTAAACATGGTTCTTAAAGAGCATGCCTAACGTACTAAATGTTCATTTTTTAGTACAATCACAGTTTAGTAAACAATTGCGAAGATTTTAATATTTTTCATCCGGTGCAACCTCAGCTCTCTCAGTGGCGAGCAAGAGGAAGCACTAAACAAAAATGAATCGTCGATGTGCGGCATATATATTTGCATCCTGTTCACACGTTGTTTACTTGATGGTATGTAATAGTGATACAATTTTTATGCAGTGAGTTGAATCGATTGCGTATTATTTATTATCCTTTCTTAGTTATTGTGTTATTGTTGAATTGTGTCTGATCACATTCTCGTCTTGCGTACATTGATGCACAATTAAAAATGTCAACAACATATGGAAATGCCTGTAATGCCATAATTTGTTACAACAATTAAAAGAATTCGCCAAATGGAGGTTTCCTAAAGGTACAAATTTAACGCGAATGTTATTTCAAAGCTCATTTGCAATAACCTGATTTCAATGTTTTCTTGTTTACCTTCTATATGGTTTGTGTACACTTTTTTTGTACTTTAGGTGGTTCAATCATTTTAGATGTTAAGAAAAATTTTATGTCAACTAATGACTACCATGTAAATCTTGAATTATGGTATTTTATGGTTTTTAATTTATCGCGTGAAAAATATTTTTTAGATATCTTAAGAGATCTTTTAAATATCATTGTATCTTCTAGGTGTACGATCCCCATCTCAATAAGCTGTTTTGTGGAGTTTTCTTTGATTCATAGAGCAAATGCTGAGATGGTCCCTTGTTTTGTTTCAGCACAGAAAATTAAGGTAAATGGTAAATGTGATTTTATTTTCCTCATAGGATTGCGCAATTCCGTGTGTCCATCTTTTGTCACAAACTTTTCCACCCGCATATAAAAATGACACTTTTACTATTCGAATCATAAATAAAATTTTACGAACTCTTTAGTTAATAATGCGTTCTTGGATCTTTTTATTCTCTGGCAATTTTATGCCACTATCGGAATTACATACAAATATAAATTAGTAACGCTAAGGGGCTATCACGCATGCGTATGGATAGGTGTTTTCTTTGTTTCTTCTGCCAGAACTATTATGGAAAACACTAAAGTAAAATTGGACTTTGTTGAGTGTTTTCAAATCCATACTTATACAGTACATCCCATGGAATGCAAGAATGAATAAATGAATGAAAGAGGTGAACTCTAAAGTCCATTTTAACCCTTCTCCTTCTGAGCGAATAGGTAAAGCAGGTGCGTATGTTTCAACGCAATTTTCTACACGGAAATTTCTCTGGCGGAAGGCTAATTTTATTAGCCAGTTATTCGCACCCCAAACACAACCCAAAAGTGAAGCAAATAACAAAATTCTGACGAAGATTCATTGTATATATCATTCCAACAATTAGGGCGTGCTCTAAATTATTTATGTTGCCGGCCCTGGTGGTGGTCGTGTGTTTAATTCTCTGCGGTGGCCACCAGGGCCGCAGAGCTTGCTGCGCAGCGCCGGGCAGTGCATTTGCTGCGTGCAGATAGTGTCGCCACGCCGCTTTTGACAAGCACAAATCCCCGTCCTTTTGAATAGGAGGGGACAAAACAACCAATTCGTAATTATCAGCTGCAACAAAAATGATTAAAGGACGTTCTAATTGGAGGCAATAAAATGAGACGCGCATTATGAACCTGATTATATAAAGAACGAACATTCGTCTGTAGTGTGAAATTAGCTACACTAATGTATCCGATGGTTTGGGAAAAGTTATTGGTACGAATAATAACGGCGTTTCACTTCCAACACAGTTTGACTAAATTGTCTCTTTAAAAATGTAAAAATTGCGTAGAGAATAATTTATTATCTGTCGAATCTAGTTCTTTCTTTTTATGCATTTTACGACAAATACTACTAACAAATCGACATAAATATTTTTTTAACGTAAATAGCTTATTTTCTTTTGTTTTCTGGGCACATTCTAACAATGAATTTATCAACCATGAGTAGATATACATGGCAGGAAACAACGTAATTCGCTTAAATACAAATTATTCCAAATGAAATATGTACTTACTATACAATATATTTATTTTAACATTAAAGCTTTAATAACATCGTCGTTTAGAAGTACCTTATAGGTTCATGGCTTGTAGTTGCACGAGTCACACTGCATGACTTGTTAATATTTTAAAAAAATCTTTTTGCTCATTTTAGGAAAGATAATACGCCACAGTACATATTTTATTGAAGTAGACAGAATTAATTATTCACGTACACCACATTTATGAGCATTTTCAAATAACGCACATAAACTCACGAAGAAAACGAATTTGTCCATTCTCCCTCGCGGATCTGGGAACATATTTCTGTCGCGACGATCAAACGTTCCGCCGTTTCGCGCGTGAACATTTCCCTGACAGACTGCTTCTTTGCGGATTCATAAATTCGAGAAACGGAAAAGGAAATAACTCGTGCGCGGCGCGCGTGTAGGCCTCCTTTCTTTTGTTCGCTGTGTGAACGTCCGCCTCCCCGGGGCATTATTCTGTTGTGGACAGCGCGACGTACAGCGTGCGACGCGAGCACCAGCCACAAAAAACACACACCCGGACGCCACAACACGCGCGGACAGGCCGACAAAAATCGCGACGCTGCCGGGGATGGTCACACTAGCAACAGGGCGGAACGTGACCTGACGACCGGACAGGACGGGGTGACGGAAGAGATACAAGAAGTGCTACTTCTTTTTTATTTCTTCCTTTGCAGATTTACAGGTTTTCAGGGGGGTTGAATTTTTAGAGAATTGCAATTACCAGGGGCGTACTTAGCATAAAACAAATGCGCGGGCAACTACATTGCTGTGCTACCTTTTCCATTGGAGCTTTCTTTATTTACATGTGATATAATTGTCTAGTCTTGAGAAAGAAAAAATGTAATTTTTTAGGTTTGAAATGTTTAATATCTAACAAGGTGTTAGTGGATATTTATTGTTACAATTCAAAATTACAACGCGACGCTTTCAGTGCACGTTGCGTTGAAGTTACACGGAATGTATTTTACTGAAAAACCTTAGTATTCCATAGAAGAGTATAAAAATTAATAAAACACTCACCACACAAATATTGTATAAAATCCAACACACAAAGTTAATTGAAACAATAAAATGAGAAAAACAGCAATACACAATGAAATACAATAGCAGAAACCCTTTAGGGGATGTAGTCTCCAAAACATTATAAATACAAATAACCAAAAAGGATTATTTTAATATTGAATCATTGGAAACATTTACAGGTTTTCAGGGGGTTACAGGGTTGCCCGATTGTTTGGAGAGGATTTTTCCAAAATGTCCTTTATCAATTCATCAAAATGTTTTGAAAATACAGGACAATCACAAACGTATATACACAGAAAATATAAATAAAATATATTATTACACAGTGTTACGTAGTCCCTTTCGATTTTTTTAGGACAACGCTCCCGCCGATCCTCTTACGCACACGCCTACAGCAGTTACTATTGGATATGCAACATGCTACAATATAGTGCAGTGAAATGAGAATATTTTGGTATATGCAAAATATTCCTCGAATCATGAGTATTTAATAGTTTTACTTCATGTATGAATATGAGAGAAGAGAAAGTGTGACGTCATGGATACTCACAGCGACCACAGACACAGAGCTTTCGTATAACAAATATATTT
>BOPP01000003.1:16632953-16680453 GCA_017312745.1 Gryllus bimaculatus
AATAATAATAATATTAATAATAATACATTAATATAAATTCATAAGTTCATTACTATGCAAAGTTATGACTGGTACTAACATGCGAGAAAGGAACGTGGGAGGATAGAAAGCTTCATACGAATGTATTACGTCATACAGTTGTTAACTATTTTTGATGTTAAATTAATAAATAACAAAATATACTAATGTTACGGAGTTTAATACAGTAATGTTTCTAGAACTAACCATTACTATAAGAAATTACTTTCTTGCATTGAACATGCAGGACTCAGACAACTAGCGGAGAACGATCACCTAGTGGAGAACTATGAATCAATATTTTGCTTTGGACTTGTCGACGCGGTTTAATGCCACGTGTTCGTAGGTCGTCTCAATAAAATGAAATATTTTCTGCAATGATAACTAATCATTAATATTTTCTCCATGTTTGTTGTAAACTTTTCAGTGATTGTTCGATCTATAATGATCTACTATAATGAAGTTCTATCGAAATGATTATCACTCTGCAAGGAACAGCCATCTGCGCCTGATGGTAGAATTATGTAATGTGAGTAGAACAAACTTTTTTTGACATTTAATGAAATTTGACCTTTCAAAATGCCTCATTGAGATAATTTTGCTCAAGATTCGGAAAAATTATTTTCAATGTTATTTTACAGATGGCCCTCTATCAGCTTATGTTAATAAAGCAGGCCCCAAAAGGTTATTGGCTTCTTGGAAACGTGAGATCTCGCCACATTATCTGTGTAAAATAAAAGTACTAGTACATTCGCCGGCAGTTTGTCCATGAGACTAATTCACCTAAGCGAGAACGCCGCAAGGAGCGACCTCAGATGTTAATATGACATTACCTACAGTCTTCTAGCGCAGTTTAATTGGATGGGATTCACACCCGATCAGCAAATGAGTGGCAAGAGAGGTGTAGAATTCAACATTAACTCGGAAAGAAGTAACCTGTATATTTAAATATGACGCAGGTAAGCCAAATGTAATCCCACAATAAAATACCCCCATAACGTATGATTGATATCAAGAGACACATTTGAAAACTGTAGGTTTCGGAGCCTTAAAATCTGATTTTAAATGAGAGTGAAAAGGGAGGCAAGGGGGAAGGATGAGAAGACAGGGAAAAGAAGAAAAGGAAGGGAGAAAGACGAGGGAAGAAAAGGTATAAAAGCAAGATCATAAATGGGGTGGTTGTGGCGGAAAAAGATTGAAGTGAGAGAAAAAAGCGACCACGATGGATGAGAGGAATGGAGAGGAACATGGGAATAGAGATAGGGATCAAGAAGAGAAAATAAGGGTTGGGAGAGGAACAGTGAGAACGAGATGAGAGAGGAGGGTAGAAAAGAGGAAGGGAAATAGGAAAAGGGAAGAGAGGAGAGCAAAGAAGAAGAAGAGAGAGCAAGAAAAAGGAAGGGATTGTGAAAAGTGGGAGTACGGAGGAGTTGGCAGAGAGAAGAGAGGAAGGGTGGGCACGGAGTTGAAGAGACAAGAGGAAGGAAAGGAAAGGAAAAGAGAGGAGAGGAAGCAGGCATGGTGCCGGGTCAGAGGCACGTGCTGAAGAGGCTCTGCGAGGGCTAGAGGGGCTCTCAGATCAACCCGCCCTCTAGCACACATCCGCTGATCTACATATGCAATCCCCACATCGCATTCACGCGGACTGCGCGCGATAATAGCTTTTGTGACGGTGCTGTACAGCCCAGCTGGATCCGTCTTCGTGTAAGTCTTGCCGGTTGCTGATTTAAACGATATGAAAGAAATAAAATAAATTAGTTGAAAGAAAATTATGTGGAAACATGTCTGTTTGAAAAATTCCCTCTCCCAATGTAAAATTACTGTCAAGCTGGAGAAGTCCACAATAGTTGAGAGAAACCGTGGGCACATAGCAGAGATCTATTGATCTCTGCTCAGCAGAAAATAAGTTTCTAATGTAAATAAAGAAAGTTTGAAGCTAACAGTCCCAAATAACAATACTTTATCACGATCTCTTCATGAATCCTCAAAGGCAATTTCTCACGTATTCAAGGGGTTTACAATGGACCACTAACCCTCATTCAGTGTTTTGAATGATAGTAAAAGTAACAACAGCTATTTCAACGATTGTAGACGACCCATTAGTCTCGGACTATTCTAAATGTTGGTTATTCATCCAGGGACATCAGCGCTG
Organism: Gryllus bimaculatus; assembly: GCA_017312745.1. Lineage (NCBI taxonomy): Eukaryota > Metazoa > Arthropoda > Insecta > Orthoptera > Gryllidae > Gryllus > Gryllus bimaculatus. The sequence goes on from BOPP01000003.1 coordinate 16,635,124, forward strand.
GATACTGCGTTCAGCACCTACTGAACACTCAACGGAATAATACGAATGCCCATCACTTAATATTTAGTTATCATCTAAAATCATTTTTCGTTCTCCATTCTGGGTGCTAGATGACTCAGTGCGGCATCATTCACAAACTCTTGTTCCGTTTGTTGTTCTCTAGTAAGTGATCTCACAGGTATGTAAAGTAGTATAAGCTTCTTGTACGAGCATAAAATATTTTGTTTTTATATCTAAAATAAAAACTTTCAGTTTTAAATCTCTTGCTGTATATCTGACATCTCGTTGTGCCTGACATTGCGTCTGAAACTCACCGGGAGATCCTACGATTCGAGCAACATAGCTAAGTAGAACCCTGTCAGTGTCTGGGAGAGAATTCAAGCGACCGACTGCACTGATTGGTAGTTTTTTTTCGTTTCTTCAGGCGTTTCTTCAGAAGTTGCCTTACGATCACGAACCGCGCGTGACCTTTCCTTCCTCATCCTTGCACCCTCATCTCCCCTTGCATTAACAGTTACACTTGCACACGCCATGTTACACCACATGTCGGGAAATTCGAGCCTGTTGGGGCTGGGGCGGTGCACCTCTCAGGGGAGAAGAAACCCCTCAACCCAACCTGTACGTCGGCGCTGGATTTCACGTTCCAGCGAGGAAGAAATACCTCCACCGCCCAGACATATAACACACGCTGCTTCTAGGGGTCTAATGGACATAGCAGGTGAATCGCCTGAAAATACTCGATAACAAATCAAACGATTGTACCGCGCATTGTTCAAATCTGTCAGCTTGTTTGGCTGTAATTGCTTCTCATTAACAGTTCTGTTAAGTTTTAATTTTCACATCCACGAAGAAATTTTTTTTGCACTTAGCTGGAAATTCAACTGAATTATAAAATGTACGATATAAAATGTTTGCATCACAAATAAAAATGTAATGTAGCAATATTATTCCCACAAAATAAATACCCGTGTTCATTAACAGTCATGTTTGAGGGAACAAATAATATATAATTTGTAATAACATAAATACTGAAATCAATAAAATGTACCGAAGACCATGATCTATTATTTATTTAAAAACAACTTGCGAAAAACTAGAGAATAAAGTGACAATGTTAGCAAATTATGTGATTATAATAGTCATGAAAAATCAATCATTAACCAAGTCAAGTGGTATCTAGTTGTTCAACAGGAAGGAAGTAAGCATGTGATGCGAGAGAATGCGAGTTAGGGATGTATTTGTTATGTTCCGCTGAAAAAAATATACATTTTTTGAAAGTACAGTCTCAAAAATGAAAATAAACTATGTTAATAAAGTTTTAAAGATTAAAAAAGGAAGCTGAAATAGTTTGCATTGAAAGAAGAAGGAAATACCCGTGGCCAGAGCTCCACGGGGCACATTTCATCGTAGAAGAGGATGCAGGAGAAGTAATCAATGCACGCAATGTAAACCATAGTTATAAACATTTCGATAACGAAAACTCATTTCTTTCTTTTAAAACAAAGAGAGGGAAGTACATTATGATTTCGAATATGAGTATTCAGTTATGTGTTAATATGTACACACTGAAATTTTCAAATGTTAGTATTTTTTCCTATTTTATTAGTTTATATATTGTTTTTGTTGAGAACGATGTTGAATTTCTGTTTTTTAAACAGTTAAGAAAAAGTTAAATTTGAAATAAATACCAAATATATTTGTTCGTGTTAAAATAATGTTTGAGATCAGATGGTAATTCTAAGCCAGAATAACATTTGAAATTTGTATTATTTTGTGGAAAGTTACGCCAGTTTGGGGCATGGTTTCTTACGAACGTACATTTCTAGATAACTTGTGCAAATTGGCCAACGCAGTAGAGCAAGGCTGTATTTAATCCGACTGGTAAGAGCTTATCAAATAACGATAACATATTACCGTTTTCTATGGAGTGTTTTCTTTGAACTGTCACCTTACAAATAAAAGATGCGAGATATTACGATTACCGAACGACGTGCATTTTCTAGTGTAAGTGCTTTCTAGCTTGTTGCAATGATGGGGAACAGGTACTGTGGAATAAAATAATAATATAATAATAATAATAATAATAATATAATTAATACTAATAATAATAAACGATATATCATACGCCACAACATATCGGGAAAATATCAAGAGAAGACTCCAGAAGTATACCGATCTCGTCCATGAAGTCGCAACTCAAGTGGAACTTCAGTAAAGTTGACGAACTGTGCCTATAATCATATCAAGTACGGGAGTGATCCAGAAAATGACACTTGGCACTGGGATGCTTTACTTGGATGCCAGGAAGTATATAAAATGCATAAAGTCGTATTTTGAATACATGCCGTATTGTCAGAAGCCATCTGACCTTCAGTAAAGCAACCACAACACCGGGTCACTCATTCTGTTGTGGTTGACTACCAAGACAGTAAGATACTGTGAATCATGTAAAGATAATAAAATATAATAATATAATAATAAATAATAATAATAATAATACACGCTACATTTAAATTCTTTCCTGTCTAATTTTCCGCCCGGACGCCCCCGCCCATAGCCCCGCAGGTCTCGTACCCTCGTTACGCTGTTATCGCGGCTGTGCTGCGGGGCCGTTCTCCGCAGCGCTCGCCGCGGCGCCTGCGATCAGAGGCCATCGCTCAAGGCCGCTGGACGAATGGCGAGCATTAGACTCGCCTGGCGCACGGGGGCGCCCCGAACGGGCCCGGAAGGGACGGGGCGGCGATAGAGAGGGTGGCGACGGAGGTCGCACGCTCCGATGTGGCAAGGGCCGGAGGTGATAGGTGCCGGGAGATGGCGAGGGTGGAGGCGGTCGGAGAGGAGATGGCACGCTCTGAGGTGACAAGCCGGAAGTGGCGAGGTGGGATATTGCGGGTCGGGGTGGTGGGGTTGGAGGGGATAGATTTGGTGAGGAATGAGGTGGAAGGGATCGGTCATGGTGGAGCAGAGGTGGCTGATAAAGGGGGAGAGCGACGGTAACAGGGTGGAGGAGACGGGGTGGGGGTGGAGGTAGTGATGGCATGGGTGAAAGTGGAGATGGAGCGGAAGGGAAGGTGTGGGAGGCGGGTCAGGAGGGGGGGTAAACGGGGGTGAGGCAGAAGTGAGCACGGCGTCGGGGCGGAATGAAGGCTGTTTGCGTTGGCGACTCCAATTTTCCCATTTTTCGCGGGGACAGGTCACTGCTACTACGCCACCCCTTCATCGTTCGTCATATTTCATCGCCCACTTGGAGATGCACGCGGAATATGAGAGTTGCAATTGGAAGTGCGAAAGACGTGAGGAAATTACTAAGTCCATCCCTTGGCTTTTGGAATTCACGCTCGTGATAAAAGTCGTGATAAAAGTTGCGAGAAAAGTCCGACACATTCACATAAATGCAACTAATTACGCAACTCACAGCGCCGGTAGCGCACGTGATGCGGCACAGCTGTGAGCGCAAATGTCTGCGAGTGGAACTCAATTCGGTCCCGGCAGAATGCCGGAAGTTTGATTGATGAATTAAACTTCTGTGAGCTAATGGCTCCTATCGGAATTGCGTTCGTTCGATCATTGGTCTGTTTTCATTGGTGATTTCTGAGGTCAATTCTGTGAAGTACGTTCTGTCGAATGGCAAAACTGCACCTTGTTCACGATCAGAATCAGTTTAAGATCGTAAGGAACCTCTGAGCCAGATCATACAATAAAGGGATTTCTAATAATTTAAAACTTCCATCATCTAATATATAAAAAACAATGATTGTTCGTTGGTTGGTTGGTTCGTACTTAATGCGCTGCCGTACCGTCCATTCGATTGCGATATAACTTTGTCTACTTTTTTCTTGCACTTCTGGAAAGACTATAGACATACGGCGGGGATGTGCGTATACTATGCGTGCGTATATGCGCGTTGATGTTGATTTTATGCTGTTCAAGCGCCCCTGAACAGACCGCTCTACGCAACCAGCCGTATCCCATAGCACAAGTATTAAGAACGTATTCATTGCATATTCTGCCCCTGTAATTGTGAAATTTCGCCCTAGAGAGAGATACAGAGAGAGAGAGAGAGAGACAGACAGACAGAGACAGACAGAGACAGAGGGAGGCAGAGACGCAGAGAGAGAGAGGGGAAGAGAGCGAAAAAGGAACAAGCACAGAGAGAGAGAGAGAGAGAGAGAGAAAGGGAGAGAGAGAAAAAGAAACAAGCACAGAGAGTGAGAGAGATGGACAAACAAACAAGAGACTGAGAGAGAGATGGACAGAGAGACACACTGAGAGAGGCGGAGAGACACCGAGAGAATGAGACAGAAAGGGACAGAAATGGGGAGAAATAGGGAGAGGGAAAGAGAAAAATAGATATGGAGAGCAGGATAACGTGTGCCGGTTTCCGTTGGCATGTTCTAAAAATTAATGTAAAAATAAACAGTTCCAATTAAAAAAAAACTTTCGTTCCGAAGTCTGAGCTTCGAAACACTATCCGAGCGCCGTCGCACACCTGTGTCCTCAAGCAAGGCAATGCAATCCCCATGCTAGGGCACTTCCTGCATTCCTTTCTGAACGGTCTCGCTATCCGTTCCCACAAATATAAATCGAAGGAGGTGATTATTAAAATTTGTGAACGAGTTTCTTTTGTACATGTATGCACAGGGCTTGATTTCTGGCGGAACGCGATAGAACGGCATTTCAGTACCTCGGGAATAATTATTAAAATATATTATAAATATATCACTATTTATATTAAATTAATAATTAATTTTTGGATGCGTTCCGGGAGCAAAAAATGTATATATCAAGTACTGTGTAGGAAAATTTTGGACAGGAACTAGAAAAATGAAATTGAAGCAAAGTTAAACATTTGAATTTCAGGAAATATTGTAAGTAGTTAGTTATTTTAAAAAAGAATATACAGGTTGTACTCCTTATTAGGTTGCAAGGGACAAACCATTAAAACTGACCAGACCACTCAAAGCTGCAATGGTGTACTGACTTTAGCAAAAAAAAGGGATCCAGACATTTATATTAACCAGTGTTTCCTTCTACAATTTCACACATTGCAAAATTTTTTAATGTTTTGAATAACTTCGAAGATATGCATCAGAATTAGCGAACAAATCTCTAGAAACAAACATTATTCAGCAATATGATGAGCCACGAGTGCACGCAAAGCACATGGGCAATGTTGCCTTCACCCAAAAAGTTTCCTCTTTTTTGCCCCACATTTGTCTGTCTCCTGCGGGCAACATGTTCACGTTCTGCCTCATAAAGCGCGGAATGCCAGACATTCGGGTCACCTGAATGCAGCGGTAAATGAACGGACCCCACGCCCTCCCAAGTGGCGAGCTTCAGCGCTACGTTACTCGGAGAGGTGTGAAGCAGTAAATTGTGGATAATGAAGTGGTCTCGTGGAGAAAAGCGAGTTGGCGGTGCGTGGCATCTGGGGAAAGAGGCACCTTGTGTCGCAGTTTCTGACGCAGTTCACGTGGGCATAGCGTTTTAATCATATTTCAGAAATGTGTATAAATACTTTTTGTGACTGTTTACTCATGCAAACACGGAGTAGTAGATGAGGTATGTTAGAAGCAAAAAATGCTAAATTATTCATATAATTACTCTCACTTGACAATGATGATAGATGAGCAGCCATTTTCGATGTAACTACGGAACTAAAGAATTTTGAAATAATTTTTATTCATATTGCTACTATTTTTAATAAATCAGAGGTCAAAAAGCATACAATAATAGGCTTGAATTGAATTTTTGAAAACAAAAGAAAACTTTCAAAATCTCTATTTTCTCTTCATGTAACATTAACCACTATTACTTTCTGGAATTCGAATACGTGAGAAGCAGATTCTGGTGTATTCTGTTGTTTCTTACTGCATGTTTGTGGATGGAAATGGATTCCTCTGATAAACACAACGAAATCTCAAAAATGTCTAACAGCATGGGCGGTGTTGAATTTTTTAAATCTTTTTTTTGTGGCAATTAGAAAAGCGAAATAATTGTGACCATCAAGATTGGAAAATGATTCCTTATTCTAGTAGTTATTAACACACGTGTAATAGCATGAAAGGTTCACATACTGGTAGTTGTCTTATTACTACGTTTATCCTTGAAGTTCCCTTTTACATTTCACCAACATAAGTCAAAACACTTTTTTTATAAATTCTGACCTTACAAGAATGATTCATCACATCTAAATAATATTATATTGAACTTTCTTAATTTACCCTTTAAGTCATAATTAGCTTAAATAAATGCCTAGGCTTCAAAAATATTTCTAATTAAATACGTATTCTGATATTGTTCCTGAACTTAATAACGTGATTAATAATAATGAATTTAGTTTTTTTATATTTTTAATTTACAGGATAACTGTACAATTGTTCAGTTGAAAATAGTTGTATTAAAATGTACTTATAGTACACTTCAAGTAAAAAATGTTTTAAGTTTCCCATTAGAATGTATTACAATAAATTAAATTCTCTCCTAATTCATAACCCTACAATTGCTAAGCAAAATTTAAAAAAATGTTGCATTACCTGTTGTTACGCATTGCATCATTCAATATAGCCACCCAACTGTTAATACTTGTCACAGATCTCACCAATAATCTGAATTCATAAGTCGGAATAACAGTCAGAATCACTTTTTCACGTTTGAAATGTATCGCTTTACTGTCAGACGAGTTGAGTAAGACACGAACAAAGCGTCTACTCTGTCACGATACATTGCGTGACCAGTGCCTTTATGAGAAACTACGGGGCGGCAACTTCCCTGTCAGGATGAAGAAAGAAATGGCTAAAGAACGAGGCGCAAGGAAAAGGAAACTTTTGAAAGTTAACTCCGAAAACAGAAAGAAGGGGAGAGCTGATTTTTTTAATTTGTAAAAATTATATCGTATTAAACAATAAATGTATGCTTCACCATTCAATAAAAATTAATAATACATTTATTTTGTCATAAATTGATATGCATAGCATACAATTCAATGCATTAGGATTCATTTAAAAGTATTTTGTGTTACACAATTAACCTCTATCTGTTTATGTAAGAATCTATAACGTTTTACTACCAGGTTAAGTTCTTAAAATAGATACATATTAAAGATGTAATATTTAATGTAATACACCGATTTAAAAGCATTTTCCAAAACACATGAAATTTGCGTCGAGTTTTAAGGATGATAATTAAATTCAAGATTTTTAAATTTCTGAACCGTGATTATGCAAAGAATGTTATATGTTTCACTTAAAAATGGTGAGCATATTTCGCGGTACTAATGCCTATTACTGTGTCTTTTACAGACGTTTTAAGTCCAACAACAAAAGCAATGGGGTCTTGGAAATAGGGAGCCTTTCCACCGTCAGAGGCACCACTGATTGCATGGGCCTAGTAAAGTCGAGTCTTGTGCCGAGTACTTGAGCTCAAGCGCCAGTGCTAAATGCTCAGTGTTCAATTCCGTTCTGCTTTTATTCTCCAGTAATCACAAACCAGTGTCTGTGCTCGAAAGCAAAAGATTAACATTGAGTTCTCAGTGTCTCGTGCCCAGTGTCTCGTGCCCAGTGTCTCGTGCCCAGTGTCTCGTGCCCAGTGTCTCGTGCCCAGTGTCTCTTGCCCAGTGTCTCGTGCCCAGTGTCTCGTGCCCAGTATCGCGTGCCTAGTGTCGCGTGCCGAGTTTCGCGTGCCCAATGTCGCGTGCCGTGTCACATGTTCATTGTCGAGTACCGAATGCCGCGTGTCAAACGTCTCGTCACCTGCAAGCGTGCTAGTCCCAGAGTCAGGTACCCAGAATCACGTGCCTACTATTATATGCCCAGACTCATGTGTCACATGCCCACAGCGAAATGACAAAGGCAAACGTGGTAGCTGGTTTCTCCTCGACGGCCGAGTCCTCTGGCGCGCCATAGTTTGCCGCGAGTTTGGCTATTGTCTACGCCTCTCCCTCCACTCTGGTCTAATTTAAGTTTCACCCACGCCGTCTCGGCTCCCCAGGGTTCCAGCTCTTTCCTTGCCATCTCCTCTTCGTCACTATCTCTTTTGCCCGATGCGCCGCGTCGTCGTCGCCCCGCCAACGGGGAGTTGCGCGTCCGCTTAGATTCCGGCGACGCCATAAGTTTTCTTTGACGTGGAGTCCTCCTAGAGACTCATTGAGTGAACCCGATACAAGTAACTGGGTTGACGACTTTTGGGGAACAGTATTGGCGAAGTATTTTATTCAGTAGTTTATCGTGAAACTTAACAAATCTGTTGAAGAATTCTTGCTTTCCTATCAATAATTCTATTTAAGAAGATAACGAAGGAACAGAACGCAAGTTTTTGTGTGTACTATGCAAATACAGCGCAACCGAGCCCTGGAATATTTGAACGAGGTAGAGGTTTCACAATATTATATAAGATATATTTTTTTAATTTTGAAATCATTTATTCTAACAAATTCTAGTAATACAAGGGTTGTTGTCGGTTACTAAAATTAAAACATGAAATCCTTATTTTTGGAAAATCATACATAAAATAACTAATGTTATAAGCAATATAAGACATAATAACTTACATAGTAAAGTAAAAGAAGAGATCATTTAAACATGGAAAATAGCAAATTAGAAGGCAATGTTACATGCATTTGGAAACTATGTCACATGCATTTGGAAACTATGTCACAAAAAACATATAAAAATTATGTATAAAATATATCAGGTCTCTTATATGAAATAAAAAGAAATATAAATCCTTACTGATATGACTGCCTGATAAATACTTACTGATATGCAAAAGAGAAGTGAGGGTAAGGTGTTCCTTTCGTTTACTAGAAAAAAAAATCGACGGGCAATTCGCATATTAAAAGAACGTTGAGTAAACGAGAAAACTACAACATCTGAAAAGAACGTACCTGTGTTTGAAAAAATGACAAAAATAGTTTTATAGCGTCAATGAAAGTTTTAGAACTAGTGACATCGCAATTGAAGACAAGCCAGAAGTCCAGGAAAATGTAATTAAAATATCAATAAACAAATGTATAGTTTGTTTTTCGTATCCTTATTAACAAGAAAAAGTGCGTATTTTTCGCCTCCTAAAGAAGGTTGAACGCATAAGCGGAGACGGGAATGAAAGATGAAGAGATGGTGAATAAAACAATGGATGTTTTTCCACAAAACAGCGGTTCCATGGCAGTGGTTGAAGTGGCAGTTAGTGGCGTGCAGGAGGCGCGCGGGCGAGCGAAGGTGGCGGCCGGGCCTGGTCGCGGCGTGCTTGGCCGTGGCCTCGCGTCCGGAGCCGGCGCGGCGGTCGAGACTTCCGCGGCCGCGGGGGCAAAGCTCGCCACAGCGTATGATTTGCCTGGGGGTGGCGGTGGGGCGTTGGCGGTGGCGGTGGCGGTGGCGGGATTGGGTCGTAGTGGTGTGACGGGGTCGGGTGACGGGTGGCGGCAGGCAGGAACGGTGCGGTGGCGGAGACGGGGGTGATCAGAAGGGGCGGGTGGTCGAGTTGCATAGGCAGAGATCTTGATAGACAGAGCGGGTGGCGGGGCACGGGGCTTGGGCGGAAACATGGGTGGTGGTAGCAGTGAGGACGGAATAGACGCGGGGATGGTGGTGGGCCCGGGGGTCGTTGGCGATACTGGGTGGTAGCGAGGGGCTCGGGGATGGGGCGGAGGGTGGGGAGTGTGACCAAAGGATTTGTGGCGGGGGACGGTTGGAAAGTGGAGGTGGGGTGAGACGGAGGCGGGGGCCTGCAAGGCGGCAGTGAAAATCATGAGTGACTGCTAAGTTGATACGCAGGGCTTGGAGGAAGGTGCGGAGTTAAATGAGGGAGTTGATGGAGGTGCTGTGAGCTGTGATGACCTCTGGTAAAGAAGGTGAGTGGGACTGATGATGAAGATGAAAGGGGCAGAATAAAAAATCAGTATTGAAGTATGAGGTTTCGGGAATAGTGTAGGACGTAAGCTGTAACCTTGAAGGAAACTGATGAAAGGAATATAAAAGGGGTTGGAGCCATGTAAGACAGAACTGCTTCGTTTGCTAGAACAGGAATTGGGACAGGCACTGGATAGTTGACAAACATGAACGGGGCAAAGCTGGTGCGAAGACAAGGACGAGAAATGGAACGGGGAAGCCGGATCCAAGAGAAACTGATGAAACGATTGGCGAATGGCACGATCGGGGACTGGAAATACTGATGGCCAGACACTGATATTTTCTGATTAGAAATTGACACAACAACAAAGATGGGGATTTTCATGTGAAGAATAAAACAGATGGAAAGGGCGTCATCTATGACCCTGCGGAGGATGTGATGCCAGAATGAATCACCGTAGCTCAAAAAACCTTCCTATTTTCAAAAAACGTTCTGCCGCGAGTTTCTTCTTACTTGCTAATACTCTCTCATTTATTTTACAAAAATGTCACCCTGCGGAACGATAGTAAAAACAGAAAATATTTTTTTAAACCTTTTAACAGGTGTAAAGTTTGTTTTTCGTCTTTTATTAATATAACACTAAATGAGATATGAATATTGAATAAGCCTAATTACTATGATTACAATATGATTTAATGTACGTTGTGATAATGTTAACTCGCGGGGATGATGGAGTTCCTAACAAAAGGTCTAGTGACCAAGACATTCAAAGCAGTGAAAGTGATCCTGCTCGAAAATTCGAAGTGAGAACTAGAGGTAACAGGCCCCAGAGTACCGTGTATCGGGCCTCGGAGTTTCACGCAGTAGGAAGAGGCAGTAACAAGCAGCGCCCCTCTGCGCAACTGCTATCGACCATTTCCTCCCACGCGCCCCCTTCCTGTGATCTCGACTGCTGTCCCAACTCGTCAGCGCCTTCGCCGACTCAGCGGACGCGATCCGCATCTCTCGGGCGGAGCGAGACATTTGGACACGGTGACACGAAACCCTCGTCTTCTTTTTCCTTGCGTTCTTAACTTACCTTCGACGGTGGGAGCAAAATGAGGGATGAGGGGACGTGTCCCATTGAAAATTTTGAAAGAGGCTCTGTAGCCTTACGCAATAATAATAATAATAATAATAATAATAATAATAATAATAATAATAAGAAGAAGAAGAAGAAGAATATAAATAATATATTAATCACACAAATACATTAAAAGCCATGTATGACAAGGATACGTATATAATCACACAACATCACTATTTTGCACGTAACGACACATAATCACATCACGTAATCAAACATCACTATTTTTATAACTATTCCTTCCAGTGTTTGCAGTCTTAGAACTATGTTAGAATTAATTTAGTACCAATAAAGTAAACAATTTCAGAATTTCACTCAACTTCAGAATCTTACTCACACTAAGTAAAAATGAAAGGAATTTATGACATTCAGTTCAGAGAGTTGCACGGGTGTTTAACCGTAGGGCAGTGAAGTGCACAGAAGTGAAGTTTCACAGAAATCAGTGCTGTCTGTCGCCGTGTGACGCAGTTTTGTCGTATGAAATAGTGGTTATCATCATCGTCGTCAATTTTGTCATTATCATCACTAATATTATGTTACATTAATTTATTTTGTAAATTACTGCCACCGAGTTCTACTCAACGGCAGTAAATAATCTAATAATAATAGTTTTATTACGTTAAATACGTTCAATTCGTGATTTCCACCTTTTTTAATCGGATAGTTTAGGATGTAATTATACAACATTTGGTGAAGAGGGTAGTGAAGCCATCAGATAGTTTACTATTAACTTATGTGGTGCGTAAGTGAAAAAGTTTAACCGTACCTCTGCCACCATCTGTCTCTTTCGTAAGTATTACAAGGTACAACGTTTGGGAGGAAAAGTACTGGGACCATTACAGAAACAACTGCCTTAAATATTCGTTTATCATTTTGAATTATCAAAGCATCTTTTAATGTTTTTTATGACTATTAAAACGGAATATTCGTAAATTATATTACATTGCATTAAATTTTATATAAATAATAGGTTCTATTACACCGAAAGTATAATGGAACTTTCATTTGAAGGTGTTAATTAATTTAATGTGATTTCATTATGAGTTGTAAGAATAGTGTATGTTGCGGGCACTTCAAAAACAATACATATTACCTAAACCACGTACTTCTTGTCTGAACAGAAACAAAACTTTAATAACGTATTATTGGCAAAATTGGAAAAAACCTATAACACGAAATATGTAGATGTCCAGCACTTTATAAATATTAGCTAAATGAATAATTATTTTTGTGAACATGAAATCACATTAAATGTATGACAAAAGTGATAAAACATATACTCAGTAAAACACACACAATAACGTCAAGAAAAAGGGGGAAATTTTGTAAATAAAGTGGAGTTTCCAATGGTTTCAAAGTAAATACGTTTAGAAAATGAGATTCAACCTATTTATTTTCAAGCACTCTGCAGAAGGAGAACCTCAAAGAAATCAAAGGAAAGAAACGTAAATGATGTTGAGAGTCAGATAAATAAAACTGAAAGGAATGTCAACAAAGGAGAAGACGCCGACGGTTTGGACTCCGCTCTTACAGCGCCAGCCATTGCCGCTTGGCCTGCTCCAATGAAAAGAATTCCCACTGAGGAGTTTTATGGCACCGATATAAGGTGAGAGACTAAACCACGCAGGGGCTTGAACTCTCCCGAGTTATTATTCAAAGTAGGAGACATTTTTCATTCAATGCATATCTTACAATACGATAACGTACAACTCATACTGCAATATTATTCATTCACCACGTGGTCAGACAAAGTCGCTCGCCTTTCACCGTGGAGATCTGGGTTCGAATCCTGTTGATTTCCAAACAATTTCATTAAAAATTCGTTTGTCAACAAAACACGTTTGTCTGCATCACAAGGGCTAGTCCAAACACTATCGTAATTCCTTCCCAATTGTGGCTGCTGGACGCAGAAGCCCTTGGTAGGAGGCGCGTACGCGGAGATGACACCTGGCGGTCCTCTTGACAACTAATTGCGACGAGATGTAACATACGAAAAACTGTTATCGAGGATTACTCCTAAAAAGCGTTAGGAGGTTCATGGAGGATTACTCCAAGCGCGAAGTTTTCAACTCCCACCCTCCTGGTGCTTGAAGATGTGTTGCGTCTATCTAGACGCAACAATTTTTTTTTAAAAAAACCGTAAAGTACCCAATAGTATTATCATCCTTGCATGCCTTGAATATCAATTCCCTCTCTACTCCTTGAAGTATCGTTGCGAATTTTTCATTTATTCTACGATGTACTGCACATAAAATCCCAGAAATTGCAAATATACTTTAAAATGTATGATTTTAGAACGTAGGTAAACTACAGAAATATAGGTAAGAAATATAGGTAAGTAAAATTAGTTTATTGAAAAAATATTGCAAAAGAACATTATTGAACTTTTCCAAAAAAATTGAAATTAAATAAAGTAACAGAAAGTGAAAGACAATTTCCTGTAATATTCACTACGTCCAATTGTCCATTCCTTGTAAGATCGATTCGAATTAATTGCCCCAAAATAGAACCTTACAAGCATTTGCATCTCGACGTCTGAGTTTCCCTTTAAGGTAGCGGTCGCGAGGCGGCTCGTAATTCTGACAAGTGCATCCAGATCAATAGAAGGAACTCTCCGATAGCGTTACGAGTTCTAGTAACAACTAAGAACCTGAGATAAGGCATCTATACGGTATTTAAGTTTCTATCATAAAATTGGCTATAAAACTGGCGCAATGAAGAGTATTTGCATGAAAGTTTCTTTTTGCTCTAAATTTTCTCTCTTCGAATTCCTATATGAAATTAAAATTTTAATTCCATAATCTATTGATTATTAAATAAGATGAAGGAAAAGTGCTAAAAATGTTCAACATTATTTAATTTAATGTCTACTTTATGTGAACATAATACACATTTCCGTAAGAAAGAAAGAGCATTTGTCAACTCTACGCGGTCCCGCCGATCTTTAACTATATTCTTGATGGTTCATATTGATATGGATTATGTACTGTTTATTCTATGTGTTATTTTTTGTTGTTACAATGTTACAATTAATTTTAATATTTGTTCTTGAATATTTATGTCCTAATGTCCATTCCAATCTGTACGATCATTAGCACGGCAATAAAGAAGTATCATTATCATGTTAATTCACATTATTATTATATTATTTATTATTATTATTATTATTATTATTATTATTATTATTATGCAATTATGTATTTTCAATCTGCGAAAATTCAAAAACATTTCACGGTAATATCGTCACAAGTCTTTCCAACAGCAGTGGAAAAGCTACAAATGATGTTTTTTCTTTCATTCGGAGATTAACACAGTGTCACCAAACGTCAGTGTCACCAAACGTCAATCAGCAGTTACAGTTGTCACAATTTAAAACTCATTATCAATAATTCTAAGAACAATAGCAATAAGTCTCTAGTATCCTCATACCTACATCTCAACGATCAGCGCGTATTTTCCGGAAACCATTTATTAATTTCCTTCACCTTTTAATTTCACCTTTCTAACTCACTAACTAACAAGCCAATATACACCAGCTTTAATTTTTATCGTTCTGTCACTGGAAAAAAGAAATTAGGACATTCTCACGAGTAAATATGACAGTTTCTTGGATATTTTTTTTCTATTCTATAAACACTTGCAAAAAATTCGAGCTTCTTTTTCAGAAAATAGTTTGTTTTTATAGTCATAATTTCACTCAAAATGACCTGCAAGCATATTGCGAATCAGTCCTTGGCAAACAATGACTAAGAAAGTTAATATTTCTTAGTCTTATCTTTTCGGTGTACTTATTATTAGTAATACTCGAAATATATAACAACCTAAAAAAATTCAAATTATTTCATTACAAGAATCATTTTGATCTCTTAGAATCAAAGATAGCAATGTCGACCTAAATAAATACAAATTTGATTACCAATTTCTAGGAAAAATACTTATAAATTGTACGGTTATTCTATGGTACAATACATCCCAAAACAATGCAGTTTTTTTCTAAATGCCTAAATGAAGCAATGATTTTGTCAGTCATATTAACCAGTTATAGTTTTTGTGACAAGAAAGGTTCACAACATATACAAAATGATAATCTCTAGAACATAACACAACACACAAGGTATCTCGCGACTATGAGACTGCGCAGCACGGTCGCAGACGACATGTATGCGGTGTTCATCGTAGATAGGAAGAGTCGGCACAAAGAGACCCGTTGATTTTTGGATTATAAACAAAGTGGTGTGTAATGTTTAATCAAGACATGAATTGAAATCAAGCGTCTGGGGTTTTTGGTCTGATCGCAATCCGTTCTCCGCGATATATCTTGGAGAGGTAGGAGAGTAACGGAATCGTTCTGTTTCCTTTTGGTGTCAGAGTAGTTTGTGAAGCCGCTCAATTTGTTTAACTGGTGGAACAGAAATGCCTCCATTGTATGAACTCACGGTGAAGTTGTGGAGGTACGAAGATGTGCTCAAAGAGCCCTCGAGCCGAGGCGCTTCCCCGCACACCCGCTGCCGGTGGCCTTCCATGCACACTCAGGCACGTTGCGACGCACCATTCCCCACCATGCAGTGACTGCACGCCTCCCCACGCCACTCCTGTGCACATCATGCCATTTCCCCGCTACGCCTTCCCATACCATGTTTTCCCACAATACGGCTTCCAACACCACGCCCTTCCACGCCACGCCCTTCCACGCCCCGCCCTACCACGCCACGCTCCTTCACGTCACGCCCTTCCACGCCTCGCCCACTCGCGCCACGCCCTTCCATGCCACGTCTTTGTAGGCCACGCCTTCCTACACAATGCCTTCCCACGCCGTGTTCTAAAATCACGCCTCCCAAACCGTGCTTTTCAACAGGACGCCCTTCCCACGCTCCGTCATCCCCCAGACATGCCTTGCCATATCACGCCTTCCCTCACCATACGCCCCTTCTCAGGCCACACCTTCCCACGCCAAGATTTCCGTCTTCCCACACCACGCCTTCGCACACCATGCTTTCTGAAAGCATGGTGTGCACGTCTTCCCACACCACACCTATCCACATCACGCGTCCCCACACGCCTTGCCCCAGCACACGCATCGAGCCACGCATCTCGCCACTCATACCTCTCCCCCTCTCTTCCACGCCAGGCCATGCCCCGCTTCTCCCCGCCCCGCGCGCGCGCGACGCACGGGGGGGGGGGGGGCGGCGCCTGCGAGTGAGTGGCGCTGCTAAAGCGCCGCCCCACCGCGCCATTCATCACGCAGATAAGTGTTTTGCGCAGACAAGATTAATAGAGTGCGAATGCGCCGCGAAAGCACGGCGAACCGCGCGGATCCTTCGCCCCCGCCGTCACTGCCAGCGCCGTCTCGCCACGCACAGTGGGCGGAACCGCTCCGCGCCTAGGGCCTCGAACAAAACCAATCAATGAAACCAAGCTTGGTTCGAGGCGATTGTTTTTTTAAGTTACAAAGTAAGGTAATGAATGCTTTGCAAAGCGAGTGAATACTAATTTTTCAAGATTAAGAAAGTAGATAGATAGATAGATAGATAGATAGATAGATAGAGAGAGAGAGAGAGAGAGAGAGAGAGAGAGAGTGAAACACTGAAAGAGAAGAGATAGACAGAGAATCAGAGAGACACACACTAGCAGAAAGAGACGTCGTATGTGATCAACGAAGAAAAGTTTGTGTTAACAATAAATATATTTTGGATCCAATGTTAAAATCAGACTTTGCTTTCGGATAGAAGGATAGCAAAATAATATCTAATACATTTGATAATATATTAATATATTTTTGAGTAATCAGAAACCGAAGAAAAAATAAGAGAGACGTATTCTTTTATATTATGTTTTTCTTATTCCTGCTAATATTGCGTAACGGTAAGTATTAAAAGTTTTATGACGAGTCTTGGAAAAAATAGTACGGTTAAGATAAATGTCTGCACGATGATGCAAATATCGTGGGAAAATTGTTTACCGTTTGTACCTTTTCACAACGCGAAGAAATATTTTTATTTAGTTCTTGTTTAATAGCCGAACGGAACGTATTTTCTCAATATCCTTCATACACTGTTCCCATACATCGAACACTGTATAATACACCCATACATACCCACGTTAGTAGTAAGATAGAAAATCCGGTTTTTAAGTAAATTGCCAATTACTCTGCGTACTGTAAATTTGTGAGTGTGAAAATTGAAATAATGGGGCCACTTGATGGTGTAGGGAGCCACTGTGAGTCTCTGCCGTCGTCCCTCCACTGCCGTCGCTCGTCATTTTCCGACCTTGCGACAGCTGTAGTGAAGCTTCCCGCAGGTGTTGGATCCAACCACCGGCGGTCAGAACGAATTCACAACCGTGACATGGAGTGGGGAAGAAACATTTTTTTGAAACTCAGAGCACAGTGTTGTACTGATGATCACGAATTTTTAGGATTCAAAAATACGTTTTGATTGTCTAAATTGGATACCAAAAACATCAACGAAAATACTCTTAAAACATTTCCTCCCGGTACTTTCAGTACAAGGAGAACACGTGCGCCGCATGACTCATACAGGAGAGTGAGAAAAAACTCCACGACCCCAAAATAAATTATTTGGAGCTGTTAATTGCAGTCTGCCCGAAACTGTGAAAGATATTTTTGAGCCTGACCGCCCCCTCCCCAAAAACGCTGGAAAGAGAATTGTACAAGACTCATTTACAAAAGATGGAAGATGATAGAAAGTGACCGTGTAGACCAAGCTCCACCCGCATCAGTCGCGATCGACGAATGGTACCGCCTACACCACGACTCTTCGCGAAGGCGCGTTTTCGTTCGCCTCGCTTTAGAGCTATACCTACTACTCTACTCAGCTCAGAAACTCATTGAAATCGCTTTCAGGTACAATACAAATTGTGCGAGCGAGTAAATTGAAATTCAATCTTATGAAATCGAATAAGATGAAAATGTTTTGCTGTGTGAGACAGAGAATATTTTCGAAGGTGACTTGATGTTATTAATTACGGACCAATCATTCGCCACTAGTGCCGAACCTAACCGAGCTTTCATGTTTCCTGATGAGAATGAGTCGAAAAAAGCATCCCTTCACTGGAATCGTCCTGGAAAAGACTGCTGCTGTTTTGAGGTGTTGATCTTAGAGCCAGAACCCTATACAGTTGTGCAATGTGAACGGTATAATTAATCATTTACGTATAAATTTAGTACGTCGAATATCCAGTCAAAGAACTTGTCATTATTACCAGAAACTTTGATCACCAGTGTGGTGTAAACTCGTAAATGTAAAGGTTTCATACAAGAACTTTAATGAATAACTATGTAAATAAATGTGCTTGTTAAAGATCCTTCGATTCTCTTGCACATTTCAGAGCATAAAAGCCTCGGCGAATAAGCGTCTAGCCCACCCCATAACAAAACTGTGGTTAAAGGCAAAGTGTGGTGTGCACCAGAGGGCAATTTAATTTTGTTTTCTTTATCCTTATCATTTTTATATTTCTTTGTTTTTATTCTTTATAGAACCATCCCCTTCACATATTGCCACCTCTTGATAATTAAACGTAACCAAGGGAATATTTTAGAGTTATATTGTTTTAATTGTATGGCTGAAGATAAATTCCATTTTAAAATTGCATCGTCTATTCGTAGTTGAAAGGAAAGGTATAGCAAGTAATACAATAAAATGTTGAACTCCTGCTTTTAACGTTTATATTCATGGGCAAAAAATGTTAAATACGATTATTTAATCATGAATCAAAGGAAATCGTGGGTTAATTGCCAGAACTACTGAAGTCGATAGAAGTATTTTTATCACATTGAGGGATTTAGTAAACCACCTAAACATGCTTTGTGCATTTTCTGACCAATTTAAAGCAAAATGAAGTACGAAAACAGCAAAACTACTTTAAAAATGGAATTTATTGTTGTGAAAATAATGTAACAAACAAATTCTATAGTTCACAAAATGTTGGTGACGTAAATTATGCCATAATAATGACCTTCGGAATTTTTCATTGTTAAATCCACGCTAGAGAACAACTGTGTGTCATATGACTTCATGACTAATTTCTGTCCTTGTGTTGGTTTTAATATCGAGTCCCAAAGGAACAACCGCAAGCGTCCGACTTGGCGTTTTTGTGATGTAAAACAAGCACAGCTCTCCGTTTCGTTTGCTCTGTCTCTCCGCTTTTCATTATTCACCGAGCAGAGATCGCACAAAGCCACACACAATGTGGGAGGAAGTTAAGGGTATTCACAAAGGAGTAGCAACTTCGCGTTGGTTGTTCTCACGTCAGAAGAATCTCTTGTAACAAAATCTTATGAAATGTTGAACAGAAATAATAACATTTTCGTATTGAATATATTAAGTTCATATAGTGTGACTTATGGAAAAGTCCTTTATCAATACTTATTAAAAACATGTGTAAAAGTTCAAAAAATAGTGGTTCCGGCATTTTTATCATAGCATAATTATATATGTTATTCTAAAAGGTTATTATAACACACATCAAATTCACATAAAAGCATTATAAACTTTTTTACGGATCGGTAGCGTATGTAGCATGAAAATATTCAAAATCACTATGTTTTATTTCTCTCACTTCCATTTCTTATGAAAATGTCGGCTTTATTTTTCAGTATGATTTCATACATTTTTTGAGCTCATTCACCTTTCATTTCTCTTTTTCTCCTGGCCACCTCTTTTTGAATTCCTTTTGATATGCCCTTGAAATTTTCGCTCTCTTCCTACTCATACGTCCCAATTTCCATTCTAATCAGAATAATATTTTTCCATGTCCATATTGATATCACCCATGAACTCGTCATCTATCACTTGTCCTTTTCACTTTTTAACTCACTTTTTCGGCAACCTGTTTCCATTCTACCTACGTTAATTGTATCGGGTGCTCTTCTTGTATCTTCTTCATTCACGTCCTCTCTGCTCCATGCCCTCTCTTTCTTTGCCATTTCTACCCTTGCTGCACCACAGCGAGTGGGGTGCATCCCCCACCGCGAGCGCATTAGAATGCATTGGCAAATGTAACGCCGCGGACGCGCGTCGGTCGAGCCCAGAGGAATCCCACCCCAGAGGGCTTGGCGGAAGAAGACAAGAGATGAGAGATCCTCGATTCAGGTAGTCGTCATGGCAAGCCCGACGACGTTGCCCTGTCTCCACCGCAGCAACTCCCGTGGGCACCCACACATCGTTTTAGTGGCGTCCGTCACCCCCACCGCTCCCAGTAGCCAACCACGCGTCGGCGTCTCCAGAATGTGTTTTTCCGGCAATAGACGAAACGAAGGAACGAAAGCCACTCATAAAAGATTCATTGCGATGGTTGGTTGGTATTCATTCCGAGAACGTCAACTAGTAAAGTCATTAGTCTCGTAAGTGTAGTGCATGTTTTTTTAGGTAAGTAAGGTTGGTCTTCTCCTGCTGTATGGCTAAATTCGGCGTCGACCTATCGTCGGGCAGCGAGGTTTTCCGCAACCACGTACCTCCCACCAGCGGGGCACCGCCCTAAGCTCTCTGGTCTCCCGTCAGGTGTGGTAGTGTAGTACATGTTAGTATAAGAGGACGCGCGCGGTTCATGGCATGTTTGTTAGAGCACTGCTCCGATATCCACCTGGTACTCATTGAAGAAATCATGGAAAACTACCGATCAGAGCTAACATTCTCCTCCGAACAGCGACTGAATTCAACGTGGTTGGCAGGTAAGTGTAAAAAATCTTGCCATTCACAACTCAAACCTAGGATCTCCCGGCCAGAGGCACTGCAGTGACATGATTTGTTGACCTGAGGCACCTCTCTCGGTATTCATAGCGTATATTTGCTGATTACAACATTAGAACATTGAATAAAGACACGGATCACACAATTATCTTCACGCATGTGTTATGGGTTGAAAGTGATTAGAAGCACACTCTGTCTTTAATGCTCATCTTTTAACCTCTATCGTTCGTTTATCTTCTCTCTGTAGCCACATCGCAATTCCATACTTAATCTTCTGTTTCAAGCACGTTCCATTTTAACACAATTAATTTTCAACGTTTTAACTCTCTGACAGAGCCAGCGCATACGCATTTCAGAGCTCGCGTTTCCATCCACGGCCTTCCGCCCATCTGGAGAGTTCCCCGCGCGCTGGACAGCCGATGGCCGGCCACGCTGCCCGGTCCCAGGCGGCGTCCAGCCAGCCAGGCCCAGGCCCAGGCGAGGCGAGCAAGAGGCTTGTGCCCGGGGCGGCCGGCGCGCCGGAGGGAGGCGGCGCGTGAATGAGGTCGTCGGAGCGCGCGCTGTGCGCCAGGCGCACGGCGTTGCGCTGGCAGCGGCAGCAGAAGCTTCCGCAGCAATTGCGGCGGAAGACCGGCCGCACGCACGACCGCGCTTGCCTGCGCGCCGTCGCGCCTACATCGCTCTCTCCGACTTAGCGCGCGACCCGGCACGACTGCCCACTCCACCCCGACCTTCCAACATCGCTCAGACCTTTCTACCGGCGTTGCTCAATCTTTCGCCTTCTCGTTACGCCTTTACATTCTCTCTCTCTCTCTCTCTCTCTCTCTCTCTCTCTCTCTCTCTCTCTCTCTCTCTCTCTCTCCATTTTCCGTGGCTCCAGCTCCTGCCTATCAAGTCTCCATATATACAGGCCCAGCCTCTAATTCTCACCTTTCTATTCCCCATGTCTCATCCTCGTCAATTCATTTCCAGTCTCCTCAACCTTATTCCCCTTTCAGTACCCGCCGCCTGTCCATTTTTCGACTCTTCTGTTCCCACATCTCCAATCCCCTACTCTTCATTTTCCTCCTCTAGATTCCCCAAATCTCTATTACTCATCTCCTAAAGTTCCCGTCTCTTTTACTCCCGCCTCTCCACTTCCCGCCTCTCCATTTCCCGCCTCTCCATTTCCCACCTCTCCATTTCCCGCCTCTCCATTTCCCGCCTCTCCACTTCCCGCCTCTCCACTTCCCGCCTCTCCATCTCCCGTCTGTTCAGTCTTGTCTCCTTCATCTCCTCCTTTCAATTGACCGCCCCTCTGTTACCGCTTCTCCCATCTCACCACCTCTCCATTCCCTGCCTCTTCAATCACCACCTCTCCATTCCATATCCCTCCATTCTCTGTATCTCCGGCGTCCTGTTGTTCGCCGCACCTGCCCCTACCTTCGCCGCTTCTGCAGCCCTCGCCACCGACGTTCCTGCCGTTGTCCCGGACTGTACGCCCCGCAGGCTGTACGCACGGTTGGGCGCGCGGCGTGGCGCCCACGGCACCTGCGCCGAGACCCACCCTCGCACTTGCCACTCACGCACCCCTCAGCCATCTGCGCGTCTGCGAACCATTACGTATCGCCCGGGCCGAGACTTGACTCTATGTGTAAGGGCGATAAGAACATGCTGAAGTACACGCATTATCTTACTCATTGCATGGCGCCATCAGCATTCAATAAATACTTCTTGTTCCTTTCTTTCTGGGTATGTTTCAACTATTTACATTCTCTCCTTCCATTTGGGACACTAAGTCAATGAACACTCCGAAAACACAGCCCGAATTGGATTGCATCAAATACGCCAGCATTCAGTAACTCATAAAAGTTTCGTATACGGAAAACATCTTAACTAATTGAAATATTTTAATTTCTTTAAAAAGAATATTTGGAAAATATCAAAGTTACGCACGGTCAATGAATCAGTTTACGGTTCTCCATCATTTGGTTCACATTTGCTGCAATGGTGCCCGGGCTCCTCTCTACCCTACACCTTGCTGACACGAACGTTCAGCACAATATTCTTGTTAACTCAGAATAATTGCTGAATCATGGATACTCAAATATTGATAATATGAACAGCGAGAACTCGATTTTTGATAACTTAACCCCCGAAATCCCTTACGTTTATTCGAATTCATTCACATCCCCAATCTTATTCTCGCTCAGTCTGGGCGCTTTGCTGTTTTCTACGTTCGTATATAATTATTTGTGGTTTTCATATATCTCCGTTTTGTTCTTTCTGTGAGTTTGCAGAGCGGTTGAACCGAATAAGATAAATAATTAGCGAAATATCGAAATATTCTGTTAATCACAAGAGAACTTTTTTTTCATTTTAAATATTTTGAAAAGTTTAAATAATTTCTGCAGGCGCTCTCGGTTAAATCATAGAACTCTGATATTGTTAAAACAACGTTTCTGCTGACACAGTGTCATTTTTTCGTATTTCAATTTCGAATTGGTATATTTAAAGTATTATTAAAGTGCGTGCTTTCCTCTCCGATTTTGTCTTTCTCTCCCCCTCACTCTCTTTCAGTCTCTCTCCCTCTCTGTCTGTCTCCCCACCCCCTTTCTCTAACGCTCACCCGGTCTCTATTTTTCCCTCTTCTTCTTCCTCACCCCCTCTACCTCTCTCTTACACACAATATGCACACAGTGATTCCTACACACAGTACGTGCTCATAACCCACCATAGAGGTTCTTCTAATTGTGAGTGTCGTATGTAATTTTATACAGAGGGCGTCATTTCCTTCTGTGGAAACTTGACGAGTTTTATATTGAGCAAGATATTGATTGTAGTACAACGAAATGTGTGTTCGCGTGTTCTAAAGGCCTAAATGCGACCATCAATCATAGTGTACTTTATTAATTGAAGTACCCAACAAGTAATCAAAATTAAGTTTCCTCAAAGGACGTTCTGTTGCGACGAAACACGATTGACTGACGGTTTCCGAAGTACAAGGCTTTCGATGCACTTGTGTCTTGGCGTCGGAGGCGGGTTGCGTGCGATTCAGGGTGCGTGAAAGACGGCCTTCGCCCGAACTTGGTAGATTAGCGCTTTGTGCGGCATTGTTTAGGCGCCGGAAGCCGACAAAGCGGATAGGCCAAAGACCGCCTTCGCTCCGTCCCCAACACGCCTCCGCCATTGCCCCCAACTCCGCCAACGCCTCCGCTCCGCCTCCATCTCCGACCGAAGTTCGCCTCCGCCCCTGACCCAGAAACCACCCTCGCCCGCGTGTCCGCCCCCATTCCCATCCCCCCTCTCGCCCCCCTCACCAACCTCTGTAGCCTTCGCTTCAACTATCGCCTGGGTCCCACCTGCCGCCCGGCATTCCTCCCCGCGTCCCCTGACCGCCCATTTACCCAACATGGTAGCCGTTCCTGCTGCCCTCACCGCCAGTGCCGCAGCCTTCAGCTTTGGATCCCCCCCTCGATACGCCCTCGCCCCGCCGCCACATTCGCTCCGCTCTCCTCCGCCGTCCCATTCGCCTTCACTTCCGCCATACCGGCACCTGTCCACCTCCGTCAGCATTCCACCCCCGATATGCCTTCCCCCGCCACTACAACTAATTCACATTCAGATGATATCATTAAGAAGTGGTCTTCTCTACACATTGACATTACTAGACGAAGAAGTGGCGACACGACTAGAAGTGGTCTACTCTACACAAAATAGCAAATGACAATAGAAAATTAATAGATACAAGATAGTTCAGAATAAATGTTCCAATCTTCTAGGGCATGTAGGAGCAATAGAATAGGATCATTTGTTGCCACTGAACAAGTGATGGGAAATCTCGTTTAACGATGTAACACACGAGACATTTCTGATACGACGTCCCTGAACGGAAAAAAACATTAGTAAGTACTGAGGTTCGGATTGAACTCGTAGTTCAATGACAATGACAATAATGGATGTTTTTCTTTGGTGTTAAGATCTTAGTACCAAATTTTGTGAAAGTTAATATCATGATGAGAGGTCATGATGACGATGTCGTGTCTGACTGTTAAAGGAAACCAATAAAGTCAGATACTCAACGTCATTGTCATCAAGGCAGGTCATCTAGGAGTTTCTGTATCTGCAAAACACCAGAGGAGAAGCTGCTTACCATTCAGAAGAGTCATGTAAGAAATATCTGATGGGTAACTTCCGTTATATAAAATTTCCCCATAAATGGTCAGTGACAAAAAGTTATCATTGCTGGCCCTTACGTGCCCTAAAAGTTCTTAAAATTTATTTAGAATCTCCCTATATACAACAATTCTTGTACCGACTATAGGTTACGTGGTGGAAATAGAAGATAATGGCTCAGCATTTTTCCAATCCCAATTTTCTCACTAATATGTGGAGAATAACTTTTCAGGAATGTTAATTTCTCCTCTGCCCACCCACACGTTAGAAAGTTTACAAGTATTGACATGATGAAAATGAACTAAACCCTAGTAGTGACACCTGATAAGACTTGTGACAAGTTGGGAAGTGAAACTGTTATGAAAATAATATGAGGTGACCACATAACACCACGTATCGCATAGCCCCAGTGTCTCCAACTGTAGTTCCACGTCTGCATCGTATTTTTACTAAAGCGGGAGAGAATACCTTTGCTGGTTCGACTATCCGTTAAATCCAGCGGGCTTCCTAGAAGAAGTCTGCTTTTCTTCCTCTCCCTTCGAGGCTTTCTCTCTGCAAAGATCGAGCTCGGGCTGGGGAAAGCTTGTAGCATGAGGGGCTTCGCGCGATCACCGGCACGGAGCGGGGCGGGGCGAGGCGAGGCGGAGCGGGACGAGTCAGGCCGGGCCGGGCCGGGCCGAGAAGAAGCGAGGCGGGGAGGGGCTTAGAGAAGCGGGTAGAGACGAAGTGGGCTGGAACGAGTGGAAGGCGGGGCGGGATGACGCGGGGAGAGGGGTGGAGCGAGGAGGGGAGGGGAAGGGATGGATGCATCGTCGCGAGACGAAGCGGGGTGGTTCGGAGCGGGACGGGACAAAGCGTGGAGAGTGGTGGAGTGGACAGGCGCGTGGAGGGGAGGGAAGGGATGAAGCGAGGTGGGACAAAACGGGCCTGAGACTGGCTGAGCGACGCGAGTCGCTCGTTAGGATGGGCGGACGTGGAAAGGAGGGAGGTGGGAAGGGGAGGAGTAGTTGGGGGCGGAGATGTGAAGCAGGGATGGTGGATGGGGCGGGGGGATGAGGGAAGGTGGAGCGAGTCGGTGCAGCACGGCAGCGTGCCAACAGCCGCGAAGCGCCAAGCGGCCCGGCGCGGCGGCACGCGGGCGAATCGATGCGATGCAATCGAGACGGCTCCGCTATCGATGTAAAGCGCGTTATCGCCGGCGTATCGGAGCGCTGGGGAAGCCCCGAGCGACGGCGCAGGGGGCCAGGAGAGCGCTCTGCCAGAGGCTGCAAATGGCTGCAGAGACAAATAGCAGGAAGGGAAGAGAACAACGGGCAGATGGATGAGGTTGGTGATGGACGGTTTGGGGGAGGAATGAAGAGAGGAAAGAGGATAATGAAAGCTATGTGACAGACTGAGTGTACGGAATTGAAAGCACATACCAAAGTAAAAACTTTAAACCATGCAGGCAAATACGATGAACAAAAGGAGTATTAGAGTAAAAAGAGAATAAAGGAAATTAGTAAAAGAAACAAGATGTAGGAGATCGAATAAAGAGATTGAAATAGTCGTAATTCCTCAAATGAGTAGATCCTAAAAGTCGTTCGAGCACCGCCAATGTCTGATGCAGCGTAGAATATCGTGTTGAAAGAAAATCACGAAGAGACGAATAAAATGAATGTACCCAACTATGCACGGCAAAAGGTAATGTAACTTATAAATGGAAAAAATCACGTTTTGTGCAATATTAATCAAAATAAAGTAGTACTCGAAGGTTTTAAAAAAATAATAAAACTTCCATTCTCATTGTAATATACTGCAAAGATTTGTTGGTCGGTTCCACGAAGAAAACCTACGGATTGAGATATGAATGAGAATAAGATAAATTGAAAATAATCTCGTAGCTGTGTTAGATGATATATCATTATACACATGGAATGAAATTGAGCAACCTGTAAGTCAGTAAATGATCTGAAGATCAAGCCGTGCTAATATTGTTCCATCCAAAAATCTAGTTTTCATAATCTTTATTAACGTTCCTAATATTAAGATGGGACTAGTTGGATCCCTATCTCAGAGGGGAGTAGTTAGATATTTATTAACAAATATCACGATAAAATGGTGTGTTGTTGTGTTGGTAAATTTTTAATGTGCAAACATATTTGTACTCACTAGAATATTAAGAACGTTTTTTGCTTGTTGTATATTGCAAAATACCGAAGAAGTTTAAATATAAAATTAATTTGTTATTTAAATTACTTGTTTCCAACGCCAAAGAAGACGTGGTCTGAGTGAATGAGTCGCGAAAAATGGTAAAAATGAAAGATGTTCAATATTGGGTATGTAATGCGTAAAACGCTTCCCATAATCTGATATATAAAATTAATGTTTATTCGTTCGTATTTTATGCGATGTCATACCTTCCATTCCATTGCGATAAAACTTAGTCGACTTATGTCTTGCACTTGGGCGAAGGTTATAGAATAGTACAATGGGAATGTCTATTTCTGTATATATATGCAACCCGCCGTACGTGCAAGTATTAAGCGCGTCTTCGCAGCATCTTTTGTCCCTGCGATTGTAAAATATCGGCTGATATTAATTCTTGAACGTTATCTCGGACAGGTACATTAAATATCTACAATACCGAATGCATGTCCAATAGTCTTTTATCAATAAAATTATTGACATCAATTATTTTTGCAGCGCGTGCCGTTAGATTAACATACATATGACCAGAAAGTGTAATGTGTAATGTAATGCAATAGCAAACCATGGTTCACTAGTTATGAATAAAATCAATTTGATGTGACGGCAGATGTTATAACAATGTATCATTAATTTCCAATTATTTCATTTAGAAAATAATACAAAGGCCGAATACAATTTTTTTACAAAACATAAATTCTTTTTTTTTTCATTTATTCGTAAGAAAATGATAAAAGTGCTTTGATTGATGATATTTTCTTTTAGTTTCTGTAGAGAACCGTGGCCGCAAGCTCAATACCATAATGAAACAAATTAATTCTTTTGGGTCTTACCATCGAGATGAATTAAGGGATATGTGAATACAGGATGTACTTTATCTAAAGAAGAATAACACGTATATATAATATACGAAAACAGAGAGACAAATAATTTGAAAAGAATGCAGATCCTTCCAAATTAAGATTACAAAAACCCATTATTCGTCCGAAGTTTACTTGGAAAATACTTCTTCAAAATACCTCATTTAATAATTAACCAAAAGGAAACCCAGGAATGCAAATGAAGTACTAGTCTACGTTAGTCTCTAAGAAAGGAGAATATAGGCCTGACAAGCTTCCTCTATTTTCAAACCAAGTCACACGACTCTATTTCACAAAAACAGCCTCAAAATATCTCCTCAGTCCCTCCTAAAAAAACATTCGTTCATATTCTTTTCCCATATGCAAGCAACCCGACCGAGAAAACGCATTCTCAAGCAGAGCACCACATCAGAGGTGTCCACTCCGTCTCATTTTCTCTTTCTCCTTCCCCTCTCCTCTTCCCGCTGTAACTCCTTTCAGGTCGCCCCATGCCCCGTAATGCTCAAATATTTGGAAAACAATCATGTAAAAGTAAATCGCATCCCTAAATTTTTACAGTGTTACGAGATTCCCCCCCTCTAGCCCCCAGCCCCGATAAATCCGAGAAGCTGAAGAAAACGCCCAAAACCATTTGCTTCCCTGATAATGAAATATTATGCATAGAAATCCAAAATTAAGATGAACATGAAGATAACATTTGAATGCCAAAATTGATAATAAAATGTTTTTACATATCAGCGCCTCCTACTGTAATCAATTTGTTTAAAAATTTATAGGAGTCCGATTTTCAACTAAAGCCCAACTCACGTGTTCGAGTACATTAATTACCCCAGCCTTAATGCCGTTCTATTACGGGCCATCTAGTCCAGCAAACACATTATTCAATATTTCGTCCGCCAATTGTGCTGATACACCAAACATTTATTCATAATTCTCTACTATAGTACAAATAGAATCCAAACGTATGAGAGCGTATTAAGCAATTAAGATTCACCTTAGTACCGAAACATTGAGCACCTACTCTCAAGCCTTGAAGTGATACTATCTCCATTTCGAATTCACAAACTGGCTGACACGAAGTGCTCGTCAAAGCCATTCATTCTCTTTCGGAATTTCGGATTTGGAGCCGTCCCCCCGTGCCCTTGGCAAGAAGCCTTCCCCGAAACGAGCTTGGACCGGAACCCCTTACTCATATGATCTAACATTTACACAACTCCCAGCTGCAGAATTACCAAGCCCTTTAGAATAAATGAACTGCGCCCAATTGAAAAAAATGTTTTGTAAATAAATTGCCATTACCCTTTAAAATATCGAAAAAAGGTCCGTTTTTAGAGACGCATGGTAACTGTCACAACCCCTCCAGAACCGAGTTCAAATCCTTTGCTGCTCGTATAGCACAGTTTCCTCTGTCTTCTCATTCCACCGTTGCTCCGTAATCACTTATCACTTAAACCCAAACCCCTCCATTACCACAACCACTTAAAACAAACTCTTACTGTTGATATATTACGTGTGATGCATATATACCGAATTCGGAATGACATCACTCTCGATTTTCCGACAATTTACCTACGACTCATAATTTCTAATTCCCCAACCCGGCTTAAAAGAGCGTTAGGTTGAAAAAGCTCATAATTGATCTGAAAAACTCTATTTACGAACAGCCTGAGCGATTAGGAAGAACACGCTCCCGTGAGGTATCCTCTCCACCTTAGCCTTCCTCACCTTGTACCTCTGCCTTTTAGTTGTAACTAATTAATTTATCTCCAAACCCTAGCTTCCATTCAATCCGTAAAAACCGTTTTTACTCCCTTTCGATCCCCGTAGCCGGATCGTAAGCTTTTTTATCCTTATTTTATTAGGAAGAAAATGATATAATGCATTTCTGAATGTAAGTGATTTGCGGATCTGCGGAACCGTGCCGCATGTTCAATACCATGAGCATTAAGATGATAAATGAGAATCAATTTTTAATATATGGCATAAAAGTTTTCCACTAATCCATCATCATATTATTTGGGAAAAATGCATAACATGAAAAATATCAAGGAAATACTTTAAGTTATGTATGAAAAAGAAACATGTT
This sequence comes from Gryllus bimaculatus, assembly GCA_017312745.1. Lineage (NCBI taxonomy): Eukaryota > Metazoa > Arthropoda > Insecta > Orthoptera > Gryllidae > Gryllus > Gryllus bimaculatus. The sequence goes on from BOPP01000003.1 coordinate 16,665,091, forward strand.
TTCATAGAAATCATAGAAAATTATATTCCAAGAAACAAAGTAAAGTATCATTAGGACTCACACAATTGAGCGTTGTTTCCAAGGGTAATATCGACTCACCTGCAAGAAAGGAAAAACAGTTTTATTAGAGGATAAAATATCAGAAGTTTGTAAATAACTAACAGAGTAAATAACGAACAGGTTACAGAGAAGTCTGATCTCACAATGAGAATAAAACTTCCAAATGTATTTGAATCTTAGATGAGTACTAAGAGAATTACCTAACAAACTAATATGAATTGTTTTAATACTTCGCATATTAAATCAATTAGTTGCCCAACAAAGTGTAATTTCAGAACTGAATAAATAGGTTCACGTTGTCGACAATTATTTCATAAGGCTTTGAACTGGCATAATCCGTCAATGTAGTGACGCACATTGTATTCACTAGAATAATATTGTCCTGAATGTTTGCATATTAATATGAAAGAGGATAATGTGATAATGTTACAAATAAATCAAACACCGGTAGTCGAAATTATAATTGGATGTTAAACAATCCTCACCAATCAGCTTAATCTTCAAATACGTAGATAACATTTGCATTTTTAAACCCAAGCCTTTGTCACACACGCTGGAGTGAACATGAATCCAATATTTCGTAGGGTATGGATAACAACTGTCGAATTGGTTGAAACGTGTAAAACTACCAATTTGATTGTTATTTCTACACCAATATATTATACATACATTGATTAACATATTAATGTAATATTAAAACTTAATGTCAATGGTTCATAATAGACAAACCTATTATCAATTAATCATATTTTGGAGTTAGAAACGCAATTCCGTTGGGAAGAAGCGATAATGTAAGGACATGCGAATACAAAAAACTAAAATCTAAGCGTAACTAAGAAGATAAACGACGTACCTGAACCAAAACGATCTCGGGAAACGTGACAAAATTAGTATTCCGAATTCACACTCCTCGATCTGCGAGGAGCACCGTAAGCCGCCTGGGTAGATCAATACCTGTTCCCCGGTGATGCTGGCAACGTAGGCGATATTTTTCAACTTGCTTTAGTCAGCCCCGAACGCTGTGGTCTCCGGGGGACCATAGCCATTATGTATGGCTCTGGCGGTCGCCTCACAATCCGGGCGATTCTTCAGTCCAAGCCCCGCCTCCCGTCACGCGATCCCGCCCGCTCCGTTTCTCCCGGATGGAAAGCTACAGGCGATGGAAGCCGTCGCAACTCACTCAATATCAATATACTGTCACTCCTGTAAAAACATGGCAGTTCAGTAACGAACGGAATTGTCATTTTGGGACGAGAAAACCGAATAATTTGAGTCCAAAGCAACACTTTCAACCATTATCCGTTGTTATCGATTTTTCGTGGACCTTCCCATTACCCGGAATAAATGAGGGTCTATTGTATTTAAATATTATGAAGAAGGGTCTTGTGTAAAATTGCTATTCTGAAGATACGATGCATAGTTTAATTATACGATGTATAGATATACAGTTTGTTTCTGTGAACAAATATCGTTGTTCTTCGTAAATATGTAGAAAATTTTTAATGTTATTCTCTCTGAGCACACCTTTAACTACTGTACATATGTACGATATCGTCTAATCAGAGCACGGCGTACTATAGATATATGTGTTGTGTATGTTCTTACTAGTGATGCTAACATGTTCGATATTTGAGTCCCATTTTCTTTGATAGTCAAGGTGATAGATAATACCACAAAAGTTGGAAAGCAACAGACACAATAGAAATATATCAGGAGAGCAATTCAGCTACACATAACTTGATTCGTAGATTTAAGAAGCATATTATTACAACCACATCTGAGATAAGAAGCATTGATGATCGAGTAACACAGAGTAACACATGTTTGTTTGTTTTTTAATTTAAAATTATATGCCTGGTAGTATAGATGAAAGGTAGTGAAAATTTCTTCTTTCAAAATCACGCAAGCTCAATTCTGTTTTTCATACACGAAATATAATAAACATGATATAAATACTCTAGTTTGTTAATTGGTGTTTATTAATGCTGTTTGTTAATTATCTATCTACATATATTTAAACACGCGAGTTTTCGTGTCTATTTGTCTTTAATTATTTGCAAATTACAATTAAAATTAAATATTTGAAAATTCCCATGTTACCCGAATTTTCTCTTTTGAACATATTCATAAATTGATTGGGGTTATTTAGCCTGCTAGTACTGCAATATCTGAATGCTTTTACTGACATTTTAATGTGGCAATTGCAGGGGTCACAGCAATAGCAGAGTCTGCAACGAATAAATGTCAGGTGTGCTGTGTATTTAATTTTGTGTCATATTGATACGGAAAGCTCAGATTGGCTATTGGAAAAGAAACTATTTGTTAAATCGACCAGCTCACCAATGTAAACCAAATAGGAATTCAACAATTGCTAAGGAAACTGTATTCCCTAGCGACCACATGCTGACCTTGGCTCATTACGCCCAATGGCTCTTTTGCAGAGCGTATGCTGAGGGCTGATTCCATTCACCTGCCGGGCTGATCGGCCACACATGCGCATTCACTTACCTCCACTCCACGCCACGCCGGTCCACCGCCTTTGCCAATGCTTCCACCCGTCGCCGCCTCCGTTACGTCCTCCTTCTCAGTCATCTCCTCAATCTCCGTTGTCTCTGCCTCCACATCCACCACCCTTAACACTTCCACCAGACTAGCAGCCTCCATCTCCCTCGCTATATCTACCAACATCTCCACCTCTCTCTCCGACAACACCTTCTCCTCCATCTCCACTTCCGACAACGCCTTCACGCCCTCGCCTTCTCCAATTCCACCTCTCTCGCAGTCAACACCTCCACTTCTGTCTGTCTCTGCCTCCGCATCCAGGGCATCCCCCTTCCTCAACGCTTCCGCCAGCCCCTGCGTCTCCACCTCCCTCCGCGCCTCTGTCACCACTTCCCTCTCCACGAACGCCTCCACCTTCCTCTCTGCCTCTGACTCCGCTTAACCTCTCTCCGCCAAAGACTCCGCCTCTCCTCTTCCACCTCCACCTGCACCTGCGCCTCTGCTCTGGCCTGCACCGCCTACACATCCTTCTCAGCCTCTACCTCCGCCTCCGGATGCACCTCGTTCTCTCCCTTCGCTTCCACCTCCCTTCTCCCCTTCCGCCAACGCTTACGCCTCCAGCACCCTCTCTTCTTCGTCCTCCTCCAGCTCCCCCTCCACCTCTGCCAATGCCTCCACCTACTTCTCCGCCTCCGCTATCGCTCCCACTTGGCGACCACCGCCGCCGCGCGCCGCGCGCTCTGATGAGAAGGCCCGGCGCCCCGGGGGATGGCTTTTATTAGGAGCAGCATTTCAATTTGAAGGCTGCGCCGCGACGCGCAGAGCGCGAGCTGCGAGCGGCGCTGGGTGGGAAACGTGGGCGCGGTCGAAGACGGATTTGGTCACAGCAGCACAGCTGGCTGGAGGCAGAGGCGGAGGCGATGCTGGTGGCCGAGAAGGGAATAGACAAAGGGGAAGTGAAGTGGACATTGGTGAAGTCATCAGATCAGTGCAGAGACGGATGAAATGGCTTCCGCAGCCGGAGTTTGGGTTGTCTAGGCTATCCGGGATAAGCCGCGTCACTGACATGGTGGCTAATGTTTCGGCCAGCGTATTGTGGCCTTCTTCAGAGCGTACCTCAGAGCGTTTGATGTAGGCCACAATACGTTGGCCAAAACATTAGCCACCATGTCAGTGACGAGGCTTATCCCGGTTAGCCTAGGCAACACAGAGACAGATGAAATTGTGCGAATGGATGTATCAGAACTCAAGTGGAGACGTCGACGAAGATTTGAAGGAAAAATGGTGGACGAGACAGAAGTGATGGGGTCAAATGGAAGCGAATGTGGAGAGAAAATCGGGGTCCACAAGTGGCTGCAATGTGGTGCTGGCGACAGGGACGATAATGACTGTGATGGCGTTGATTGTGAGGATTGGGACCCAATGCATTAGATGTGGAAATGGAAGTGGACGTGACCGTCGGGATGGGGTTGAAATAAAAATATAAGAGTTCCTGGCGGAGAGAGTAATAGATGAGAAAGCGCCGGTGGGGGAAGAATTAGTGATGGTGATGGAGGAGAAAATGGAGATAGAAATGAATATTGAGTGAAAGGGGAAGTGGGAGAAAAAAGTAGAAAGCAAACAGGAGGAGATGGGGAGGAAAGGGGGAAGAGGAAACGTGAAATTAATGAGAAGGTGAAGCTGAAGATAGAGGTGCAGGTGAAGACGGAGGAAATATGGAGGGAAGGGGAGTGGGAATTGGAGTAGGAAATGGAGGGAATGTAGAGGAGGAAACAACGACAAAAGTGGGGATTCCTGCATTGGCTTAGGCAGAGGAGGCTGCGGCCGCTAGGCTGAGGTGCTCTTTACTTGCTATCACTTAATTCAATTTACACCGATCCACGTTTGTTCCTTCCGCGTTCAATTCCCCAACGTTCAATTCTTTCGTTTTAAATGCCCCTTTATTTCACATTTTTGTCTTTCTTCTAGTCTTTTATTCTCTCGTACTTAAATTACTTTTAGATAGGTCTCAATCTTCCGTATTTTAGAATTCTTTCGTCGTGACTTGCCATTGCAGATCAGTTTATCTAGTTTTTTATTGGATTCACACTTTCCATCCAAGAAGCTAATTCTTGAAGCTAGGCTGCCTAAAACACCTTTTCGTTTCTTCAGTTGCTATCTCTCCCGTTCTTATTCATTCCCATTTGATTTTTTGCTTCACTATTCCGACTTTTCTTCCGAAATAATTGACAAATGAAATGAAACAAGAATTGACAAATGAAACTTGGCACTACAGTGAAACCTGATGAAAGAGATTTCTATCTAACAAATTGAAAGTTTCGATTTGAAAATATTCTTTCTCAGAAATAAAAGAACTTTACACGTAATATTCGCATAATTTTGTGACTAAAAATGTAAAATACATTTTGACAACGTATTTTAAAATTCTATTACATGTTTTATCGAAAACATTGCTCATATCTATTAGACTACAACGTTTTACATGTCGCATCCGGAAGGCCACTTTTTCCCTTTCCCTGAATTTCCTTGGAGTATAAGGTGTATCACAACACCTACGAAGATAGATATTCGTCCCTTTTTCAAGAATTTTCTTTAAAAATGTTAATAAAAAATAGGGTTACTCCAGAAGTGGCTGGAAAACTTCGGTTTACATTTTTAAAATATGTCTGGGAATATCAGATATAAGTTGATACGCGTTAATTTTTAAAACACTTATTTGTAGAATTTTCAGTAGGTAGCATTTTTGTTTTTTCCACAGTTACGTCGAAACGATTTTAAATTATCTTGTCAATTTGAAGTAAGCTACAGTTTTCCGTACCAAACATCAGTCCAGCATTTCAGGAAGTTTTTTGACATTTCTCTTAGTAGGGTATTGTTTGAAGTCTTATTATTATTATTATTATTATTATTATTATTATTATTATTATTATTATTATTATTATTATTATTTAAGTGCGATCCGTGAAGTCATGGAAGTTGAGCAAATCGACATATCGTGGATTCTTGGACGGGCGACCGCCTGGGCATCGCGGTTACTAATGGCATCAAGACCCCCAAGGGGATAAAAGGCACTTACTAAGGCGTTAGTTGACAAAAAATTACTCAAATCAGCACAATGCCGAAGAAGAGCTAAGAGACGTGTGGCGATAACGCAACAATTTTCTTAAAAAATATTGCTGTTTGATTCAAATATAATTGGAGGATTTTTTTTTTAAATTTCGGCCGCAACTTTGCTCTCCTAGCTTTCCCTTTGCTCTGTGCCAGACACGCCCCACTTCTCATTTCAAAAACAATTGTGCGGTCTTTTCCTTCCCTCCGGCGCGGGGAGCCTACTGCCCTGCTTCCGCACCCTCCCCAGGGAGGGGTTCGTTACTTAGGCGATGCCCCGCCGCTCCACGGGGCGTGTGCGGCAAATACTTCGTGATTAAAGCTCACTGCGTTTAAAGGTAACGCATAGGTCGCTCCGAGGTTACGCGCCTAGCAGTGTGCACATGTAGAATTACTCAACGCTTCCGGGAGATGGTGGGAAACTAGGAAAATTGTTCACATTATTAAACCCCCTTGCTTGAGTTTATTTAAATTAAGGGTAAAGATTGTTCTTAGTGATGGAATTGTAGGATCAGAGAAAGTAGGATTTTAGGGTTGTATTAACACCAAATTGTCCATATTACACATGAAAATCTGTAATAATTAAATTTGTCCAAAGAGTTGGTTGCCCCGACCGGAACTCGAATCCGGGCCTCCTGGTTTACTCGCAGCTGCTCTAATCACTAAGCTACCGAGACAACCAATCATTCAAACAGTTTTCACGAGCTCAATTATCGCTCCTTGTATATATTATACATAATTGTCACCATCCCGTCAACTTGTTGGACGCAATGTTGTTGGAAATCTGTTGGAAATATTGGAACCTAGGAAAGCTTGGAAACAATGTTGTTAATCTGCAATTTGAAATATGTATATGGCGTGCAATGTGTAAGATAATTGACCAAAGAGTCGATGCCCTTTTGTGTGAATTCTATTCTAGACGAATATCTTCTCGGGATGGAACGACTTTTGTGGGTTCAACGTGTATTATTACGTAACCGTTAGTTTAATAATATGAGAAAGTATGTGCTACATACAAGTGTCAACAGTGTCAACTCGTGCTTATGACCTTTTTTAGATTTAAATGAAGCAAAAAGTTAAAATTAAAAAAAAGTGTTTCCTTTTTTTAATAAGAAAGAGAACAAGAAAAAAATAAAAGTGGTGACTGACGATTTGAAAGGGAATACAACTCTAAAACACTTTGAACAGCATTGACTGGTCTCTCAAGTAACGATATTTTCTTCTGAAAAAGAATTTCTACCTTCATAAGATAAACTAGAATAATAAATTCTTTAAAAATCACATAATTTAAATTTATTGAATAAAGATTATTTTTACTAAATTAAAAAAAACAATGAATGACTTCCGCAAACGTAATTTCTGGTGCAATTCAAGTAACTACGAATCATCCGTAGTGTAGATAACGACTCATTTGATACCACACCATTACTGGAAACCTAAAAACCATTTTGTTCAAGAGATGAGACATCTCCTTCCATACCAATTACCCGGAGGAATTTGATTAGAATTAAATTACCATAGAAACGCAGGCGCCGTACGAAGGCGGCGAAGTGGAAGCCGGAATTGAGGCGGCCGGTCCTCGGCAAAACAGGGAGACACTCGGCGGCGGCGGCGGCGGCAGCGTGGGGCGGGGACGAGGCAAGTTCTCCAAACTGCCGTCGAGGGCGTTGGGTGTCCGCCCGGCCCGCGCGAGTTGGGCGCTGGAGGAGGCTGGGGAGGGTGCTGTGAAGGAAAGGAGGGGACGGGTGCGGGTGTGGGTGAGGGGGATGGACAAGACACGGCCGCAGACGGAATTCGTTAAATTGGAAAAAAATAATTTGGGAGTTAGTTGTGGAAAATGTTTTGTTGAATGTGAGGATTACCGTTTTAATCCGTGTATGATTCTCTTTCTTTCCACAGCTCCATACTAGGGTGTTTGAGCTCCATGCGAAAAATTATATTATATTCTATTAATCACGAGACTTTTGCACTTGTATAAGAACTAGTATTTCAGGTGGAAGCACAAACTGTTTGCGCTTTAGCAATAACGACATTGCAATTTAGTACTATGTATTCTTGGCTATCCGGGATGAGCCGCGTTTCAGTTAATTGGACTGACGTTTCGGCCATCTTGCTGTGGCCTTCTTCAGAGCTATACTGCTGAAGAAGGCCACAGCAAGATGGCCGAAACGTCAGTCCAATTAACTGAGACGCGGCTCATCCCGGATAGCCAAGAATACATTGACTCCGGCCGCGGAAGCTTACGATCCCATTTAGTACTATAATTGATTTTAAGTTGTTATTATAATAAAATTCGTATAAGGCATAATATATGCGTAAGAATATACATAATTTTCAAGAAATCTGAACCTCGGTTCTAGTAAGAACGCAAATAATGAAGGTTTACATTTTCTTCCCCCTGGCTACATAGATTCATTGGAAGATGCCACTACATTATCTCCGTGAAATTTTGTTTTTACTGTTTCGAACATGGTCAGTTAATTTTCGCCAAACGTGTCAATGCAGAGAAGAATTTATTGCAAACGCCTCGTTCATAATTAATTCATACGTATTAGTAAAAGTTAACCATTCTTGCTCATCGGCAGCCACTTTGCTGTTTGAGAGATTGCCTTCAGACTCTCCGTCAGCGCGCATTGTTTAGGAAGAAATGAGATTGTGTATGATGGCGCGAGAGATAACGTGTGTACGAGTATAACGAGTGGAATACATGGGGCTGAACTCCCTTCTGTTTCTGAAATGCATGAAAAAAGTGAGAGAATCCATGCATTCTAAAAGAAATGAGAGAATCGGGTAAAATGAAAAGAAAAGATACCGCCCCTAATATAATATTCTTAACGTAAAGAATGTTTCTTTCAGAAATGGGTTGTGGAAAATTTTCAGCCCCATCATACGTTACGTACTGGAACGCGATTTACAAGTGCTTGTGTACATCAGTACTCCGTACATTTATAACAACAGATATTCTCAACTTGTAATTTTAAATTACCGTGTATATAAAATTTCTCTTTACATCGTAGTAACTAGTGTCTAGTATGAAGGGTATTTCGGGAAAAGATACAAATAATGATTGAGTACCCAATCCAGCTTCAGGAAAAAACAGATTGTTCAACAGCCTGTTTTTCATTTAGTTTAATGTTCAACCTGGTAATGTTGTGTGTGTTTTCTTCAAAGGATGTACCTCTTTCATTTCCAGAAAGTAACTCATGTTAACTAATGATATATGTGTTCCCTACTTTCTTCCAGAGCCTGACAACAACAGTAGCAATAAGCGTGTGTTTCGATTGTAAGGTAAGATTGAGGTACCAAATACGATTAGTTAAGTTCCCATCCCGAATTTTAAAAAGAAAGACGTTATATAACAACATTTTATAAAGAATATTTTATGAAGAAGAAGACCTTCGTCCAAACCCAATAGAAGGAACGTAAGAATATCATATCGGCCAAAGTTCCTCGTGGTATTTGCATTAGTAGTGTGACATTAATAACGGAATAAATGGGGTAGATAAAAAATGCGTAACTTTTGTGAATCCAAGCCGTTTGTGGTTACGCATAGAGAAAGATTTCTGATAGATCCCGCAAAAAAATATTTAGTAAAATTTAAAGTAGGTAAGGTGGCTGAATCTAAAGTATTCAAAACATTCCGGAAGGGAAGAAAATATTTTTTCGTAGCAATGAGTTCAATGACTCCTCATTAGTGTCAGGAAGAATTTTGTGACTTTTTAAAGAGACGTCGCTGCCACGTTAGTTTGTGTAACAGCACAGCAATAAACGCAAATTTGTCAGCAACGCTCTAGCACCGAAAGAGTTAAGTTTATAAAACTTTTCACAAAAGAATGAACTCATAAAAACTCAATACACTTCCAAGAAGGGACGTAGAAACGTGTTAAACGAGAAAGTTGAAACTTGCAGCCGAGAAAAAAGACATTTAATATGGTGCCGATCATCACACGCCACGTACCTGCGCATCCAATAAATTCGTCGGCATAGCAAGAGGGCGCAGAAGTTTGTAACAGACACAAACCACTCAGAATAAAAAAAAGTTCGATTCTTGTGAAAGGCATGAATTTTTTTTCAAGTGAGAACAATGGCTCTCCCTGACTGCATATATCCTCTATGGATCATCATTCAAGCCATAATAATTCATCACTATATCACCATCATTCCTTTTTTGACGGACTGTGCCTTCGTTAGTGCAGAGGAAGACTGATACCAACCACAAATATATTCAGACTTTACCATTTGTTTAGTGAGATGTAAGAAACAATGAGTATTCTCCCCCACGCACTTGAAGATTATGACATGGGTATAACAAATCGTATATAATATTTTATGATAAAATATACTTTCTTTTGTCGAATAGCTTAAGATTGATTGATATTTCGGGGAACGTCAACTGCTATGGTAATTAGCCCTTGTAGCTAATTCTAGCGCGGGAGGTGGCGGTGTTCCTTAATGGTTGGATGATGAGATCTGGTACCGACCTACAAGTCAGATTGTCGGGCGGTTTTCCCTCAAGATATCTCCCTTGAGAGGGGCACGGCTCCACCGGAGAAAGCTCTTAAGCTTCCGACATGCGTGATAGGGCAGTGCATTTACGCGAGTGAAGGGGGAGGATAGAAGAGGAAGAGGAAGAAGAAGAAGAAGAAGGAGAAGAAGAAGAAGAAGAAACAAAAGAAGCAGCAACAGCAGCAGCAGCAGCAGCAGAAGAAGAGGAAGAAGAAGAGGAAGAAGAAGAAGGAGAAGAAAAAGGAGAAGAAGAAGAATGAAAAATCTCACACGGCGCATTTCATAGGGTAGTGCTCCGACATTTTGATATTTATCGTAGACGCCACGGATAATAGCAGCGGGCTGCTAGAAATCTCCAGAAAGCATAATACAACCTAGTTATTATATAGCGTCATAGATCTGGGAAATCTTTATAATACTAGGAACATAGAACATAATTTGCAATGACCAAAGAATATTATTCATGCATAAGAAATTGTTTATACGTGACAATAAATAGTGTAATCCCGGTATCGAAAATAACCACGCCTCACACACGCGCACACGTATATCACGCGCGAACGGCTAGACGAACTGCAGTGCAGCGTGAGCGGCTGCGGAGGCGGCTGAGGCGGGCTCCCGCGCGGCGAGGCGCAGCCATCGGAAGCGTTTAGAGCGCATCGCCACGAGAAAGCGAGTAGCAGCGCGGGCAAGAAAGGGCGTCGAAGGCGAGATATCGGAAAGAGAGCGCGGTTCTCGAGGGAGACTGCCGACTTTCCCCTCGGTGAGGCCGCGCTTCCAACGAGGGCGAGAGCAAGACTGAGGGCGAGGGCGAGGGCGAGGGCGAGGGTAAAGGAAGTCGCGCAGAGAAGAGAGTTGAAGGGGTGGGAGGGCAAAACGAAGGGAATTCAGGGAGGGGGATAAAGGGGGCGGTGAGTTAAAGGATAGTCGCTGCGGGCAGCCTGGAATTGAAGACCGTAACGATGGAGTCCGCCTCAGTGGTAACTTAAACTGAGATGGAGAAGGTCCTACGAAACTAAATAAGGAACGCTAAGTAGGAGACGAAGGTAAGACATACTTGTGGAGAAACGACGCAATACAATTTAAAGTGAAAATGTTATCAACAAATTGTTGGGATGTTGATAGAATTCATTAATTCAACGACGTGTTATCTAGGGCGCTTTTTTCTTAATATATATTAAACATAATAGGTCTGATCAACACTGGCTTTTATATTAAAAGTGTACAATTAAACATTTCGTATAAAAAGAAAACTGTGTTGGAGATATTTAAAATATTCTTAATGTATGTAGAGAAACATGTTTAAAAAGAAAATGTAAGTAAAGAAACAAAAAATGTGTATTAAACGTTAGGTTTTGAACAATTTGTTTCTTAAGGGTAACACTTAGAGGTCTGTAAGACACTTAGGGGAAAGCAAATATTTCTTGAAATTTTTGAACAGAAGAAAGATTCCATTGTAAACCTCAACTTTTTTAAATCACTATGAATAAGATCCATTAAGTTTTCATTAAAGATGTTTCAAATACTCCTTTGGATATGTAAATACAGAATAATTTTGATCCTTAAAACCGAAATATCTACACAACAGTAAATTAGAATTTTCATACATGTATGTCCCACTTGCATGTCCACTTACGTACATAATACCTGAGTGTTCTCTAAGGTATTTTTTTAATTTAGACGTAATACTTAACAAACCTTCTCGAATGAGTTTCAAAATATTCAGAAATATCTGTCAAAAATACAAATAAATTTACTTCCTCGCGCTGTGAAATTCTCACAAGCATTAAATAATTATTTTACGGTTTCTTAGACCTAAAGTTATCCTTATTATAGCTTCCCTGTCAGAATAAATCACAATAAAGAAAGAAGCACATGAAAATTTTGTTGGCCTCTATTGATAATTCCGTCGCATTTCTAGTCCAAGGCTCCATAGCTATCTCTCAACTCCAGCTCTCTTTTAATATTTGATTGATGTGCAAAATGCCGAGGGATTTCAATCTATTTTGTGGAATTCAATTTATTGGTTGGGAACAATGAGGTTAACCCCCTGTTCTCATCGGACTGAATCCACTGCCGCAAATATTGAGTTCCTTTCCTGGAATCGTCGATTAAAAACAGACCCCGTGAAATCGACCCAGATGCAACTAGTCTCACAGGATTAAACCTATATTTTTTGAAACTGAAAAATCAAGAGTTAAATTCGCACTTTAGGTGATATTTTAATCAGATTTGTTGATAGAATATTGAAGACCGTTTAAAAGCAACACAATAAACAATAGGATATTTTTGCTTTGTATACTCTAATGCGTTATTTTTAAATAGTGTGTTTTAACAAGTTCTACACTTCTCCACAGTTCTACAATTTTGCTTAGTTAGAAAATTAGAGAGTAATTAATGTCCGATTGTTCTTTTCAAAAACAATTAACATTTTAAAAATGCATGTGTAATATGTTACTTGCACAAAAATTATTAATTTCCTGAAAATGTACTTTCTTATACTTCTGTTCCAAAATTTAAAGTTTGTGCAGAGCATTAAGAAGTGTAGTAGAAAATACTGAACTCAAATTAGTTTTCTAACATAATATCTTTTCTGTTAATCTTTTATGGTAATAGTAATTTATTTTTTACCTAATGTTAATAAAACTTAAATATATATGATTTTTTTAAAAGAGGGGTCGTTTGGGAGTACAGGCAATTTTCAATAAAGTTTTTGAGTGTATATACAATTACCCGAGGAAGATTTAAGCCTAGATGCTTCGGGTGCCAGAATTTCTTTCACGATTCCTGAATAGTAGAGTGATTTGTTCCAAAATAGTGTTTAATAATCGCTTGCACACTACCATTTCAAAATACAAGTATCATGAGGAATTATTGAATCATTGAATATCATGAGGAATTAATAACCTAATCAAAAAGGAAAGCACAATATTTGTATTTTCATTGATGTTAACAAATTTGCATGTGCTGTGAGTTATATGTCAAGAAATTAAAATAAACATCTGAATAACGATAAAGGTCAGTAATCGTATAGACCAGAAAATACGATGAAGTGATGTATCACGCCAAGCACGAACTCTATGCCATGGCCGAGAGGCTGGTCAGCCAAGGCCTTTAGCGGACTCTCAAGTCCTAGGACAGGTCGGGACGGGTAATCATATATCCTCAACAAATGTTCATCATTGTGCTTCTTGTTCGTGGATTTGATTAAATTTTATATTCGTCATTCCGTTCAATTCGTTAGACACCAATGCCTTATTCACCCCGTCTCTCTCACATCCATTTCCAATCTCATTTATTCCATTTCAGGTACATTGTTTATTTGCTTCCATCCCACTCGTTTTTAGGTTTATTCACCACTTGACTGGACTTCACTTGAAAATAAAGTGATTCCTGCGGTTAAAACTTTCGTCATAATGAACAGACTTGTAACGTCAGAGACTCCGTCGTCTTATCCCACACAGCCTGAAGAGCACAGCTCTCTCGGAGACCCTAGCCATCCCTTTCCTTCCGAACGCCCCCCTCCCCTCCGAACCTCGTTAATTGATCCTTACGTCCAGGGAAGTTGGGCGCACTGGAGTAGCCAACGGGATTAGAGAACGGGCGATGCCAGGGGGAGGAGGGAAGGATTACTTCGGTCGGCACTTATCACGAACATTCGAGCTACTCAAGAGCAAGAAGTTAAAAGTGGCCCAGCAGAAGTCGTCTCGGGGCAGGAAAGCAAAAAGAAATTCGCGACGTGAAACCCATACAATGGCAGTCATCAACGGAAACATTAATCCTCCGGAAAAGGAAAACTAAATGAAAATTAAATAAATATGAATTCGAGATTGTTAGAAATGAGAGATAGTAGCCCAGCAAGGACAATATTTCACACGAGTTTCATGGAGTAAAAAACAGGAATAAAATGATAAAATAAGTGAAAGATTGGGAAGTTACTAGCTTATAATCTGTATTCTGAGAAGACAAACACCCTGCTTAGTTGCTACGTTTTAAGTCGGAGGGAGGGAAAAATCAGTATAAAGAAAACAGTGGTTAGTCCACACCGAAGTTGGTGGGGAATATACGGTTTTACTGAATATAAAGAAAACGTCTCGTATAACTAACGGTTGGCACTTTGGAGCGTTCTAGTAATATAATTTAGCAACATGACTTAACACTAAACAGTGCAAACACCTCCAATAATTGCCTCGCGCGAAGAATGAGACCTAGTCTTTTATTCTCAGGAGTTTTTTACTCACTCAGTATAGTGTCATTTTCGACATGACATCTCATCTCCAGTGTGCTCAGTGTTACTCTAAAGTGATTTGCTGTGACATTATGTAGATATCAGTAAAGTTGGGTCCTCAGGAAAAAGTACATTTTAACCCAATGCTGAAAATGAAAAAAGTCGCGTCTTTGGAAAAATAACCAAGACTGGTATAAATATTGTCTGATTTAAGAGGAAATTGTTAATTGTCAAAATATCACAGCATTGTTTTTTTTTTAATTTCCGGAACTACCTTTAGCCAATCAATTAGAAAACCGTTGAGAACAAAATAAAAAATGAAGATGAGTTATTGGATAGAAAATAAAATTATCTTATAGAATCTACACAGTCACTGTAATTTTTGGTTCTTTCGCGTCATATTTTCAGTCGTCTTTCTTTTGTGTCTTTTGCGTAAGATACGTAAACATCTTAAAATGAGGGGAAAAGTTAAAGAGAACAAAATGATTTCAATTTGGCTTAAAAAGTCATTACTACTAAGTTTACTTAATACAATACAATATCGACCTAATATATAACTTCATACCTTTCCTTGTATGTTTGATATGTTAGCATTGTGTTACGAGCAACCACTGAAATATTACTGCACCTTTCCAGAATGATAAGCGATTTCGAAGTACACCCATCCACAGCGCAGATGAATAGAAAGATGGACGACTGCGCCATCCCAGGCGTACCCTTCACTCATGAAACGAAGGTGATAGGGGGAACAAAGGCAATAGAAATTACTGAATGACGCTCTCCAAAGTGCCTCTGTTGTTCGCGACAGCATAGGTGGAATAAGAAGGCGCTGAATGAAGATGAAACAGGCAATACACGGTAAAGGGCATGGAGAAACGTGCAGAATAACTGATGGGAATCATGCACAAGGAGATAACGGAGAAAGCTTAGAAAAGGAGGAATAGGAGATGTAAGATATC
>BOPP01000003.1:16693024-16712292 GCA_017312745.1 Gryllus bimaculatus
TGCAAAGTGGGAGGTTTTGCAAAGTGGGAGGTTTTGCAAAGTGGGAGGTTTTGCAAAGTGGGAGGTTTGGCAAAGTGGAAGATTTGACAAAGCGAACGGTTGGTGGTTTTGACAATGCAGGGGGTTAGGCCGTATGGCAAGGTGGTTGGTTTAGCAGGGCGAACGGACGGTTTGACAAATCAGGCTGTTTGGCTGGGCAGAAGGATGGTTTCGTAAGGTGGACAGGCAGGGCGGGTAGTTCGGCGAGGCAGGCGGGCGATTTGGCAACGTGAGCGGGTGCTTTGATAGGATGGACTAAGTCAACGTACAATTAATAATACATTCAGATGACTTATGTTCTTTTGAATTTAGAATTGGATCTCGACTCAGAATTTCGCACTCTCCTTACTCTAGCCAACTGATTATTCTTTTAGTTTTATGTCTTATTTTGTACCTGTAGGTCTCTGAGCCCCTGAGCAAAGGGATAAAAGGCACTGACTGCTACAAGACGATTCTTGCCAAAAAGTTACTGGAACTCCAGGCGCTCGAATCCAAAGAAGGGTTTAGAGATACGTTGCGTCGTCGAAGGCACAAGAAATTTAAAACAAGGGTTTCAATGATATGTCCAATTATTTTTAAGAAGTTTCTGTTCTCGAAGGGGTGTAGATTTAAAATCGATGTCATTAAAATAATTATGACACTCGTATCTTTGATACATTCTACATAATAAAAGGCATGCACATATTCTTATAATAAAGTGTTTTACTATTGAAATAAAAATAAAAGTACATACTGTAAAAACACTGAAGGGAATTTTTAATTAGTTTGAAGGGAATTAAAGTAAAGACGTCATTACAACAACCACTGTAAATTGACGGAAATGTGAATCCCTATGTTTTTCTTACCTGAGATCGATTCTTCGGTCTCATCACAAACGGTAAAAAACGTAGAGCACCGACTCCTGTTTGCTAACAAGGGCTTTGAAAGAAATTGGATCGTAAATCTTAACTACGCTACTGTAAAAACACTGTCATGTCTCACGAAACGATCCAATAACATTGTAGTTGTGGTTTAGCAGCGGCTCTTCAATGGTAAAGATTCTGTAAACAAAAAAACAGCAAAAGACATTGCAAGTTTCTGCGGTTTCGTATACACTGCACTGCGGCTAGACCAACATTTTTTTATCACTCTTTTAGTTAAAAACATAAAAAACTCTTTTTAATACAGACTATCAAGAAGAATTTCGTAAATTGTCACAAAATGTAATTTCTAATAGATATGAGTACAAATGTATATTGAATTAAGGATACAAATTTAGTAAGGTTCTGTATCACTTCGAAAGCAAATCAAAGATTTTATCTAGTGAATACACATAGTATGAATAATATTATTACTTTTTATTTCGTGTAAATCCAATGCAAAGTAATTTTAGGCTTTTTTGAATTGAATAAGAATTGACAAGATAGACGAACCCTGAAATTAAAACGTTACCAATAATGTAAGTACTTTAAAGTACGCAACTAAGAAGAACATGATCTTGTTTCAAACACATCCTGAAAACGAACGTAGCGCCGTCAAGAGTAAAAGCACATATTAAGTAGTAAAGTGGCAACGTGAGCCCCAAATAAAGTGCTGCCTTATTTTCCTTCCACTCTAAGAGCACCATTAACTGAACCTGTTACAGGAGCCCGGAGGAATGAGTCTGGGCAAAACAAGCTCCCTTCTCCATTCAAGTTAAATACCCGGGCTCCTTCCCTCTGCGGCTAACAAGCGACTGGGCATTAACAAGGATATCGCGACCATTTTGTTCCTTCCCGCTCCCAGACGACGTGAATAAGAGACCCTGAATGCAAAGCAAGCGACATTGTGCTGCACTGCCACACAAAATGGAACATCACAACACTGACTCCACGCCAAACTATTATGAATCAAGCAATTATCTCGAATGTTACTAATGCGGGAAGTATCCCATGGGTTTCATTTTACTTAAAGTTTTGTTGTTGCTTTTTGTCTTTCTAGAATAATATAGAAATGTTGCATAAGTGATTTAACATTGTAAGATTTTATGGCAAAATGATGAATGTGTAAAAGATATGACAGTAAATGTAAACTTCAAAATTCTTTGTTTTATATGAGAACGTTTCTTTGAGATTCGCTGCATTAGTTGTAAATGCATTAAGCACGAAACACGAACTTGCACCTACATGATATTGCGCTCTAATTAGTCATAGCACAAATATGTACGTAACAGCATGCGTCGACTGTTCTTGATACACGCTAAATGACGCCATGTTCGAAAATTCGTTTCACATCATGAAGGGTGAGCATATACCAGCGTTGCGCGTTTATGTTCCGTTAAGTCATTTTTAAAATATCTGCTGAAACGAATAGATGATTCCGTAAAAATATAATTTTAAATTCAAGAGGCAGAATAAATAATGTCTGAAAACGATTTGCAACAAAATGTTCACCACAGAAATCCTGAGTAGCCTATTCGATTTCTTCACTCATATATTGTAATGTAAGCTTTTGAGAGTACTATGTAATATAAGGTTGCTGTGACGCCTAATGGCGCCATTGTCAGTTCGGCCTATTTCGCGATAAATAAAGGCAGAGAATTTCTTTTAAAAAAATAAATTTTTTACCTAATTTTACTTTGTTTTTGGTGCATTTAAAAGCATCTTAAGAGCATTTTATTGATTATTTTTGGCAATGTTTTAGGTCATCAAAATCTGCCTCCTAGTCATAAGACATAACCGCTGTTCAACACTTTTTTTTTTTACACAACAAAGTTTTGATGACAAGGTTTAAGAGGAGTGTATCGAAGAGAAAAATTGCACATTTAGAGAAGCACAAATCTTGTCTTGAGAACTGCATTACCGAAAGAATGACTGGTGAATATTCTGAAACTGGATATTGGTATGTATGATTGATTAACTCTGACATCATTTGACGTATCTACATGAAAGTTAGCTCATCTGCGTTTTTTTACTCAGAACGTTTACATGTTGTTAATTTTGGTGTAAGCCCATTAAATGGCGCTAAAGAACAAAACTAAATATTAGCGTTGAATGCTACTCGCAACACATTGGCAGCATTTTTTGAATCTATATCGTTAAATCACTTCTAAACGAAGCGTTTTAGAGGCTACGGCCTCAAAAAACGTTTTTAACGCCGTGCGAATTTGTCTAAGGATATCTGGAACCATTCGAAGAATATGGCGCTCCGGTCGGCAACAACTATATTAGACAACCACAATCGGGCACAGTTCTTAGATCAGCGGATTCCATACTGACAACGCCCCTCTGATTCTCATGACAACGGGTTTCGATCTCCCCTGCTTTGTACGAGATAAATGGTTGTGGAAGATAAATGATGTACCACCGACGAAATGAAAGACGTAAGGAAAACGAAAAACGTGCCACGAACCAAAATTGTCCACCATTGTGTATTCAACACGGATCGACCGAGAAGTGAACTCACGGCCTAGCGGTGAAAGCCAGCGGTTCCACTGCTCCCCATAGTTCACCACCGCACCTGCTTCGGCTGGTATCTTAATCTTTTTTTTAATATTCGGAATCAACACTAACAACACCACTCTAATTCCCGTGACAACGCGGACCGTCCTCCCGTGACTTGGATGAGATGAATGGTCATAAGTTTTGAATGATGAACTACTGATGAAATTAGAGATGATGGGGAAAAGAGAGAATCTTTCCCCGATGCAGCTTTGTCCAACACGCATTCCACACGGATCGATCTAGAACTGAACTCTGCTCCCAGCGGTGAGCCGTCCGACCGCTACACCACGGGTCGCCTCGATCTCCCCGTTCGCTATCGCACTAGCAAGTGAGCGCGTCTGCTATTCTATATTTACGGCAGGGTTACAGTTTACAGTGCGTCGATGTGTCGCCCTGCAGGTGCTTCCGCGACGACCGCGCCCGCCACGGGCGCGTGTTAGCTCCCAATAACAGCCGCAATTTGGCGCGCGCAATCCCGCCCCTGGCCGCTGGAACGACCCCTGCAGCACAGTCGCGTCGGACGTCGAGAGGGCGCGGGATCTGCTGGCGCGCAATTCCCACTAAGGCGGCCCGGCAGCCCAGGGCTCGCTCGCGGCCCGATAAGGCTGCAGGCGCACATTGGCGACTGCGCGGGCGGATATCGGGTGGACAATGGCGGCCACGACATTTAGTAAGGTACTGATGGATATCTGACGTGAACATCTGTTCCGATGTGTACATTGGTGGATACTAGTAGCGTCCATTAGGAGAACTCCCTCTGGAATTGCAAATGCAGGGAAACGTCGTGGTCATGAAAACGTTTTTATTTTTAAAATGAGTAATATTTGGAGAGTAGTCTTGAAGGTCACGTTTGGCTATGCTGTTGTATACATGATTACATGAAAAAGAAGTGTGTGTTGTATTGTGAACAAGTAGTGGGGGGAGAAGGATGATCGTCACTCAAAATAAAATGGTTACAGTTACAATAATAAGTTATTTCATTCACATTTCAAAAATGTGTTAATATTATATTGTTAAGTTCGGTACGCAAACGGAACATTTTTATTGTAGCCCTAAGTAAGGATAAATAAAAGCATTTGGTAATTTTCGCGTTTCAGATTTTTTTCCTAATGACTCTTCTTTAACCATTGGCCCTTATAAACCCCATTGACTCTTATAACCTGACGACAGACTCGGCACACTTCCAGGAGAGCGTAGCGAACGACAACACTTCCGCAACGCGCCAGCGCAACGCTATTTATGACATCACACATTAGAGGCGTGGAGATGATATGCTGCGCGACCGACGACTCAGCGAGGCTCCAACTTTTGTCCTAAGCGATGAACATTCGACTTCGTTGAGTTCGTCCAATGTATTATTCCGTACATTTATTCGAATTACTTAAACAGTTTGCCGTTTCCACTCGAACTACGTTAACAGAATATCCTCCTTCCCACCACGAGTTCTTCACTGTCGTTCGCTGATCTCGCGACGTCGGAGTCGACCCGTGATGATGACATAAGATACTTTCCATTCTTTCTGAATCAAGGCCATGAAAGGCAACACATGTTATTATTATTTTTTGTTATTTAAGGCCGCATCAACATTTAGGTCATAGGTGAGCATAATTGCTTTTAACGGTATGGTAAGTGTGAAGATTACATGATATGGTAATGATAGGAGGTGAAAGCACGAAAAAAATTCAGTCATGCCCGAGGCGGGACGTGAACCCGCGATCCTTCGGTTCGAGATCGTTACAGCACTACTATCTTAACTATCTCGGCCATCCGGTCCGACATGCTATTTTTTTATCCCATTTGTTTCATGTTTCTATGATGTGCTCTTTTGGTACAGTAGTTATCAGCTGAATATTTAAATTCACAAGAATGGTCACTATTTAAAAGTTATTTTCAGCTATATTCAATCCTTTTTGGATTTTACCTTCTTCCCTGAACGCATAAGCTCGTTATTAAGGTTGCAACCAACGTCAACTTCCAACCTAATGGGCTTGTTGCTCAAATTCTCTGCTTTCTTCCTTGGTGTTGCAGTTGTTTATATGTTGATATGGCTTTACGGTTTTACATTCTGGCAGATCGAGGAAGGCGAGTTCAGTTACCCACCCAAAATTATTTATTTTCAATTATAGTTGTTTTGAAATTCGTGTTCCAATTATTTGGTCACCGTGCTTAAGGACACGTATGGGAGATGTCTGAATATAAGTAGTGAAATTTGTGGTTCTAACAATCACTGATACACTCAAACACTTTGATACATTTAAATATGTACACTGCTCCTAATTTCAATGATCCGAACAAATTTTATCCCATTAACTTTTGATACTGTCAGCATCCTTTCATATACCTCACTACAAAGGAAAAAATACCACTAAGAAATTCAAAAATACAAGTTTATATTATATCTCTTGCATACATTTTTGTCAACAATGAAGATGATTTAAATAACTTAAATGGCCATTCCCAACCAAACTTATTTCCAATTCTCAGAGTACGTGGCCGCTAGAATTCTCCTCCAAACAGTGCCTGAATCCAACCTAGTTATCTAACCAGAACCTTAGCAGCGTCGGGACTCGCATTGTAGGTCCTCCCGGTTAGAGGTACTGCAGTGACATCAGTTGGTGTCCTGAGTCTCTCAGCCCGTACAAATGTAGCTTTCGATCAAGTTTACACCCGTAGATGTGTACAAGCTCTCGTGGAGAGAGGCGCTGATGGACGTAAGTAGGAGTGGAACGTGACACCGGCGATACGGCTCGCGAAACCAAACGTGTGCGCGAGCGTGGCGACAAGCTTCAGACGCGAAGAGAGCCTTGGCTTCGGGCACAGAGGTGAAACCACTCATGGGAAGAGCTAGTGCGTGACTGCCAGTCCGGGATCACGAAGCCACACGTGTGTCAGAACGTAATTAAAGACGTTTCCGTGATAACAAAAAGCAGGTGAAATAGACCGCATTATGCTAAAATAGAAAAAGAAACGAAACAATGGGTCATTTCTACAACAGTGAGTGGGCGATCATCCTGTGAGCGGCACTGAAGCAAAGACCGATCCAAAAGCGAAGGGCAAAGGGCCAGAAAAAGGGAGGCCATAAACATCCATCTTGACTTTCATCCGACCAACCCTGCATCAGGTGACTGCGGAGAAAAAAGTAATGTAACTCGAAGATGGACCGTTTCTGTAGGTCATGCATTGCGGTATAAAAAACGCTTTTATTAAGATTCCGCGAAATATTAATTTTTCCAAAAGCCACGTTAGATCCATCAAACTTGCAATATACTCGACTAGTGAAAAATGTAAGAAAATCCATTCCAATTGGAGCAGCTGTAGAATGCGAGTGGGGAATGCGAGTCTACTGAATTAGCGATTTCGACATCCGGCAATCTGAATTAAGCGGTCATCAATGATTTTGGCAAAAAGTTGTCATTTTTTTGTTTGTTTTCACGTATAGGACAACTTGGACCATGCGTGCATCCTGTTTCAGCAGGTGCAAGTACCTTTATTTGGAAGGGAGGAGCATTTTAGCTGAATCCCGATTTTTATCCCCACAGGTTATTTGCCTTGGGGTATGGATGATGAGATAATGATAGTGAGAGATGAAAGAACGGCACACACACAGACGAACACAAATACATCCATTCCCATATTCAAACCCCCGGTCTTCTGGTCCGAGGTCGCTACGGCACTACTGCCCTAACGATCTCGGCCATCTTGACCGGCAAATTGGTCGTAAGTGGAGATGGAAACGTAATTAAGGTTATGAGTTTACTGGAAGCGTAAGAGAAATTTAGTAGTGCTGTTATCAATTGAATCATATTCTCTTTACAATTTTAAATTATTATTATAAAAGGTAATTAAGGAAGATATTTATACACGCAAGGTATTTAAGATCATTTGCCTCTTCTCGGTCAACATCAAAACAAACCCTTGTCTTGTCACTCATTTTCTGAGTCGATATTCTCGCTTTCCGTTTTCAAACAAGAAATGAGCATTTGAAAATGTAATTCGTATCCTGGAAAAAATTCACAGCAGTGCAGTTTGCCTTCTGATGGGATTGGCGCCTGTTGCATGCACAGCGAATTTTAAAATGATTCCCATAGAAAGGAAGCGTGAGTTAGCAATCGTTAGAAGTGCTGTGAAATGGAAAAAACGAATACGTTACTGTTACGAGAGATTTATAAAATTCATCTGTTATCAGAAATCAAAAGAAATATCCCTGCCAGGTAAACGACTCTTGTCGGGAGTAGGAAATTTCATTGTACTATCCGTGCCAATGAGTGGCAATGAGGCTAATACCCTGACATTATTGTGTAAAACCATTGAAGCCCATTGTTCCAAAACTGGAACGGTCAATTTCAAGAATACTTTTTTTATCTCAAATATTGTTA
Source organism: Gryllus bimaculatus (assembly GCA_017312745.1). Classification (NCBI taxonomy): domain Eukaryota; kingdom Metazoa; phylum Arthropoda; class Insecta; order Orthoptera; family Gryllidae; genus Gryllus; species Gryllus bimaculatus. The sequence continues at coordinate 16,700,901 of BOPP01000003.1, forward strand.
TGCGAATTGTATCTCTTCAATTGATGGAGACATCCTGAATGAAACATATTCCAGGTCATTCCTGTCAACAAGCGGTATCGATTGCGCCTGCCAAGGCTACCAAATTCCTCGCCGCAAAGGCAGCTGTTATTACACTAACAGGAAATTTCCTGTGCGAGAAAATATTGTGTCAGACATACAGTAATACGTGCTCAATATAGAACATGTGTATTAAAAAAATAGTCCATTCTAAATATAAATCGTGGTCCTTGCAGATATAAATTCCACAATACTGCACTGTAATATAATGAGGAAAATAGTGTAATACGGGTAAAACACTGATATCTTGAGATTCCACTTTGGGTAACTTTTACTTTATGCTCTTTTAACCCAATTTTAATTTAAAAAAGTAACATGGTATACCACTAAGTATTTTTATATTACTTTTTTCACGAAAAATGCCGTAAGGTTCATTAAAAGGTTATTCAATTTCGGGTCGTTTATCAATTACGCAAAGCTGAAAAGGAGGGAGGGTGTTTGAGGCTGCGTTACGCAGCGTTACATAGGGGTAGGGAAGTCATAATTGAGTGTAACGTGATGCTGATATTTACTTTTTAATCTATCAGCATTTGCTGAAATAATTCCTTTTATTTAGTTTTATACTAAAACATTTTCAAATTTAATTTATAAATTTAACAAATTAAATTTAAAAAATTATGAATTAATGAAGTTATATTCTATAAATTATTAAAATAAATGAAAATATTATTTCATCAATGATGCTATGATTATACCTTTCAGATTACGAATAAAATATTCAAAACTCATCTATATTACATTCTCAAATCCAGTTAGTTGGCGCAGTAGACTTGGAGTCTATGTATCATTCACGACAGCAAGTGCACGGCTTGTCAGAAATATTCTGACCTGCGCGTCCTTCTTTAAAAAAGTGTCCCCAAACACTGTAATGCGCAGTCCACACCACCTACTAATTCTCAAGTTAATTATAATAAATTTTAATGTATAACACAAATACGATAGATATTTTAGATAGATAAAAATTTTAATGTATAACACAAGTTACGATGAGATAGTACGGGTTTACAATACCATCACTGGGTAGGGGCTCACCGACACATAAAATACGATTTACGTACAAATTTCCAGCCCAAGCGCCAATGTGAAGAGCTTACCTCAAATTAATTTTGTATGCAACTGATATGAGAGGATATTAAACTGAGTTAATAAAATTTAAAAATCGTTCAATTTCTCGAGCATTATGTAGTACACATTAAGAGATCATACATTTTGTTGATAAGTACCTCACTACATGAATTATAAAATTAAACGTTATAATTTTACATTTGTATTTAGTTCCTGCGATACATATTCTATATGATCTGAATATGTCATAAGGAAAGAATACTACTAATATCTCGAGTCAGAGTATTACTTTAAAAACTCAACAGCGACTTTCAGTTGTTCATTTAAAACATTTTTGTTGTGTTCTCATTCGAAACTTTCTATATATTTTTTTTTAATGAAGGGATAAGAAAATTAATAAAATGGAAGCTTTCGTGTATCACATAAATATAACAATGCATGTAGAAACAAAAAATTAATTTCATTTAATCCTACGGTGTGTAGAGCATCAGCACCAAGGGAGAGTGAATGTGTAGTGTAGAATAATGTGGTATTAAATTAAAGGATCGTTTTTTCTCAAAATCTTGTGGTATGACAGGGCAATAAATGGAGATGTATTAACAAACAACTTTACTTCTATATATAGTGATGACAATTCCTACTTTCACTCAAACTGTTAAGTAAAGCAAAAATTCTGAAAATGGGGAAGGATGGAAAGCACAGTTCAAGAAAAACGTCCAACAGACTGGTAAAATTTGGAATACGTTTCATATCTTCAAACCTTCCGATCAGATTCCGTTGCCATAGCGCGTTAGCAGGAGGAAGTATCTGTGCTAGCTTTTCTGGCGGACACTCACATGCAAAATATCCGTTGGTCACGAGTCGTAATAAAATCAAAATCACTAAAAAAACTTATCTAATATATGACAATATGTATATCATTGGACTTGTTTTTTTTTCGCTCGTCACGATAACCTAAAAATATGTATCGTTCAATTTAAGAAAAAGAAAGTGATCTCAATGTCTTGTAAAATGCGAGTGATAAAATAGAACTGAATAGGTGTATCAATTAGCCGTATTTCCTCGTGCACATCCGTGAAAACTTCATTGCAATAAATTCAACCGTTCAAAAACTAATGTTATGTGACTCACTCTGTATGGCAGTCAAATTTCAAATTATCAATTGAAAACCAAATTAAATATTTTAAATATAAATAGTCTTGATTTTGTACTCTTGTTTACTCAAGCGAGCAATAATTGCATTAACTTCCTACTTCAGCTTAGGACGTTCAACAAAATTCTTGACTCTTAAGAGAGCTGTCCGTCCTTACACAATAATTATTTACTTCTTAATTTATTCCATATTTGTTTGCTAATAACTGAATGATTCAATAAAAAAAACGAAGAAGAGAAACAAGGAAAAAAATCTCTATTCATATCCCTGCCATTTGCACAAACATTTTATACACGACAGATTCTAAAAGATTTAAAAAGTAAATGAAGATAAAATATTAATAAAGAATATAGTCATAATTAAAATCTTGTGTTTTGGATAGAACAAGTATAGCAAAGATATTTTCGAATGAACATATTATTCCACGACTCGCACCTCTTAATCTTGCACGCGTAGACCCCTTTCTGGATTTGGAGGGGAAATCAGCGGAGACAGGGGAAGCTGCCATTGCTCTCGGGAGTGCGCGGTTCCACAGGCGAACACGTAGCTCCTGCGGGCGCAATTTTTCATATCTGTTGTACATAATTGTGTTAGAAAATGAAAGAAGTAATTATAGACTGACATTAAAACGGGTATTAAATAGAAAACGGAATGAAACAGAAATCCAAAAGGGCAAAAAATAAAATGACAAAGAAGAATAAGGAAGTTCTGAATGGATGAGTTGTAAAGTTCTGAGACGAAAGAAGATGAACATTTCAAAACAACAAAGAAAGAAGTTTCGTAAGGCGTGGGTCCTCACATCGCCGAAGGTTCGTTTTGGCTCTTTTTGCTCCTCTGCCTCGTTAAGCTGAGTTCCCTCTGACATATGAGCGCCGTATCTGCCTTCTCTACGGCCTCTAGCGAGCCCGGGAGGCACAACTCTTGGTGGCGAGTTCCGATATTAAAAAATTCTGAGAGCGGAACGACCTCGTAGCTCACGTAAGAACAAGAATTCTTAACATTTTAGGATCTCGCGCTCACAGAATAGTCCGCAATATTTTTCCGTTTCCTACGTGCCGGCTGCAGAATTGGGAAATTAAAGAGATCCATGGCACGGCTACTACTGCTCAAGTCATACTAAAAGGGAAAAGATCACAATTTCACGACGTACGATACAAAGAAATGGAGAATAGAAACGTATGTTGAAGGAAGCAATACGACGTAAACTAAAATTAATGGGAGCAAAATAAGAACAATAGACGTTTATTTCACACATTAAGTGACAGAATAGCGGAATTTATCCTCTTTTTTGAGCTGTCAGATCTTGAAAATGAATACTTGAAGAGAATTCCTAAATTTATAATGATCTTTCGAAGCAAAAGAAGTTCCTTCCTATATTTCATAGTAAATTACAGGCAAATTTGTAAGTTATTCTAATCCAACGAATGAAATCTTTATTCTCGGAATAATGCCAGATTTTTCGACATCAAATGGGATGGACCGTCAGAGGGGTGCGAAATCAGAATTGCCTGGTCCAAAGTTTACTCTTCAGAGGGAGTCAGGACAGGATGGTAGATGATGGCAAAAAGTAGACCCGCGTGTGCTGTCAGTGACCCGTTTTATCGTAATCTGCTCCACTTGCAATTGATAGGAAAAACAAAGCAAACGACAGATTAGAGCAAGCTGTCCACTTTTAGAATTCTAATTAAGGCAAAAGCATTGTCTGTCTCAGCTAAGTACAAGGCAAGATCTTCATGTGCTGGTTCCGCTTTTGCTCACTTTTCAGTAAATGTTTCAAAGAGGCGAATACGCAAAAGAGGGAGCGTGAAGATGACGTCACCATTTTATACAGAAAAATGCATAATATTGAGCAAACACAAATAAATGTATGTGACCAAGAAATCAAATTTTGTGCATTTTCTTTTCGTTGCTATGAGGGGTAATACATCATATTATGATTTCATTGTTTATCTCGAAACAAATTCAACGTATTGTGAAAACAAGATAAAAACGATATTATTAATGTAAGGAAACCTGTTCCTTAAGAATGTTCATTTTTTTATTTGATTGCGTATTTTGAAAACATGATTTTGTGTCTAAAAGTGGTTTACTCATCAAAAGAATGAAGAAAAAATACGCTTATGTTTTTTAATTGTATCACACGAAAATGTAATATTGTTTATGGTAAATAGTTACTTATTAACAATCCTACGCTTGGGAGGTGATTTCATCTTTTGAAAACGTTCGTCCAAAGTTATAAAGAATGGTATTCGAGCACATAATTCTTACCTTTAAATTGCTTCAAATTCCTAAAAATTGCAGAGGAACTCAGCGAGTTGCTACGGTCGTTAGCTGTTGTCTCTGGACTTGATCCTAGCACCTCCACGTCAAAGATCATTCAGTTTCCAACTCGAAACCGAGCTCGTAGATACGGTACCGCATCCATTATTCATAATAAACAGTTATTCTTATCTTGAACTTTTATGTTTTCATACACTTTGAAGTAAAGTGCTTAGTGTTTTTGTAGCTAAATGTACTTGTATTAACGATGATAAATATTGGATAACAATTAGGTACACTATTCATTGGAAGCAAGCCATGCACATGATAGAGCAAGCAAGTAATCAAAGGTTGGAACGTAAATCAATCATCTATTGTGCCTGCACTTGTCGGAGTCACGAAGTCAATATAAACAGGCTCGCTATGAATAACCATTTTGCCATCATTTTGGCAATCGATGGGTGGTTGGTGGCCAGTGACGAGTGATGCTCTTTTGTTAAACGGAACGCATCTAGAAGCCGATACATGATCATAAATCATACGCATAGAAAAAAATCTTACAACAAAAATATACAACAATACGTAAAAGCAAAGAGTAACAAAACAATAAAAGTCTTTACAGAGTAATTATTACCTTTACAAATTAATTGAGCGTATAAATGAAAAGGTTTACAAATGAAACTTACCCGTTTGGCTCTAAAGCAATGACTTTCAAATCTCAAGTTCCTGAGTTTAATTTCGGCTGCGAGCGAAGGATGATCTTACTAGAAAATTAAAAATACTGTCAAAATTAGAAATACTGTCAAAATTATCTAATCATGACAACTAATGAGCCACTGCGTCCTCATTTGTTTGGTGAAAATTCCTCTTCAGCATCTTGATCAATTCACAGAATATTCGTGACGGACGCTTTAAGTGTCTAACATTATTTTGTTAATAGTTTATTGATCTTACTAAGAACTAAATTTTCGTTATCCTAAAAATATCTTCAGTTTATGTAGAGATACTTCAAGAAAATATTATTACTTTTTTATATTCTCGACAAATTCACACACCAATTGTGCCTGTAATACAATTTTTCAATTAAGAGATATGAAACCATTGTCAATTGTTAACAATAGTCTTATAAAAGTTGATTTTCAGGAACATGTATACAAACACATCTTTGTTGACTACCTCACAAACTCATCTCACCCTAGGCGTGTGTGTACAAATAATACATGATACTGTAAATAAAGAACGACTCTATTTTATCCTATCGTTGATCACATCTTCAGAGACGAATAACTCTGTCTGGCATAACTTTTAAATGTGAAGCATGCGTTTTCTTAGCATATTGCTGCTACATATGCTATTTGATACACACAACTATCCCGTTTGAAATTCTACCCCTGACAATGACCTTTCCCAATGGTCTTGACCAATGAGTGGCCTACCCATCCACTACGTAATTGCATACATCCTAGGAAATATCGGGTTTAACTGTAAAAAGTCCTGACTTAAGAATACAAATATGTAACTAGGAGGGCTATAGAAAGTCACAGACGTTCTCGTACTAGTTTCCTTGTCTCTTTAAGATGGGCTGGCTTTTCGGATTCGCACCACCCTCTTCCGGGCAGCTACCTATCGACACATAAAATATATTTTTCTATGTATACTTTCTCAATTTGTCGATCCCTTAACAGCCAAATGATACGACTTTAGGAATATTATAAAAGAGCCAAATCCGGTTTATACACACATTTGCATTGAAAATGTGGAAACGTTTTTGGTGAAATATCGTTTTAGCGTTCTTGAAAATACGTTATTTTGAGCTTCTTTGCCCAGACAGGTAATTTATTTTTCATTGAACTTCTTAAGAAATAATTGTATGCACTTATACACACAAGAGCAATAAGGAATAAAAATTGCCGTTGTTGTAAATATTAACAGAATCGCTCTTGCACTCACACTGTCACTCACTCATTCTATTGCTCTTACTCACAATACGAATTCTCTCATCGACTTTCATTAATGAGACCAAACTTGAAACAATACATAAAAGCCTGCCTGCCTACCTATGCTGCATACTTCTGCGAGCGCTGAGAACAAGCCATTTATTTCTAGTACCCAACAACACTTGAATTTTCTTTTAGGCTTCTCTTGCTGAATTATAACAACCACTTCCATCTCCAGACGAATGAAGAAGGAACTTTTCTTCCAATTAAGGCCCGACCTCAGGAACTGCTGAGAGCATACAATCCTCTTTGGGGACATTATTATTTTAAGAAGACGGAGCGCAGAGGCGGTCCGCCGAGGCGCGTTCACAGCCGAGGCTGCCAACCTTCTCATATGAAACTCTCGACCTTTAATTCTAGATAGAGATCATAGAGTTTTTCTTAATGAATAATAATTTTAAATTCCTTTAACGAGAAAAAGGTTTAATAAGAAAGTGATTGGACATGGCACACAAAAAAGTAATTTGTACATATCTCGAATACTTCCCACATTATGAAAATACCAATTCCAGCGTTTCTGCAATGCGATGAACAGAGCGCGAAGAATATAGAAATATGGTGAGCGCTTCAATGATACACCAGATCCATCATACCGACAGCGATAATGACCTCTTCCAGTATCGCCGTATTTTATTTGTGACCGGACATTGCATTCACAGCAGACACAGAATTAATCAATTTGCAAACGCGCACACACGTTCTGCAGAAAGAGTATACTTATTACTAGAGTAGTTCTTTCAAATTAGAATTGATAAACTTGATTGGTGATCTGTATGGATAGTTGATTATTTTGTGTTTCAGTCGCAGCAACTGCTGTGTTCGTTAGTTTTGTAAGTATAGTGCCCTTTTTCATCGGGAGAGGTGGCGGTGATCTTCCACCGCTGGATGGCGAGATCCGGCATCGACTTACGTCAGCTCGCGTACATTTCCCCAACCAGGTATCTCCCATCAGCGTGCCACCGCTCCAGTCGAGAGAAGCTCCCAACTTATGTAATAATAAAATAATTAAAGACGTTGTCATTGCCAACAATATTATTTAATGTAAGAGCAGCTTTCGATGGCTAGCCATCATGCATAGTTGTCTGCGAGATGGAAGCCACAAAAACGACTACCATGCATGCGACTAACTAGGCTTCCATTCAGCAGACAACTGATGATGATGGCTACCATCGAAAGCTGGCTATGCATTAAATAATATTGTTGGCAATGTGGTTTTATTATTGTTATGAAAAATGCCAAAGATATCACACCACAACACCTATATTATGTAATAATGTAGTGCACGGGAGTGTGTAAGTAAGGGGTGAGGAATGGACAAGGAAGAGGAAAGAAAGATCGCGCGCGGTTAGTAACCGGTTTGTTAGGGTATTGCTTTGGCATCAGCCTGGGGATAAATGGAGAAAACATGAAAAAATACAGATCAGAATAGTCTGTCAGTAATATTCTCCTCCAGGCAGCTGCTGAACTCTGTCTACAGTTGTCGAGTTAGTGTCGAAAATCTACCGCCGTGGGGATTCGAATCCTAGATTCTCCCGATCAGAAGCACAGCAGTGACATCACTTGACCCCCTGAGAGACCTAAGCTTGCTGATCTGTTGGGATTTCTTTTTGATCACATCCATAAGAGATGCACTTCATAATCATGAATTCAAGTTTTAATTCATCCGACATTACCTAGTTTAGTAAAAAAGAGACTTTACTACGTTTACTGGTAACTTCACTGCAAGTGTCCTATTACTTTATGTAACACATCTGTTTTACTTGTCAAGCGAGTGTTATTTCCTGTTGTCTGAGGTCTCCCACGTAGCAAAAAATGTCATTATACTTTCCAAAGTTTGCTTTGAAGAATGAGTGGTCAAAAGAATGAGTTTTACACTTTGCAGATATCCGTAAATGGATAGACAAGTAGTTAAAGAAGTTTATTGTGATACACAGACAACATCACTAGTGAAATGAGGTACCCAAGTCTTATTCTGACCTCCAACTGGCTGTTAATATATGCTTGGCAGGTTCCACACATTCTCTGTGTTGCCTTTACAGTTTAAACTCTTGTCTTTGTAAATTCATTACAGACAGAGCAAAATGTGTTTGCTGGTTGTATGCAGGCTTGCAATGTCATTTTGTGTACCTAGGAAGAGGAAGTATATGACATAGATTGCGAATATTAACATAATTTCATACCTGTAATATGCTAATTCCACATACGAATATCCTGTTCCCTACAAAAGAGATTTTTATACTTCAGAACGACGATTTTATGAACTTTCTAAATGAGTGAAAATAGGAAAAGTCCCAAGACTGAAAAAAGTTCAAATTTTTTATATAGTGATTTCATACTTTCAGAAGTCATTTATTGTTATGAAGATTTGCGAATTTAAAAACTATAGTTTATTACGCAATTCTTGAAGAAACGTTAAAGCGAATTAAACTGCCCGCTCAATTTGTTTTCCATTCAATTTATGCACATATCTACATGTACTTAAATTTACAGTCTGACAGCAGTCTTCCGTGAACCATAAAATAATCTCTGTAAGTTTTTTTACTCGTCAATTTAGAAACATTGTCAAAGTAACTCAGGAAAATTATGACAACTTAATAGAAAACATGTCAGTAAGTTCTTTACCATCTTTTGTAGTCTTTCAACACATTTTATTCTTTGAGTACATTATATTTTAAATTAAAAACAGTCATTTCAAAAAATGTCGAGATATATATTTAAAGGAATAATTTCCTTTTTGAAAGTCAAATGGGTAAGGAATAATTCGAAAACCATTGCCTTGTACCTGAAAGTTACAATTATGTACCAAGAGAACGTTGACATGCTCGAAAAGAGCGCAAATTGAAGAAAAAAATTACACGGTTCATGTCGATTAATACTTGCCTACGAAAACTGAAGTACACTGTGAGTATTTTGGACGAAGTTGTGTGCCATTTGCGGAAGTATCGGAAGTTCAGAGCAACGGTATGACATCTTGCAGATGAAAAATATGCTCATAGTGTGGTGCTCAACAGTGTGTGCAGAGCGTGTTTGACCGGAAGTGGTATGACGCCAGCGGAAAATCGGTTGCAAGGTTATTGGCAAATGTCGCCAGGGCCGAGCTTCCCAAAGATAAATACACGGCGCTCGGTTCCGTCGCTGTATTGGGCCGCGGTCCGCCAACCTTGCTCGCTATCTCTAATATAAACCCGGTTTATGACTTTCGTAAATATTAATGGGCGCAGCGGGAAGCTGGCTTGTGCGGTCGCGCCTCTTGCGCCTTCGCGCTATCCCCGGCAGAAGCGCTGGGAGCGATTTGCGTACTTAGGCGCAACGGGCAGCAACACAGAATGGACCAGAAGCTGCACTCAATATAGGGCAGTGTTTTCCAACATTTTAGCCGTTGCTTTTCTCTTCGCATCGTTCTTCATACCTAGGATTCTGTGGAATCCAACCTGATCATGGCACAGGAACTCTCATTAAAGATTTCTCCCTCAAATCTCTCTAGTATTTGCAGCAAATATTGTTCATAATCTACTGTTATATAGTCCGTTTTGATGTTCTTTGACTTGTCATTCTTTCAAATTGTAGATAAATGAGAAAACGACAGAAGAAACATCCAAAAACTTATCACTTTTCAGAATTTTTCTTCTAAGCGGAACAGTTTATTATACTCGTATTTAGAAATATTTACTAAAAAAAGTACACCTTAAGAGGAAACGAATGAAGGATGGGTCAAACAAACTATGTGTAAAATATTAAGAGAGGTGAACAATTCCTAAACCATGTCAATATGGATGAGAAAACACCTGAAAACATATATGAACGAAAACTACTGTTTATAAATTAAATAAAACACGCTCACAATGGCACCCACGGAATCCGTATTGCTAACAGGCTCTCTAACACACGGCCATATATTTGGGTCAACAATTCTTGAATTTGAAGGAAAGAAATGACATTGAAGAAAGAAAATAACAGAACGAAAAATGAAATTTAGTACTAATTTGACGCTCAAATATTTCTCAAGATGTTATGTAATTTAATTAGAAGTAAGAGATATAAATAAAATAACAAAAAACTGAAATGCAGTTAAAAAGTTTGTGTTTGTTCCTAAACTATGAAACACACGAATGTAGTGAGGCTGTTTTATCTATGTTCTACAGTGCTCGGAAATATTGTTTCCTACAGTTTCTTTACTTTAAGTCTAGTTCTTATTTAGAGTTTTGTGGTGTCGTCCCCTAAAATATAACTTCCTGAAGCACCGCTCGCTCCCTCTCTCTCTCTCCCTCCATCCCTCTCTCACTCTCTCTCCCTCCATCCCTCTCTCTCTCACTCTCTCTCCCTCCCTTTCTCTCCATCTTCTTCCCTCCCTCTCTCTCTCCCTCCCTCCCTCTCACCCTTCTCTCTCTCCTCCCGACATATGCTACTTCCTCCTCTTCTGAGGTGCAACTGCTGAAGCCAGTGGCACGCTCATTGCCGTCGTAGCCGCGACGCTGTTGTCATCAAGGCTATTGATTATACGGACGTGGGATTGAAGACAATGCTGCCAACATTAGCACGCAACCAAAACGATTGCGCGCGGAATTAAGATGACGTGCTGACTGTCCCGTATGGAACACGTTGTGCGGTACTGAAGTACTACCGATAGAAATGGGAGAGATTTCTAACTAAAACAAACAGCATTGATATTCTTGACAGTAAATATTACGCGACAGTCCATTCTACAAGACATTTATCAGTGACTGAGGATAGATTCAGCTTTTGTAATGTTAAAATAACTCGAGTTGCTACAACAGTAGGTAATTTTTCTTATTATTTGTAAACACTACTAAATGAATATATATATATATATATATATATA
>BOPP01000003.1:16712352-16736346 GCA_017312745.1 Gryllus bimaculatus
TGAAAGTACCGTTTCCCAGGTACGTCACAATATATATGCTGTTTTTCAAAATATGATTGTGGAATTTTCGATTAATTAAAAGATAACATCAAAATAATTTGTATTTTATACAGCATGTGAGTTTTATTTCTCTTCGTTAAAAATACATAAAAATTGGAACCATTATTTTTTTTGAAAATTTAGGTAAGTAGTCTTTATTTTACGTTAAATCATACAAGAAAATGACATTTTGAAGAAAACTGTACATGACCTCATTTAAATATCTAATTTTGAATAAAAGATTTTATTCCAAACAAAAATTTTTATATCACAAATTTTATAGTTGTAGGAAGAGGCAAATAATTTTAGCTATTTTAGAACATGTAGAATTCAATGAAAATCGGTCCTACGCCGTTTTATAAGCCTACTCGGCTTTATCTAAAAAAGTTAAAGAAAACATTTGGAGCCATGTTTTAGAAGAGTTTGAAAATGTCTGCGGTTTCATGTAATGTACATTCTGTATAACTTTGTATGATCAAGAATATCCGTTTTTCCCCTTAGTATTACATACATTGCTTTTTACCACATAAGTAGTATGCGAGGTAGTAAAATACCTCAGAAATACTTGTATGTCCTATAGAGTGAACGAAATTAAAACAAGTACACGCGTAATAAATCTAATAAAATAATATTAGTAGGACGTAAGACCTAACGAAAAGTGGATAACAGGTAAACGAGATAAAAGTTTCCTATGAAAGAGTTCGGTTGTTTTGCTTAGGCTGGGCTTGTTACTTTCTATATTTAAAACGTTCTGGATTTTGACGCAATTTCCGATTTTTTTCAGAGAGAATTCGCTGACCTACTTTTTAGTTTATTCATTCCGTTTTTGCGTTGTTAGCTGAGAATAACTCTTTTTTCTCTAAGTGATCAAATCATCAACGGATACAAATACAAATGAAAACACTGAATCTTTTCTTTGTTCTTGTCCTACGTGTGATAAAAAAAACCTCAACTCTAGCTATAAAGTTTGTGAGGCACCACCCGAAGTTGTGAAAAGGAGCTCGTTGTGCTATTTTCTGCAGCCGTTTGCTCTTTTATAGTTTTGACACATCAGACAAACGAGGACTACTCGTTTATTGTCAAGTGAGTTGAAAAATGTCACAATTATTTTTTTGTCGTACGACGACCGTAAGATGATTGATATTTCCTGCTAATAGTTATGTCCTGGCAGGGAGAGTGTTAATTCAACTGAAATAAAATTGGTATAAGCACTTCAATTTTTCAAAAGTATTATGCTTGTTAGTGGGACTGTTTCGAGTTTATAGTTCTACTGAAACGGACAAGTGTATTATTTTACTACGATGTAAACAGACAATTTACAGAATCAATACAAAATATGTTCACACGGTTCTGTAAATGAAGCCGTAGAAACTGTTAAACTGATTTTTGTAAACCAACATTATAAATAATCTCTTAATTCGAAAGTCAAAGAATCTTGATGATTACGAAACTATTTCATTAAATTAACATACGTCATCAATCAGCTGATGAGAGAACAGCATTTTTATTTAATCATAAAATAAAACAAGAATTATCTACACTATAAGGAAACAATATTGTAAGAATTCACAGGATTGAACTAAACAATACAATTACTGTACTTGTCTAAATCCCCTCCCTATCAATGCATACTCATCAAAATGTTTGTTTAGCATTAAACATCGCAGAATAGTACCATTAAACTTAGCATCAAACATTGGACAATCGCATAATGCACTTATTCGATTGTCCCGTATGGTGGTACTCAATTCCGATTTGAGAGAGATTATGGTATTTAAATTTACCCTAAGACGCTTGCAGCACTAACACCGAGTGAAAAACAAATTCGAACAGGAGTGAATTGGCTCACGCTCTGGGCCTGCTAGAACTAAAATGTTATGCCAGTAATAATTTTACTATTGTTTTAGCTACAAATATTCATACAGTGCAAAATACATTTTTCTGCTTTTACATTAATAACAAAGTTGAGTTATATCTTTCAATAACGAAAATTGCACCCCAAATAAATATTCGAACAGGCGACTTAGATGAGCTTATAATAATTGAAGATTTAGTAGACAAACACCAATATGTAAATGTGCTCAAGGACAATCTAAAGAAACGTGCTAAGTAGTTTAGTATTAGGCCTTATTTTAGCTTTTACCAGGATATGATCCTAAGTTTCTGCAAATCCCCATAAATTTTCCCATCGGGAAGAGATCTTCGTCATCAAGAAGATTCAAAATTAAAGCTGCTCAGTTTTCCTCCTATATGACATCTCTGAAGATTATCACACGTCCTCAAACTCCGGACATCAATTCAATTGAAAATCTTTAGCAAAAAATGGGGTAAAGTGGGAAAGGAGCCAACAATCAACAGTTAAAAGCGCCGATTCGGTGGCCGAAATCGCTATGGCAGGAGTGCTGTAGCGATCTCGGACCGAAGGATCACGGGTTCGAGTCCCAGCTAGAGCATGGTTGTATTGTGTTTGTCCTTTCACCCCCTATCATCATCATCATAGCGTGTCATCTTCACAGTTACCATACCGTTATAAGCAACAGTAGTCGAGTGGTCGCTAATGACCTAGAAGTTGATGCGACCTTAAATAACAAAAAAAACGATAAAAGTGGGATTGTGCCGAAGAAAATAGTAAAATTTCATTAGAGTACACTAGAAAACTCGTAGAGAGCATGCCAAAGAGGTTTAATTAAGTGTTGAAAATTTAAATTCTTCCTATAAGTTATTGATGTATTTATTTTTTGTTTTATTTTTATTAAGTGGTATATTCTATGTGTCCAAATATTTTTTGGCGTTCCAGAGAACTATGTTTTTTTTTAAATTTATTTGATCGAGACAGAATATAGAAATGTCTCATAAACATATCAATTCGATTCCTGCGTAAGCTCAGCCATGCTACCAGCGCATCTTAGTTATTAATTATCTTTAAAATTGTAATTCAAAAGGCTATATAGTTGTAGCATATTAAATAGGTTTGAGACGCGGCTTTCAAGCGACGCCTGACATGCTTCGCTGTGGCGGACCGACGCGTGCTGCGTGGCGCCGTTGGGGAGGCCCGCCGCCTCCCACTCCATTTCCGCTTCTCCGGCCTACGAACCGCGCACTCAGAGTCGGGCGTCCGCGCAAGGCAGGCCAGACCCCGCCGCAAAGTGCAGCCTTAACAGCTGGTGGGAGGACAATGCCGCCATATGAACTGATTACAATCATCACTGGCAATTGTGTTTCAATTCAAATAAGAAGCGATGACAATTCAAAACGTTTGTTAATTCATTTACTATTATAATGTAAACTTCTCTAACAATCAAAATCACGTGTTAAAAAATATTTTTTCTGCAATTCTCGCATGACTCCTCTTAGTGACGCAAAGAAACAGTCCTATATGGTGCGGACGAGCAATAAACTACACACTTCATTTTAGTCTCTCCCTTCTGATAGTTTTCGTATATCACAAATGTGTAACGTGGGTGCTCCGTAATTTTGCTAAGCGGTGCCCGTATGAGTTGTACTCTGCAGTGGCTTTTACACCTACACTGCGTGCGCGTTACGCAAGTACTTTCATGCTTTAATGTATCTTTTGTTTTACTAAATGACGGAAATTGTGAGTAATGGGTTCAATGTGGTTTGCTTTCCGATTGTTTATCATACTTTGCATGCAAGACAGCTGGTATTGTGTGCAGAAATGTACGTGGCATAATGCAACACAACTGCTCAATTAATTGACTTGTTTACTTCATAATTGTTCCAGCCTTTAGATAATTTCATACTTCTACTTTAATAATTATTAAACACATTTTATAATTTATACTGGAGTCACCTATCCAAGCTAAATTCATTTCTAGTGTTGTGAAGGAAGACTTGCTCACCTTCAGTTGTCCAACGTTTTGGTTTCAGTTGTGTGAGCGACCAGTATTTTATGTGAGAGCAGGTGAGTCTACCTTCCAAGCTAGTTGTGCTCAAGACCTGTTCACTCTCCATTACTGCAATTTTTAATCATTTATAGGGCGAAAATTAAACTCGCAATATTTTCTAATGTATAAAATGTGACTGTTTTTATTTATTTAGGATAAGACTAATAATTCTTCTAAATTAAAGAAAATATGATAAACTCGTATGTGTTGTATTATTTTCATCCATTTTTGAGTTAGTATATATCTATACTAATATTATCAGTCCTCAGGCTTCATTAACAAATGTCGCGGAAACGGCTGTACAGAAATAACTGTTCCTCAATGTATAATCGCTAGAATGCCCATCCTACGCCATGTGTCAAGAATGGAAACATCCTCATAAAAAAGCTGTTGGCTAAATGGAGGGATTTCCTTACACGCACGCAGACGCGAACACACACTGGACTTTTTGCAGGCAGACCTAGCTCCAAGAGGGAAAAAGAAGAGGGAATCCGCAAGGTAGCTATCTAGCTACTGTCGGAAATCCAGCCACCGCCGGGACACGAACCTAAGACCTCCCAATCAGAGGCACTGCAGTGATATCAGCTGAAGCCCTGAGCCACCTTAGCCGACTTGACGTAATTGAGATGGAGCGCGATCTGTTCACAGCGCACACTCATAAGCTCGACCTGTCAGACACGGCTTTGTGTAGGAGGGATGGGATCAGCCGTACATCTATTCCTACAGTGATGACGAATCCATTATCGCATGCGACATTCAATTTTGGTGTTATAAGTGATTAAAAATGTCAAATGATTCGTTACTGCAAAGCACGTCTTTGTGAAATATACAAATTATTGAGATAGTGAAGATTTTAAGTTGGTATGCGGTTGGTTGCGGTGTCAACCCTGAAAACTAAGGTTGGCAGGAAACAATCGCGTATCGCTTAGTGATCGTGATCGAAACAAGTGTGTCATGTGAGAGACTGTTGAAATAACCGTGTGCGGGTGTACACAATTTTAAATATTCAATGTATTTCATTCTTGTATATGATTCATTACATTTCTAAGTTAAAGCAGATAGTGAGAATTCCTGCTGGTAGGCAACAACAACATCCACGTACACAAAAGCAAAGAGCGTCAAAAATAAGAGAACATTTTAATTACATAGTCAGAAACATATTTTAATCTGTGTTCGTAGTTAAAAATATTCCATTACTTCAAAATCTGTACACCTTTCATTTCAATGGTTTTAGAGAATACGCAATGTGAGAAGTTTTTGAATAGATTTTTTTATGTATCATGCATATGTAGTACCTTTCTGTCATTAATATTCTGCTTCTATTAATCTTTTTCTACTTCATGTTTCATTTCATGTGAATTAAACGTATGAGTTAGACTGGTAAGTAATGATTGTAGGACACTTTTTCATTACAGGACAGTTTTATAGAGCGAGCTTCCCCTACTGACCAAATTTAAAGACGTTTGACATAAAAAACGATAGTTTAATCTGTGAATAAGTTATACAAAGTGCAATAAATGAAGTACTTCTTTAAGAGAATGTAAATCACTGACCATTTCTTCAACATATTCTTTGGTATTTACACGAATTTTTAGTCAGCAATTGGAGTGTATTCCACAATACATCTGTGTACTCTCAAAGAGAATTCGCATGCAATTTGTGTCGCCGATTGAAGTTCCTACTCACGTTACTGTCGGATGGATACTGTACTTCACTACACGATTATTCGATGCCTCATACTTTTTTGAAACGGTTATCACTATCTTTCTCAGTGAAATTCTATTTTAAAATCAATATTAATTTTACATTACACATTTATATCTTTTATAAATGCCCGTACGACACTAACTAGGTGTCTGATATTACTGGTTTGACTACCCTCTTCAGAATACATTCATAAATGTTTCGTGATAGTTGCCAACAAACTAGAACGTCCGATTTAACCATTTGAACAAACAATTTCCATGGAAACATTCAAATACAAATATTAAGACTGTGACGTCGCGGCGCATGACATTAATAGAACCCAGTATGAAAGTTAAAACCGCTTGCGCTAAATACTACACTTCTGAACATTGAACTATGGTGGATCACACCCTCGGCGCTAATTTCCAGGGGGAGAGGGAGGTGATTTTGGTCCAATCAGAAGCGACAAATGAGAACACGCTGTCACCTTTAAATCTCTCGGAAAGGCGCTTGCTAACAAGGTAAAGGCTTATTCCGCGCTCCAACAATAGCAATTAGGGTAGTGCCACCGCCAAACGTGGCGCCGGTGTGCCCATGCACGGAGACAATGGATTATTGCAATTACCATATGGGAGGGCAGTTCAATATCTCTTTCCCCGCGTAATTGTGCGCATTAACCAGGCTTCACGTACTCACATTTACTTCGGTATTTTAGATGCCTAATTTCACTTAGAGAATGCAGTACAATGAACAGAGAGTTTGCTGATTTGGAATAGAACTGAAATAGAATTTGGAATGAAAAAAAAAATATTAAAATGAAACGTTAGATGCATTAAGGGAGAAGCTCATCTTCTGTTTCTTTCACTGTTGAAAAAACTGCGCTGTGCAGCTCCACAGAACCGATTCTGTTTTTTAAGTTTTCTTGCTAATCGGTATTGCGATACTATGGATTTGGTTTTTTGATTGTATTAGTTTATGTTGAACTGCTTAGCCTCAGGGTTGTTACTTTATAAAAGCCTGATGGGGTGAAGTGTTCAATTTGACGAAAAGTGGTTTATGGCTTAGAGTCTGATTTCATAATTTCGTGGATTGTTCACAATGTGATTTGCTTGTTTTCATTATCAAAGGGTTTTTTATGTGTATGTTATGCCAGTGAGAATTTTTTAGTTACTAAATGATATCAAGTAGGATATTTGTGGTTACGTTGAGTCAAAAATTCGCTTCCGCCCCACAATGAGATAAAAATGCCTGTAATACATCCAGAATTCAAACTCACGAGCTGTAGGTATTTGGAAGGTCATCCTTGGTAGTAAATACGAGTAATCCGTAACTTCAGAATGAAATTAGGGTAAATACGCCTTGGTATTAATCAAGCGTTTTTCGTTGTTCCATTAAATATGTGTTGGTAGTTCAGTGGACTGTATGCACTTTATTATGAATTTTGTACTTGCAACTACAACTTATTCTTTCACAATTTCCAACAAAATGCTGTTCTCAACTCGGTGAATTGAGCTCATCTATTCCCACGCAGTTCAAAACTTTGCTAATGTGTCGCAATAAAGAAATGAATACGAACCTCTAAATAAACAAAAAGCTTTCAAAACTTTGTTGCAGGCGAGCGTGGGAAAACAAAACTTGCTCGAATCGGATCTTCAAGAAAACAACAAAACGGAAACCATGAAACTCGGCTACTAAGAACAAAACTTGCGGCATGTAATGCACGAGGTCACAAATATTTTGTCCACCACCCTTGCGCCCTCGCCGGGGATGCGTATTTTTGCTATTGCAGCATTTGTCTATAAATAACACTCATACATCATAAAATATTCTTCTGATTACAATCCTTTATCATAAAGGCATGGCATAAACTACGGTGTGGTAATCCATTACTAATGGTTTGGTCTCTTCCAACCACCATTTGGAGGAAAAGTTCGTAAGTATCTTTTAATACAGGTCTGCTGGCAGAATGCTATTTTTATTAGGATATTTACAGGAAATTCTATGAGAACACTGGAAAATATTGTTATTTTGGGGGAAGCGGTACCTTAAGCACTTACAAACGTATTCTACGGGTTTCAGGTACCTTCTTAGGTGATGTCTAGAGAATTTTAGCGCCGTTATGCAATAATAGCATTAAGGTAGCGACGTTATGCAATAATAGAAACGTGAAGATGGTAGACCTTTTAGTAGTTAAGTCTTACCATAAGCACGACCTTATACCATCATAAATAGTGCACACCTCTAAGAGCCCCTACGTTCACTTTACAAACGGTAAATGGTCACCTTTGAATAAAAAAGGTTGCAGTTTTCTAAATCGGATAAACTAATTCTCGTATGGGAGGCAATTACAATGAATCCTTACCCTCAATAATAAATTTGACAAGAATTAACTGAAAATGTTGGAAAAGTGACAGGTAAGAAATTCACGTAAAGAAAAAATCATATCTTCGTGTTAGGTTATGGTCTTATGGTTAGGTTATGGCTTATTATTCATAACGAAGACTGTTATTCTCTTCATTCTTAAGAAAAGCCGATACAAATTAATCCAAATTGCATTATTCTCGCTCAAATCTAGAAAATCTAAAACTTTAGAATAATTAAGATTAGTTTACTCCAGACTTTACTGTACTGAGGTCTGAATATCTCGCCAATTATTTCCTTTTTCATATATTATGCAAGTTATTTGTTGAATGCTTGAAATGCTTTTCTATTATAATTCATAATGCAATGACACTATTGCTAAAGCTCATCTAACGTTATTCCTTACGACCGTATAACGTCGTTAGCCACGTGAACAGAAGAGTTTAAGGAGGACTCCTTACAACTGACGCTAAAACTCCCTCATTGCTCATTCGATTCCTCTCCATAAGAGAAAACTATTTGGAACTATTTTTAGCCGAATCCTTCTAGAACATTCTAGAACAGTTCTAGAAAAACGTGGTTTCTGGAGTTTCCAGATAGTCATAGTGATGAAAGGCCATTAATTAGTACAATTCATTTCCATTATGATATTGGCTGTTTCATCCATAATTTCCCATAGTTTAATCTAATTTTGTAATGAAACATATTTTTTTAATTCTGTGGATAATTATTCATGCCAAACTGGTAATTTAGTTTTCATGTAACCAGAAGAAATGTCCAGAATGCAGTAATAAAGATAGGCACTATAATAATACACGTGTTCACAGTACAGAATTGCTTAATCCACAACGATAGTCAGATATAAGTATAACAGTAAGTAGATAGTGAATTTATTTCACTGCAAAAAAAAAACATTTTAAAAATATGCAAGAGTGAGGAAGTTGGCACGGAATGTAACGACACTCCAGGTCAGCCCGCTTAGTTACATGTAATCACTACAGTTCTCTGAATGCTAAATAATTTGCATTGCCAAACGCCCCTTCGTTGCGTGGCTCTGCCAACTGCAATAGCGTGTACAAGCTGAACCCGTGCGCCTACATCGCACACAATGACGTGCTGTAGAAACTTTATGTCAGAAAAAAATGCAATCATTTTCAATGAATATACATTTTTTTATATTTACCGAGATCTTTACTCATATATACATGGATATTGTTGTGGCCCATAGCAGCAAATCTCGCTACCAATCGTGTCTTAATGTATGCAATAAAGTGTATAAAATACAATGTTCAAATAATAATCAGAACTCCTTCACCTCTGTAATATTTGCCGTAGATACCACACGAATGATATATAAGAAAGTACGTTAAATATGTAGTCACAAACAATCATTTTAACGACAACACGATGTCCTCAGCAAAATCAACTACTCTTTCATTTCCCGCAATTTTGTCAAGTTGCGCATGACGCCATCTTCCGTTTCCATTCTAGCCGTGCATTTCAAACAATGTAAATTTCTTATCTTTTTATTAATAAAGGAAATATGCTTCTGTTCGGATGGCTTAGATCATTAGGGGAGTAGTGTCATAGCGGTCTCGAACCAGCAGACCGCGGGTTCGAGTCCCGCCTCGGGTATGGATGTATTTGTGTATGTCTTTAAGTGTGTGCCGTTCTTTCATCTCTCACCATTATCATCATCTCATCGTACATTCCCCAAAGATAACAACCCTGGAGAATAAAAATCGTGTCGCTAAAATGCTGATCCCCCACCCCAGAAAAGTACTTGCACCTGCTGAAAGGATGCACGTGTGGTCCGAGTTGGCTTATATGCAAAAAAAGGAAAGATGTGATTTATTTAATACATAGAGACTTTTACTTCCATGTTTTTTTTCTTTTTTGTACTGTACTAGTTTAAAACTGTTCACTGGGAGCCGAAGAGGAGGACATCAATTTTTTTCTCTTTACAGTTTCAATATAGTATGTGATTAGGACTTCCACTCCTTTCGACGATCCTCTGGATGCTCTCTTGGCCATTGTGACTAATAATTTCTTATCGCCTTGAAAGCGTACTAGGTGAAAAGAAGGAAACTACTGTACTGCTTCTACTACCACAATGAAAAAGGAATAATTCATGTGGCGAGGAATGTGCAAGCTTTCTACGAAGAACGACGGGTACCACTGCTTCGTTGCCCTGCACAATCACCTGACATGTTGCCTTCGAACGTGTTTGGGATGTGATCGGACGGCAACGTATTCGTTCTGGTCATCTTGCAGCCACTGTCGATGTTTTGTAATGATACATACAAACCGCGTGGCACTGTGTCCCCCAGCAGCATATGCAGACTCTCTTTGAATCCGTGCCACGTTGTCTAGAGGCTTCGATAGCAACTCGAGGCGGCCACACACCTACTAAACACCCAAGGTTAAAATGCATGTACACTTCTGTAATTCTATTCATTTGTATATTGTGATATTAATAATATAGGAAATAAATTTCATTGTAATAGTATGCCTCCTACTTGGTGTTGCAATTTTCACAAACGTCAGTGTATATTCTGCTCTACTAGTCATTGAATAATCATACACTTCAATCTCTTTCTGAGCATTGTATTCGATATGATTACTTATTCCTTAATAAGTGAAAAATATTTGCACCATCCCATCTATGCAACCTAGTATAGACAAATTAAACACCTCGTTTAATATTGTAATTATTTATTAAAATACGATTTACCATGCTCATAATTCGTTTTTAAATAATGATTAAGTTAATTGAAATTTGAAATACAACGTCGCTTAAATATTTATCAAACATGTCGCCAAAATTTTCTGTATAAATAAGAGATAAAACTTCTGGCAGATAATTTAAAAAATCAATCTTTCGTAAAAAAATCTCATTAACTGAAAAGTTTGCGTAACGTATTAATTACCTTCCAACTTAAAAGGTCAGGAAATTAAGTAAGTAGAATCATTCTATCTCGTGAATGATTTTACCTTTAATCTTTTAAAAATTATGAAGCCAATTTAGGATAATATTCGACCACAATGCACAAGAATATTTTCAGATGTGCATCTTTTCTAGGTTCTTTGCTTTCTAATTTTATTTCTTCCTAAAACTGCAAGAAACCTGAACCACAGTAACAAAAAAAAGTGGTGCTATAACAACTCATTATCTCCAACTTCAGCAATTTTCAAAAATTCAGAAAGTTTAATGTAAATGGAACCTGCTCCACATTTAAATATCCTTCGCTTTACTCGTGAAAAAATATAAAGAAAATATATGGAGGTGTTTGTGAGAAAGCTTTTATGCATTAACTTCAAACAGAAATTACGCGTTAATTACTTTGTTTTTTAAATATACTGTAGATGAAATTTTCTAAAGATCTAGTTTTTTAGAATAGATGTTATTTAAGACAAAATCTATCATCTATTACTTATATATTCTTTGTTTGTTATTTTCTGCAATTTTTGATAAAAAGGAGAATTTGCCAAAAATTGGTACATCTATTTATTACCGTCATTTTCTACATAAGAAGGGAAAGTTTTCAAGAAAATATTATTTAAAATAATTTCCCATATTTTCACAGAAAATTTCAGGAAAAAACTCATATTTTCGAAAAGTCATACATTACCTAATTTCAAGACTTATCTTTGAACAAGAGATTTTAAACAGGAAAAAATTCTGTCATGAATGTTGTAGCTGAAGGAAGACGCCGAAAAAATTTTGAACTTTCGCCCTTTTTCAAAAATTCAAAGATATCAACGAAAATGAGACCTGCGCCCATTTTTAGGCGCAGGGCCTTAACACTATCAGAGGAGAAAGTTTAATAAAAAAGATAAAGCTATTTTTGAGACTTTTTTAAAAGCTTGTTAAAATTGTTTAAACGTTGTAATTCATTGAAACAATTCAATTTTACAACCATATTTATTAATAAATACAGCATTTAAAAATTGTGTACAATTTTTCCGTACATAATATTGTTACCTTTCACAAACAGAAAAAAACTTGTACTGGATGACCCATCTACAGGCCAATAAAATAAAAATTAAATAAAAATCCCTTTTTTTAATTATCGTCGTATTGTGCAGTACTATTTCTCTTCCATGTGTGAATCACTTGAAGAAAGTTACAATAGCATTACAAAAATGCTGTTGAATATTACTGAATAATATTTTTGTCTGTAAATTATTTTGATAGTACCAATTACTAAGCTCTGAAGTCTAAGATGTAAATGGGCTGGTCTGAATAATTACTAATACAGAGAAGGCAGTAAAACAGGATATCTAAAACTCTACGCAGCACCTGCCTTCAAGTCAAACGATTTCGAATGCGTTCAAGAAAGTTTATATTCACCTTCAGTTGAGAATTGAAAATTTATCAAAAAATTTACAAAATCATCTAGCATGGTATTCAAATATTCACAACGCATATTTGAAAATGTTACAATACATAAATGTTGGAATACATGAACTCTAAGAGAGATGTTTTTATCAGAAAAATAATATATTTCTATCTCACAGCAGTAGTAGGAATATACCGTAATTAAGTTTCATCACAAAAAATTTAAGCAAAGACTTTTAAAATAACAATTCTATATACGCTTACTTGCAATTTATTGGAATACAGTCGAAATATATTGCATCTGGTCCTAAGTTAAACTGCCTAATAAGTTCATTTCTTTTGAAATACTTTCACAGAACATAATTTTCACCATAGTATCTCCTAGGAGACGAGGTAAAATAACTATTACCTGAGATATGATGAAAAAATAAAATTATTTATTTCTCATCCTTCAAGTAAATTTCATTTTCTCTCTTGTCTTTATTTCTCTCGTAATTGTCATAGCGTACACATTATAAACACTTTCCTTTTATGTCGAGTTACATCACTTTGAGGACAAGACTTCGTCCCCTCCAGTACGTAAAATGTTCTCCAGAGTGCGCAGCAAAGTACTTAGGCGAATTACGCGAGGAGCGCGTGCTGAACGTCGTCTTGGCTGCGCGTAAAGACACCTTGACACGAGGCCGCTCCCTAAGCCTATTATGTTCGCTTGTGGCGTTTGAAATTTTGAAAGACTTACGAAATATTAATCAAAGGGATCTTCGTCCCGCGGGATTTTCTTTTGAATGCGGTGGCCAGGGCTCGAGTAAAAAGCAAGTGGATCCCAAGTAAAATTTTAAGGAATTTTCAACATCTCTTTTCTGAAGGATACTCGGTCAAAATATTTTTGAGACGAGGTGAAAAGAACAAAACATTTTTCAAAGCGTGAAATTAAATTATGCATTCTGAATAGGGTGGAAAATTACTTTTTTCGAAGATGTATTTGCTCTACATGAAAGAGGGGGTGGGTAGTAGTACTTATCCTACATATTGTATTGTATTATATTGTACTGTATTGTATTGTAATTGTAATTGTATTATCGAACGTACTTTGATATCATTATGTCTAAATAAAATATCTCGATGTGCGAAGCCTCTTATATTTACAATTCTTCGAGAAAAATGTGTAATATATCCGTACGAGTATTACTTGTACAAAATATAACTGTGTTCCGAACTGTAGCTAACACCACCGAAATGTATCATTCAACAAATGTACTTCCAATTCACATACAATTGATTTATTTTATACAACACATTAGTTATTAAAACTAGCTACTTACTTGAGCTATGCGCCCGTTATGTTATGACAAGGGAAATATATTCGATTGGCAGAAAGACACAAATATTCGAAATATGTTCAAAATAGTTGAAAAATAAAATGCACTCGTTTTATATTTATTTTTTATTACATCCGAATGATAAAGGGGGCCGTACCCGAATTTGAGGGTTAAAATCGTTCTGAGGATTATGCATGTTTCACGGATGGAAAATCCTCAGTGGCTTGTACTACAAGTGTAAACTTGGCTAAATGACGGGCAAAATTACTCAGATTTCAATCTTCAGCAGGTAAGTAAATAAAAACGTTGGTAACATTGAACTTCATATCCAGACAAAATTGACAATATCCCAAACAGCTCATCTGTCCAATAGCAGGTCTACCGAGTCTGAACGTTAGTCATCGCAATATTTATTTTACGATGTGTGGAATTGAGAACACATGGCACCTAACTGAAATCTACTGCATGAGCTAGAGTAGCCCAACTGTGTATGTACCGTCATTGCCAGCCATCAACCACCAATTTTGCTCTCGAAAAGGTTGTGGTTGTGTCATGGCACTACTCGTGCTTCATATAAATTACGTTTGTCTGCATTGTGGAAAGCGTTTGCTGAGCTACTCCGGTGCACCGATTTTTGCACGTTCTGCGCAGCACCACCAGCTTTGCGTCAAGAACAACGTGTACACGTAAGCGTCCACGGCTCGAGTTCATGACTTCTTGGCTGTCCGGGTGTCGCAACGACGTTCCTTAGAGACCGTCGTTTCCCGAGCGCCTAGAACGGACATTACTTAACACCGGAGGCCCAGCATCGCTGTCACTGCCCTGAGGATCCTGCGACATGATAGGCGAAACGTCGGCCTCTTAGCCTACGACGCGGCGTCACTCGGTCAGTCAAGAAGACAGAAATAACGTGACCACAATACGGGCATTTCGTTTGAAATACCGGACCAGACGCTGGTCACAATGTTGCATGGAGAGCGAGAAGTATTTAGAAACATTTTGCAAGTGGCATAAAGTGTCATATTTCAGCTTTGTTTAACCGAAGAATTATGGTGGAGTTGAAATAAAATAGGCAATTTTTTAACGCGTCATATATCTGTTTCAATGATGTGTATCAAGAATATAATGTTGCTATCTGCTGACATTTAAAATTCCCGCCAATATTGTAACGCAAACTGATGCCTGAAGTTGGATACATTGAGCAAAAGCTCGCCCATCTCTTCCCAGCACGGTTTCGCTGCAGGCCAATTCAGTATCTCCAGAACATCGAACACACGTCGATTCCACGTAGCGTCTCATCATTGAATGTTTCCATTATTTTTTCATTATATACGTCTGCAAACCATGCACCAGTTTGAAATGTCGTTTTCATATAACAACTATTTAAAGTTACGTTACTCTTAAAGTCAAGAAGGGGAAAAATGTTTTTAAATATTTCTAGGGCATTAAGCCAATGTCAAAGTTTTTCACGTCACAGGAAAAATTCGAAATGAATTGTCCTTTGTATTATGTTACTATTTTAAGAATAAATATTTTCTTCATTGAAAGGATGAAAAGTTTATGAATTGTGTATGTTTACGATAAACATTGCCTTTTATATTATTTTCATTTACTATTCATATTTTATGCCGTGTAGAAGGAGGGAGAACGATTATATGCCATAGCAAATGAAGTTAAATAGCGTAGAAAATAAATAATACTGTAACGGGAAAATCAAAAGAAAGTTAAACTTTTGCGGGTTTTAAATACACTATTCAGATTCAGTTGATAACCGGTAAAATTTAAAATATAATAAATTAATTTTAATAGTTAAGTGTATAAAATATCTGATAAATATATTGAGTAGGATAACTGTCGAAATTTATTAACAGATAAAACTGAAGTAGGAAAACGACACATTTGAATAGCAGTGAATTGTTGACGTAATTATAAAAGTTCACGTGATCATAAAATTATAATAATAATCATACTATGTTGCTATCTAGTACTTGAGAGACGTTCCTATCAAATTTCTCAAACTTAATCAGCATGCTAGGCTGTCTTGTCGAAACTGGCCCCCTCAGCTGCCACATTATTGCATTAAAGATGGCGGCTATTCGACCAAAAACAGTTAGGAAAAAATAAATTATTATTACAAGAAGTGTTTTTATTACAATAATAATAATAACTATTATAATTAATATCATTATATTATTATTATTTTAAATAACGCCATATTTTTTTTATTTCTAATATTTTTTGACATGCTGTTTTCAAACCGCTCTTTCGAAAAACAAAATACTCTCTGTCTAGACATAATTACACCGCCGTTTCAGAAAATACTAACTAGTGTGTCTATATGCATAAAATTCATTAATAATAATAATAAAAGTATTGTTAAAATACCAAATCATTGAACTGCGTAGATGCAACGTAACTTGATTCCCACGCTGGCATATGCGGCTGCATCAACTTCTTCGCTGTACGCCACCTACAGTGAAGCCATCCGCCAGCCCCTCTGAGATCCCCGACGAATACGTTCCCGCCTTCGCCTTGAGACGAAGCCAGCCGGAAAGGAGCAGCCCGTCCTCTCTTTTTTTTTCTTCTCTTGTACACTTTTCGGAGCTCTCGCTGCTTTTTTGTATACGCCGCGTAATAAATCTCTTCCTCCTGAAAATTAAAACTACGGCGTTCTCGTTAACAGAATTAATCGCCTCTCGGAGGCAGGGGAAGTTGTTAAAGTTTCGAAATACGCCTTAGCACTTCCGTGTAACCGGTTAGCGACGCTCGCCTTCCGATGATTTGCCGACGGGTAAAAGAGCCGGCTTTCCACCCCCACGCCTCGAAGCGAGGGTGCTTGCTCTCGCGTGCGGAGGTGTTTTAATATCGGTTGTCCGACATTTAGTGTGCACCCACGAAACGTTGGAAAGTCCACTTCTCGTCATCAGCATGAAATTGCTCTTTCGCTTGGCGTCTAAGTTGATGTTTATCAAACTTTGTGAACAATACGCCACTTTTAATATAATTCACGCTGTGCAATCAAAATACACTTTTAAAGTCACAATTTATTCTGTTACGTATATTTAATTAACTTTGCCGTGCGTTTTCAGTTTAATATTTTAACATTGATAGGGTTTTGAATGACAAAAATATATTTAATGGGATTGTAAATTAGTTTTTCAATAAATTTTAGTCTAACGAGACAATTTTGCCGAGGCTTAATTACCAATTAATTAACTTCCATTAGAAAATGGCACAACAATAGAGGTAAATTTTGTTACACGGAGCAGTAAAATGTTTTCAGACCAGTGTTCTCTCAATGGGAAGTTTGAACGGTTGGATAATACACGCAAATGATCGAGCGAATAATAAAGATAACGGAATCTGAGTTCATCTTAATGCCAAAGAACGTGCATTAGAAGCTGTTACGATCATTGGGATTACTAGTGTGTGCAATGTCTTGAAATTTACTATTGCTTATCCATGAATCAACATTTATTCTCCTCTAATAGTGTAGCTAACAAATTGCATGCGAGATTAATAAAAAGTATGAATGTAAAATTGAATTATTTTCTTATTTTGTTATTGTGTATTATCTTTTACAAAAACAATACACTTTTCTTAAATTATATTTTAGTATTAGTGAATTTGTTACCATTATCACTTTGACACAGTTAGGAAACAACACTTAAAAATTATCAATGATTTTGAACACATAAATATATTAAATCTTTCCCTTTCGTATACTTCCTGTCTGCACGAACATCAAAACAGTACTTTTAAACTTCTAAGCTAATAGGCGAAAAATCTTCAAATATCGCAATTTTGCGTTGAGAAAGTATCACGATTTCGTGACATTCAATGTATATTTTCCTTAAATTCCCGTCTTGTGTAAGAAATTATTCATTCTCAGCAGTCGAGCGTCGTCAAATTTGTTCTTCCGTCACGAGAAGGCAGTGTCGCCACCGTCAGTCCCCACTACGAGCAGGCGCGATTCAAACGTCGTCTTAACCAAACTGTCAAATAATTGCCGCATGCTGATTACATCTAAATGTTAATTATTTGTAATGAATGGTATATTTGTATTATTTGTAATGAATGGTGTGTGTGTGTGTGTGTGTGTGTAATTGCTAGCATTGTTCAAAAATTGTTTCAGGAAGTGTTTTAACCTGTGATCTAGCAAGGGGTAGAATGTGAAAAGCAGAACTTATAGTACATATACATTGTTCTCGAAAGTATTAGGTATTATTTTCGTCATTTTCTAGGTAACAATTACCCTTTAAAAATGATATAGATTTATTTTCAATTACAATTTTCTAAAGACATAGAAAACATTTTAGAATAAACGAGCACACTAACTTGTCACTCTTCTTGTACTCCTGATTATTTCCATTTTTCTAGTTTCCTTAAACAATATAACGTGCAAAGCTGACAATTTTTCTCACCATCTCTTAGTCTCTCAATATCCCTTTATTTTACCCCTCTCTCCACCGTTCCTATCTCTCCTCTTCTCTTCCTATTACTCTCCCTCCCTCCTCTCTCTCTCTCTCTCTCTCTCTCTCTCTCTCTCTCTCTCTCTCTCTCTCTCTCTCTCTCCATCTTCTCATGCTTCTAACGAGAAGCGACGGGTTCACTCGGCCGAAGTTATCCTCATAAGCAGCTTGGGCAACTTGGCGGACGTCCGAATGCCGGGAGATCTCTTGGTTCCAATGCGACCCGCTCCCCCTCCACTGCGCCTCGCCACGCTCCTCACGCTCTCGCCCCCACGTACCCCGGCTCGCGTAATTCTGCTCTGACTCCGCCCCGCTCGGACCTGTCCCGCCTTGGAACAACCCCGCACCCTCCCTGCCCCGCCATCCCGATTCCCCAAGTAATCCTGTTTACTGGCGATTAAGCAAGACAGATCTGCCAGGCATCCCACCAGACATCGACTCAACACACCGTTAATATTCGACTTCCTCATCTGCTCTGCGAGCTCCCGATCCGACTAAAGATGAGAAATTAGCAGAATGCCCAAGAATTTACTATTCGTATTTCTCTGCAATAATATTGAAATTTCGAAAAAGTATAATTCGGTGCCATTTGTTACTTCTTAACTATTTAGTATTCATTGTTGTAAGACCAATATTAATTTTTCAAGTAATTATCTGGATTTCCTTCTATTTATTTTAATTTCACGTATTAAATGAGTAATAAAATTATCTTATTTTGTGAATGTCAAAGGCAGACATTTTTATAGACATTTAGTAATACACTGGGAATAACAGTGCTCAATCAAAGCTATTATTATTGGAAACATTTCTTTTATTTTAATACTATTTTTAACATTTCTCTACGTTCCTGGTGTACTGACATTTTTTTCTTAATCACTACGGATTCTTAAATTCTATAAAGATACTTCACTTTCGAATTGATTTGATCTTTGATGATTTTTTTATTATACTTTGCGATGAAAACAAGGAAACTTGAAAGTTTCATTATCCTTCATTCCGTCGTTCTTCGCTCGACAGTGGTGGCGAGAGGTAGTCAGAGCTCTGCTGTGCGACCCTGTCAGATTTGTTGCGATAAAACCGTTACTTCGTAGTTTGCCCCTCCAATAACGGAATGGCGGGGAGACACGTGTCGCATCGCGACAATTCTAAATTATTATCTAGTGAAGTGAACCACACACGTGCTACTGATAAATAATTCATCGAAATATTTCTGGCGAAGTGCGACTCAATGCAAATTAGATTAGTGAATGGCATGCAGCTATGATTCTCCAACAAGTGAAGTCGGAAGTGCTGCTTTGCTTGTTCTTAGCAATAGCGAGAATCAGCCAGATACAAAGGAAAGTTTCATCCCAATGACCTAAATCAATTCGCCGAAGACGAAATAGAGGTGACGCTGAAGAACATCAATCAACATAACACCCCCGGCGCCGATGGCAAGGAACCGATTCAACTCCGCCAACCCCAACCTTTCAACTTCCAGAAAAAACTCCTCAGACTCCAGAAAAAGGTCAGTAACAAACAATGACATAGTGCGCGAACCCAAAAAATTCAGTTATAGTGATCAAAACATAAAATCTCTCTATTAATTAATGTGCCGTTGAAAAACAGGTTCGGACCTCTACGTGAACTTGATAAACAAGCAACCGAAAATAGATTCACTCATATCAACGACCTTCCTAATAATCAAAGTGAAACCCCAATAAAATACCACCAATCATATTTGCAGACATCACCAATATTAATGCATTCATCAATGAACTTATATCTAAAGTCACCACAAACTTCAATGCAGATCAAAAAAACAATTAAATAAAAATAGTACAAACTCACCCACAACTTTCGAAGCTTAATCAAGTAATTAATTAACACTCATCAAAGTTTTCATTCCTTTAGAGTATCATTAAATAAAAATATATTTGTATTGTTTAAGAACGTCAATCAATCCATTATTGACCACGAAATATATGAAGACCTAATACAACGATTTCCTTCGCTGATAAAAGCGATCACCAGCCCTCACAAAGAAATCAGACCTAACCAAGTACTTGCGGCTATTTTTTCAAGACAAGAGCCACTAGACAATATTCTAGCAATTAAGCAAATTTGTAACTATAGACTAAATGCGATAGCAAGGAAATAAACTCAAGGTCCCATGCAATGCCAGTGGTGTCTAGATTATGGCCACACAAAGAATAATTGCAAACACTCAATTTGCTGCGCTTTTTGTTCGGGTAATCACTGCTCGATAACTTGTCCTAAACGTAATCAAGTACCAAAGTGTCGTAACTGCCAAATCAGTCACGAGATTCCATCTGCCCGTACCTAAAAGAATACGTTGAAAAAAGAAAAACTCGCAACCAAAACAACCTCCAAAACAGAAATCAAAGATCTTCCCACCAAACCACTCCACTACAATCTAACACCCATTTCCCTCTTGATCTCCAAACACCAACTCGCAACAACTTCACCCATATTAGTAGTACTATATCCTTTTAATTCAAATTCAACCAACCTTCCTCAAGAATCACACCACAACTATCCCATTATAAATACAATAATTAATGCAATTACTTCCTGTATAATCAATGCCATAAATACCCTTATATCCATCATAATCAACTCAATTCAAAATTCATTTTCAGCCTATATTATCGGAAATAATAAACGAAAATAATAAAAATAACTAACATAACACCTTAAAGGTTTTACTCTTGCCAATTGGAATGCTAACTGCTTAACCAATAAAAAACAGAACTAATAAACATCTTAAATTCTTAAATTCACACCGTGTCGACATAATTTGCGTCACAGAACTCACTTAAAGATGAAAAAATATATCTCAAACTACTCAATTTACAGAGTCGACAGAAACCTAAACAAAGGAGGAGGAGTGCTAATAACCACTAATAAAAGTATCCAACATTATCCAATACTTTTCCCTTGTACTCGTAATATACAAACTTGTCATTAAATTAGAAACGAAAAATGAAAATATGGAAATATGGACTATAATTGCAGCATACAATCCTCCGAATCAAACAATCCCCAGAATCGATAACCAACCATATCATTTTTGTATCAACTCACTTCTTCCAGAACATCCCAAATATACCCAACCTAACCCCGATAAGACTCTGCCAAAGTCCAATACACAGAACCCGCATCAGGAATAAATTTCCTTTCCGTACATATCTAAATAAATTCTCAGATCCCGAACCAAAATATAGATATTATATAAAGATACCTCTGCAATGCTAGTAGTAACGTAAGTTGTATTTTAAGATTATTAGTAAGATTATTTTAAGTTTATTATAAGTAGATATAAGCAATTATAACAAATGTGGAGTGTATTAAACACTGATCTTTGTTTTGTCATATCCAAATGAAATTAAATAAAAACAAAAAATTCTCCATTCCATCGTGCATTGACACTGTGAGACTGATAGAGAAACGCCATAAATGATTAACACTCAGCAGTGTAATTATGCAGGTATAGCAAAGACGGGAACGTGAAACGAGAACACCGTTTCATCTATCAAATGTTAAGTCTGAATTGATGAAAGTTAATAAACATTAAATCGACATTGCCTGTAGTTCAAACCTCCTTGGTTAACTATCAAGGCCATAAATGTCTCTAGAGTACACACGATGATGAGTTTCGAGAATCATGTCCAATAGTGTGAAGATGAGAGCACTAAATGCGCATACCTACGCGCTCGAGTTCAAATATTACCAGGGACAATGACGTGGTTACTATCACTTTGAATCTCAGTTATCCCCTCTCAAGTGAAGTAACCTATCGATGTCCTCGACAACATAAGATCGAGTGCAAATGTCTAAAGAGGTTTTGCATGATTTCAGCTTTTATTACATTTCGTAAACGTTACAAAAGGTAATATGTGACTATATGTAGTTGTAGCCTAACTATTTTTAATTATTTCACTTTTTAAACTGTGATATTCCTACATTTCGTCTTTTATAACGTAACTATAAACGCGAAACTATAACGCGACTATAGACTCTGAAATTGCACCGTTTACCACCACTACATTAATTCTAGTTGGACCGCAGTAGTAGTTGATTTTTATTTTTATTCCAAAAAAAAAAAACAGAATACAAAATTAGAACGAACAAATTGTCTTTTATTGTTTTCTTCTCTCTTCCTTAATCTTGCAACCTCACCTTGCCTCATGAGGTAAAATGAATTACACTGGACTTCGTGACTTAATACAATTCATGGAAGGAAATAATGTTATCTTTTTACGAGAACGGACTTACTCGTTCTCCGTTCAAAACACACATCTTGATTTTAAACGAAAAATCACGATAGGTCACGATGAAATTTTATTTTCCAAATACTTTAATACTAAGTAGGTTGTTTTAATCTGATATCCCAAATTCTGTTTGCGGTCACAAAGACATCAAGTGCTAAATTTGAAAAGTGCAAGAGTACATGTCGCCTTTGTGACATACTTCAAAAGATGACCTACATTTGTAGGTTTTGCGGATTAAGTGGTTGATTAATTAGTGATTCTGGGCGCGTTAACTGCTAAGGTTATTATTCCTGTAAGAGTAGTGGATTATTTTATCAAATGGTAATACAGTGCATTTAAGTGTAAGTGTGTGTACGTGAGGGTGATGATAGGACAAGGAAAAGAAAGGAGAGATCTCGCGCCGAGCTTGACCTCTGCTCCATTCCTCTGCTTCATACTCCAATACCACGCACTACTCCTCTCGCTTGGTGACCAAAGAAGCCACAAAAAACTACCGATCAGAGCAACCGATTCACTAGAATTATTCAGTGATAGGGTCGAAAATCCTGCCCTCGTTGGCGCTCGAACGCTAGGAACCCTCCCTTTGAGGCACTGTAGTGACATCAATTGATGCGCGTGTAAGTGTAGTGCAGGTTTTTGCTCGAGAGGTGGCGGTGGTCATTCCCCTGTTGTATGGCTAGATCCGGCGCCGACCTACCGTCAGCTAGCTGGATTTTCCCCAACCAGGTATCTCTAACCAGCGGGGCACCGCCCTTGCCGGGACACGATCTAATCTCCCGACCGGTCTCCCGGCATGTGTGGTACTGTAAGTCATGTTAGTGTAAATGTTTGTAAGGGGTGAGGATAGGACAAGGAAGAGGAAGGTAAAGTCGCGCGCGGACCGTGCCCCATTTGTTAGGGTACTGGTTCGCCATTCGCCTGGTGTTGATCGGAGAGATCACGGAAATTTACCGATCAGACCTGCCGGCTGCTAGAATTCTCCTCCAGACCGCGAATGAATTCGACCTAGCTAACAAGATAGTGTCGAAAATCCTCACACTGTCGGGACCCGAACATAGGACCTCCCGGGCAGAGGTCCTGCAGTGAGATCAGTTGATGCACAGAACTCTCTCCCAGTGTTTTAATGAGTTATCGCGTTAACTTTTCTAGTCATTTCGGTAATATTTCATCACATTCTAGGTAACCACGAAGTAAACGCTATCGGTAGGGAAGACATTTGCAGCCCTCATAACAATTCAGTTCACGCGTTTTACTCCGATAGAGGGATTGCAAACGAATGTGATCACTTTGGCTCATGAATACTACTGTGTATGAATATTAAAAAAACAACCGAAAAGTACTTACTAATTACAAATGATATTCTTTAGCTGGGTACCTCCCAAAGCTTTCCCCTGTTTCACAACCCAAGGCACTGGAAATACAGACCGCGCATAGTGAATATGGAGCAAAGAGCACTGAAGCAAAGAAGGCAAGACTGGAGAAGGCAAGAACCAAGAAGGCTAGATCAAGGAAGGCTCGAGTATTGAAAGCCGGGCCAAGGTAGACGAACTTGGATCAAAGTGAGCCAAAGCGAGCCAAAAGCTGGCCAAAAGCGGG
>BOPP01000003.1:16741186-16756476 GCA_017312745.1 Gryllus bimaculatus
CCATCCCCACCTCAGGCGTCGTCACCGGCGCCGCCACCGCCGCCGCCGCCTCCATCACCACCGCCACCACCACCAGAACCACGACCGCAACCGCCGCCGCCGCCGCCACCCCGCGCGTATCGC
Organism: Gryllus bimaculatus; assembly: GCA_017312745.1. Taxonomy (NCBI): domain Eukaryota; kingdom Metazoa; phylum Arthropoda; class Insecta; order Orthoptera; family Gryllidae; genus Gryllus; species Gryllus bimaculatus. Next base: position 16,741,310 of record BOPP01000003.1, read on the forward strand.
TAAATGGAATCTCCCGCCCGCGAAAGGTCTGCTGGCATCGACGGGCCACACCGCGCCGCGCCGCACCGACCACGCCGCTTCGCTGCGGAGCAGCTTCGGAGTGTGGCTACGCCGGCAGATTTTCTCCCGTACGAGCATGCGGAGAACGGGTCTTTTTATTGATTTTTATCGATCCTTTTTCGTTCTGTTGAGCTAGTCAACGTTTAGGATCATGTAAAAGAATATTCCCATACAAAGTTTAAAACATTTGGTATTTTCACACACTTTAGTTTACAATTTAATACGATTATCGTATTTCTATTACAGAGGACTAGGGGTGGTTTACTGGAACTTATTCCTAAAAGCTTGTTACTATTAACTGCTTTTTTGCTACAGTACGGAGAATGCAGGAAGTCTTGAGAAAGCCGAATTTTAATGTTCGGATAGGGATGTGAAGTAGAACCTCAAATAAATGTTTAGGAGGCAAGGCAAGTTAGAAGGTTTGTGCAGGCACGGGAGAATGTTCTGTCTACTCCAAGTTTTATAGGGACTATAGGGAGTTCTTTTTGAATTTATTCCTTGCTGATTCCTTGATCTATAGTGCATTTACTGCCCAGCGTAGGAAGGTATTTTGACTATTTTTTAATTTATTAACATTTCAACAAAAATTAGTCGAAATACAGTTACTTATAACTCAAGTGACTCTTTCACTACTGTATCCGATCAAATGGGTTTAAAGAATGAAAATGCTGTGAATATTTGCTCTTCATCTGAAATTAAAATACAAAATTTGTTAATGAAAATATTTAAATGTGATAATAAATAAAAATATAATTACAAATAATACAATTAATTTAATCAAATAATTAACAAAATTAAGTTTTCGTAGTCCTTCGACTACGAATATTAATTGGATGATTCGTGTTTTATCTTTCTTCTAGATTCGATTGGAAATAATTATCATATATGACCATTCATATTTCGATAATTCGGATAAGGAGGAGGGGGAAATAAAAAAGCGTCTGGCTAATATAGACTTTTCACATTAAATAAACAGCAGTGAGCTCCAACGTTGCCCCTTAATTATATTTTTTGTGTTGACTTTTAGACTCGAGCCATCCATGCGCATTCATCACGACCTCTTCATGTATTCAACAAGATCCTAATAAATATAGAAGAATAAAGACTTATTTTCACTTTTTAATTGTTTTCAATACTTTTTTATAGCAGAAGTAACATTGAAGGATCGGGATCTAGGGAGGAGACGACAATATATATTGGTATGAAAGCTAGAAATATTTAAGCCACCATTTTCCTCCAGCTCAGTCTTCTCTCTTTAATTTAAAATGCATTATTTGTCCTAAATCATATTTTTTTCCTTTTTGTTTCCACTTGTTTGTAATATAAGAACAAATTCCATTCATAACAAACACACATATGATTGCACGAAGACTTTCATTTTAAATTTGTTTATGCAAAAATTTTCGCTCAAGAATTGAGCTGGTTTTAAACTTCTCATGAGTCTCCCCTGGCTTACGTTCTCACGAGTGACAAATCCCAAGAGAGCCTCCGGCAGCACAAGCTGGAACTATACCGCCGGCCATGGAGGCGACTGCGGCTGCGGCGCGCCTGAAATATGGGCTCTCTTTGAAGGACAGCCCAGCATTATTACAGCGCGCGCGCGCTACCAACATAAACTTTCAGAGCGGTTTTACTTCAAGTTGAAATTTTTAGTGGATTCTCGCAGCAACATTTGCGACGTACGGGACTAGGATGTCACAACACCTCGTAAGTTGTGTTATTTGATTTTAAGTCGTCAGCACGAGTGTAAGGGACTCGGCTCCCAGAATTACCTAAAACGCCTACTGTTTGACAGCTTTTCAAAGAACAGATGTCTGAGGAAATGAAGCTCTGAACAAACAATGTGGGTACTCTAAAATTAAGAGAATATTTCGTCAGTTAAATTATAATACATAAACTTTTCTGAAAACGTAAAATTGAAGAAATCGTCAGAGATATGAAAAACAAAATATAAACGTTCTTCCATGTGGTTTCTATTACATTATAGTTATACATGTGAATTGTTGATAAAAGAATGTCTTTCAAAAATTACTATTTGGTGTCAGAAAATAAAAAAAGGTGTTTACAAAAATGTGCGTATAAGGTTATTGAAATTTCAAGAAAGGATATAAGGAAAAAATAATCTTCCATGTTGCAGAAATATTTGAGATACTAAGACTCAATAATTTACAATACATATGTTTACAGAAGTTAATAAAAATAAAAATCGTACGAAGTAAACTGGTTCGTAAATTCTCCTATTAATCACACGAATCATTTGAGAATCAAGTTAATGGTACTCAAATTATTTGCATTTTTTAGACCAAAATACTTCAATTTAAATGTTATAATGAAAGAATACGCACTAATTTTAAATCGTGACGTTATAATGAAAGAATGCCAACAAATATTCTTTATATTTACTAAATAGTGTTGATTTTTGTATAGATGAAAAGAACATCATCAAATTGGTTGCGTGAAATTTATAATGACTGGAATTTAAACTCAAACTCTTGGCTCTTAATTTCACAAAGGCTACCGAAATTAAAATGTTAGTTTTATGATCATATGAATTTTATTTCATGCTTTTTAATATATCAAAGGTTTAATGTTTGCGTTATCCACAGTATTTTGAAGAGCATCAATATGGTTTTACGAAACGTCTCGTGTAGTTTACGTCTCGTATACGAAGAAATACACGTACGATAGAGAAAAACTATTGCATTATTGCGGTACCTAATGCTGCAGCGGTAAGATCAGGCTTACGCGAGAATACTCGTTTTGCGTTCCTTATGCCGTAAGGGTGGGGCTGTCTTGCTCCTACACGGAACAAATGTATTTCTATAATATATAGCATAGTCAATATCCACGTCTTCTACTTCCTCATTGGCTTTCAGGAAAAGGTCAGTTTTCCTATTCTCCGTCAACTAGACTAAGAGTCTAAACTAATCACAGGATTTCGAAAACGGCGGTAATGTGCTCTCCGAAATCTCTGTAAAGCAAAGGAATTCAATTTTCTACGATAATTCTGTCGATTAGGAGGCCCGAAAAATTAATCAGTTGAAATATACGGTTTACTGATAAGTTTATTCCTTCACACTGTCACTAGATTTTACTCAACAACTAATATTTGTAATGCTTTACATCATTTTAAGATCTAAAATTAAGGAATAATATGCAGTGAGAAATCTCTGGCTTTAATATTCGAAATTCAGTATAGTATTTTCGTAAATACATTTGAACCTCGCATTTTTCAAAATTGTATGCGTGTAAATAAAAATCAAAACTTTACCATACTTATAAATTCACTTTCTTCTATTCTATCAAAAAATGTTAAAAAATCACACTCGTTTTCCAGACTTTTTTAATAATGTTACAGGGTTCTATAAAATGTAATAACACTCTCAAAATTAAAATATTTTAGCTATCTCCAGTTTTTTTAATAATATTTAGTGAAACGTTTGTACATTTGAAGGCAAACTTTCATATATTCCAGTACTAATTAATTGGGAGGTATCAGTAACAATGACAAAACTTTTCGATAATCAATGTGCTTATTAACTGTATTTGACGCCCCTAAAATATTTGTATTGAAATATACAATGCAAGCCAACGTTTTACAGATTCAATGTAGTGAATATAGAGGACCAGGCTTAGACAATTGAAAAAATATGTAATATGGTATGTTTGTTCCTTTTATTTCAATACTTGCGTAGAAACTGTATTTCAAGGTCATTAGTTGAAATTTGTGTAACTGTGAAATGAGATTTCTGTCTGTAAATCAAACAACACAAAAATATGCATTGCAGTGAGTGACAAACAGTGAGAGCTGCAACAGCAAAGGCAATATTATGTGAGCTATTGGCATATTCTACGTGAGATGTGAGCACGCATAGGATTCTAACGCTTTCAGATAAAGATGAGAGTTCCAATATAATTACACGTCACTCTATCTCGATGTTAACTTGGGTCGAAATGACTAATAGCTTTCATAACGCTACATTATCTCAGGACACCAACTATTTAACATCATTAGGTCGTCATTTGCGATATTGGGCTTGTGGTGTTCAATATAATTTCTTATTACAATCTGCCTGGAAAAAAATCATACATGTTATAAATAGTACTTTTTCTTTCAATTGGAGTACTTATTCACCATCTTTAGCTACAACTAAATACTTTTTATTGCTTTTAATGAATAACGGACTGTTAAAGTGCTTAACGAATGCCGCCTTTTTACATTGGATTTTCTTTGCTCCGTTCGATTGCTTTATTTTGATTGATTGATTGATTGATTGGTGTTTCCGAGCGCACGTACTTCTAAGGTCATACGTCCTATGAGTATATTGCATGTGTTCCCCTCAGGTTGTGTCGGAGATCCTTCCCTAAACCTTTCAGTCAGCGGTATTTTCACTTATCAGAAATCTTCCACCAGCGGGCACCGCCTCAGCCGAGACAATTTCTAAGCTCCCGACCGGTCTTTCGGCATGCGCGGTAGTGTAGTGCATGCAAGTGTAATTGTATGTAAGTAAGGGTGAGGATAGCATAAGGAATGGGAAGGAAAGTTAGCACGTTTGGTAGGGTACTGCTTCGTCATTCGCCTGGTGGTGATTGGGGAAACCACGAAAAACTACCAGAGCAACCGACCGCGAGAATTCTCCAGACTGAATTAGACATTTTTTCGAAATAACAGTACAATATTATGTAAATGTACTAAAATATTGACTTTAGTGGAGCTTCAATAAATTAATAGTATAATCTAGAATAGTTAATATGGTTAATAATAGTACAGAAGAAATGCAATGCACCATTTGTCGTTAAATATTGTCCTTATGTTCATCTTCTCATACATAAGACAAACGTACAAATAAGTAGAATCATAAGTAAGCATTTAACTAGGAGTATGTGGCCATATTTTGGCTGAATTATACTTTTTGATGCTTCTTAACGGATGGAGGTTGTTAAAGAGCGCTTTTCATTCCTGTTTCATAGCGTTATATCAGGAGAAGATTATAACATGACAAATATATTAATCATATATCAATGTATCGATTTCAAAACATGAATGTTGTTTCAGAAAAACTCACCTCTAAACAATATCAGATTATTCGCGATGTAAACTTAATGGTCGTTGAAAAGAGTATCTCCAATGGACTCACCTGAAACAAACAAAATATAAGAATTAAACTCTCTCTACGGACGTGAGAAAGGTAAAGCACATTTCTGCATTCCAATCATCAACTGCACACTGCATACAAAGAGCATAAAGCCCTTTTTTACACATATTAAGGGATTGAATTTACAGATGCTGATGATGATTATGGTGATTCAGGTATAAAAGAACAAAGGTTTCAACATCTAAGGTAATTGGCACCCGTATCAAATTATTGTATGAATGTACACTTCAGTATACACTACACGAAGAGTCAATACGCATGCTGCGAGTGGTACTATCACAGTAGAAAACACATCCTACTTTGCTATTTTGTGAGAAACCATCAATATAAAATCCGGGTCCGGGATACGTGAATTTTATCTCCTGAAATTTTTTCTGGTGTAAACAAAGGGGAGTTGTTTTTTAGGGGTTGGACAATCGAAGGTCCATTAGGGGTCGGATACGTTTCTAAAGAGAAATGAGACTACAAGGAGGTTTCGCGGGGTTGGGGTGTTGTTCGTTTAGTTTTTGCTGAGCAGTGTAGGAGGGAATGAGGTTGATGGGGTCTGAGAATGTGTGATGTCCAGTAATATCTTCAATTTAAATGTAATAATGAAAGAATGCGCACTAATTTTAAATCGTGGCGTTATAATCAAAGAATGCGTGGCAGAATCTCATGCTGATTATACATTTTGCGTCCTACAGTTTCACACGGTAGGAGGCAATCAATTTATTTCGCCGTCGGTTCAGGGATGGTTCTCCAGCCTCAACTAAGAGGAATAAGAGGATTCGTAAACCGACCATGTAGATGGTGCTCAATGGCAGGAGCGTTGACGGAGACGCTGGCCAACACCAATTCTGCCATAATCCAAGGCACGGCGAATGAAGGTCCTGTATTATCGCGAGAGACTTTCACGGCCGTCACCCCATGAGCTACCGTTAAAGGTACGAAGGAGAATCATTAGTGACACACACCCGCTCTTCAGGTAGTTTACGTTACACGTGTTTACGTCAGCTCTAGTTGAATGTGTCTCCAAACAGCGAATGTCAGTGAATAAGAAAAAAAATTATGAGCGAAGATGATATATGAAATGAAGAACAATGGAATGGAAAACGGAGATTGAAATACTTGATAAAGCCTTGTCTGCAACCCTCGTCAGGACGTTGACAACCCACATCGAAGAGTTAGGGTCGATATTATCTATAGTGTGTACCCATTCACTTCAGCAACCAGAGCGACTAAGACTAATATCTGAACAAAATACCGGTAGCATCGTTGACTTTCTAAAGAAAATGTGTGTGCAAGCAAAACAATCTAACAACGCATTCTTAGCACATCTAGAGAGTTAAATGGAATACCGAAAGCAATTTACCCGTAAACGTGCGAAACAAGTGAAAGGTCAGAAACTGTATTTAAGAAGGAACGCATGTTTTCAGAAAAAATGTGCACCTTTGCCAAAGTTAGTTGGCGATAAAGAATGTTACTACAATGGCGATATTACAAAATTATATTGACAACAACATAATGAGGCATCGATAATTTTTAACAACTTTAATAACTGAACACATTCATTTTCATATTCAATTTCTGTTCACACATTATTATTCCCTAAACGTGTATAGATGAAGAAGGAGAAGCGAAAACATTTTTGTAAATGTATTACCTAGTTCAACTAAAAGAAGATAAAAATCCATACTAATATAAAATAAAACACTAATTACCACAATATAGAGAATTCTCGAAACAATGAATTAATTCAATATAAAAAATCATGCTAAAAAGAAGATTAAGACTGCAAATGTTACGTAACCTCGGGTGCAGGGAAGACTGGTGGTTAACATGATTCGACGACTCGAAATCAGCTCTCTGCGCTTTCAACTCACGCGACACCGGTGTTGAGAAGAATGTCTGGAAAAAAGACCTTGCGCGATCTAACGATTGCACCATCCCCCGTTGGATGTGCAGCTGATTCAGCTGTGGGCGGTGCCGCCGGCACAACGTGAGTCCAAGATTGTTCGCTGAATACGTTCCTTGCGCCAAGGATGCAAAGTGTCCCTTTGAATTCAAATTAATCGAACAAGTTGAATGAGTTAACGTCGTACAGAGTATAATAAACGAATAGGTTTTTCACGTTAGTTGAAGAGTTTAAAATTGTTTTCCAGAAAGGATTTCGTGTATGAAAAGCATTACAAATCCATTATTCACTAGAAAATGAGCAATAATAGAAACGGTGACCATTGTAAGAGAAGTCGAACATTAAACAGCACAGTGCATTTAAAAATCTAATTTCTTTGAGAAGAGATCATCAAGCAAGCACGTCATAAAAAATGTTATGACTAAGCTGATGGTGACCTTTCCAAAACGATGTGAAAAGAAATGTTTAAACAATAAACTGAATGAGATGATTTTCGATTTCATTCTTTTGCTTAGATTGTTGACGTACAATGATGTTCACTTGCTCTCTTTACATAAATGATAGTTACCATGCCATGATATTGTTCATTTTCGATACGAGAATAAGCCCCCTAACTTTCACCAAACCAGGTGGCTATCTCTCGGAATTTTGTGTAGCTTCTTAAGTGGCATAAAGACACGAGTACTTTTTCTTAGTGTCTCGCCAATTGGCGAAATGGAGAAATCGTAGGAAATATCTTCACGAATTGTGTTAAATGATATATATTTGTAAAATAGACTATCCAAGAGTCCAAGAGAAAGAAGTTTAGTGAAGATCATTTCCACGAAATAACCGGAAGACCTACCGAGACGCAAAGAATTAAAGAATCAGTCATACCCATATGCATTCCAGTCTCCGCGTACTTGGCCCAAAACATGCATTCGAGGATGGCGTAGAACGGATCACGTGCTAAGGCACTCTCCCGTGTTTGCCCGGTAAACACCAGCAGAAATGGAGCCATCTTCGTAGCTCAACTTTAAACTCCTCATCCCCCTTCTGCCGACACACGCACTCTCGCCCGCTCTCTACTCACCCCTCCCTTCTTACACCCCATTCCCCTTCCTCCTCCCCTTCACCCAACTTCTGTCACGCAGCACGACCTGAAAAAGCTGAGGACGCCCTCTTTTTGTTCGCAAGGAGGCATAAAAAGGGAACAAACGCGGTAAAAATTAAAATAAGCCCAGCCAAGAGGAAGTCCGACGTCGCCGGCTTTAGATGCCGCGATGCCTTTTCGTTGCGGACGCTGCTGAAAGGCCTCAGAGGTGTGCAGAATGTCGGCGATATGTTATGCGTTTTCTGTAATGAGGTTGAAAATTACAAAATTATAAATTTTCAACAAATACAAGTCGTTTCGTTTCTTCAAAAGTTTCATCACAAGTAAGAAGCAAATAAAAGTAACCAGTGAAATTTGTAGGACAGTTTCTTTTACTCTTTTGCCTTTATGAAAGTACTTTGTAAGAAGATAGTACTATTATGAAATCAGGCCCAGGAAAACTGCGAATTTTTGGCAGAAAAACTCTTACTGGCGGATCCTGATAACTAAAAGTAGATAAATTCTTATGCTATATGCAGTTATTAGTTCCTTTAATAGGTGTAACCAGAATCCGACTTGTGAGTCCTTGATACCGAAAATTTGATTGACTGCAAAATGCATGTCTGTCCGTTCGTGGACAACGCTAGCACTTTAACCGTTCAGGTGATTTTATCCAAAAGTGATATTACCTGATCGATATGAAGGAACTCTAGGATTTTGGAGTTTCAAACGAATATTTTGATTTTTGTGAGTATTTTACATGAAGCTTCAAAAATATTTTCAAAATCTTCTCAAAAACGGCACCCAATTTTCTGATTAAACTTTGTACTTAAATATCGTAAATGATGCATTATAGAATGGTACAGGTCCCATTTTCGTTGAAATATCCTTTTTTTATTTTGCAAAAGAGCGATATTTTGGGCTTCTTTCGACAACTATATTGAAGTTAGAAGTTTTTCCTTAATGAAATACGTTACTTCATGATAGATCTTCAAATCAGGTCAGGTTTTAATTTTTGGAAAATGTGAGTAGCTCTCGAGTACTTTTGCCCGAAATGTAGAGAATTTAACAATTTTTTCTCAAGAACTGCTCTAATTTTTGTCTTTACATTTTCTCCTCATATGTAACTCTCCGTTTTTTCGAACAGTGTAAAAATGATATAATTTATAAACTACAAAAATGAAAATAAATTTTTTGGCACATAATATCTGGAGTAAAAAGTGAGCTTTTTAAAAACAATCATGAAAAAGTTTTGAAAAAACTAGTAGTTTTCACGTAATTTGGGCTTACAATTTATGCAATTTCTAAAAAAGTGTTTTATCACAATTCACACCAAATTTCTTCATTTTTTTGTTAATAAGAGAAGGGCCTCTTGAAAGAATGGCGCGGGTGTCATTTTCTTTGAACTCTGCGAATTTTCAAAATTTTCCACTAGTTTAGTTTAGTTAAACCACTAGTTAAGTGTTAAAACAGAATTGCCACCGAAGATCAGGTCCCTTTTCACTAAGGGAAGAGATCGTTCTCCAAATAAATTGATCCAAACCTGAAACAAAAGAACGAATAGTAAAAGACCCTTCGCTCCTCTCATATCATGAAGCTCCCGCTGTCGTTTCGTCGAATTTCGAGCCCGTGTTTGCACAACTTCATCTCCTCGGGCGCGCGGCGGGCCGCACACGCCGGGCGCGGCCGGGCGGGACAGGGCGGGCGACGCTCGCCGGCTAATCCTCGGTGAAACGTTGGGGGCATCAAGGCGGCGGGCACTCGTCCCGCTGTTTTTACGACCGCAACTCGCTAAGACCCCCGTTAATTTTTTATTGACACAGAGGTTCCGTTCTCCGCGCGGTTTATTCCGGTTTTAGCACCGAGCGACGATGGCGGCGGTGGGCGATCCTTATCCCTGCCCGGCGTCTGGCGGGCGTGCAGAGCTCCGTAGACGGGCACCTTGCGGCGGGGTTCGGTGGGTAGTTATGGTCGCTTTATCGGGTTCGCGAAATGGATATTGCAACGGCCGCTTAAGAACCCGCGCGATGTTCGTTTTTGCTATTGCTAGTGCCGACGTTTGCGAGAGAAGAGTCTTTGGGGAGGGCAGGGGGGATGGGTAGGTGAGGGATAAGATGTCGTGAGCTGGAGTGCGGTAGGTGTGGGAGATGGAGAAACTGTGGGTGCGAAGTGGTGTGGTGGCTTTCCTAATCTCTCGAGGGCTCGGGGGAGTTCCCGTATCGAAAGGAAAGTGAGTAGCTCCACCAATTGTGCTATTTGCTCGTATGCAAAGCCAGTGAAAGTTTGAAAATGCGGCGGAGGGGTGGGGGAGAGAAAAAAAAGCAGTTCTGCAAGGGGAATAAGTGTTTCGTTCGATGATTGAGGAGCTGTGGAGAAGCAGAACGCGAAATTGAGAGTTCGATGGCGATTAAAGGATAATAAAGAGTGTGAGGGAGAAGTGAGAAATCACAAAGCAACAAATGAAATGAAAGGAGAAGAAAGCGAGAGGGGCAACAGAAGAGTGCAAATGTTGAGAGAAATTAAAGGCATCATAATCGTCGAAGACGAATTAGATTTTTTGTGAATAGATATTGGAAGTATCATTTCAAAATGGCAGATAGAAACGTACGGACAATAAGCATCAAGGTTGGTAGTAATAAAAATGCTATAAATCCGTCAAATTGACAAAAATATTGAACCTAAATTTGAGACGGTACACATAAAGTAAACGTCAAGTACGCTTAAGAATATATTTTACCTTCACAACAATATACTTTACCTGCACAATTTTACCTGCTCCTTCCCTACATGTGAAACATTAATAATTTGGTGAACAAAAATGTAGCGATGTTCAAATGTTTACAATATTGTCCCCGACTTAAGTGTCTTCAACTTTCTTAAGTTTTTATTAAACCTACACATATCCCGTGATTGTATGCTATCATCTCTTCACGTTCACTAAGCAGTATTGTTGATAACAAATTACAGGTAATTTTAATTTACTTTTTTCGTTGGTAATTCAACAAATATTTTTTATTATATGACTCGAAGCTCCAAAAAAAGTTCTGCACATGAGAACTCATACAAATACATTATAGATCTTGAAGTTTCAAGAAACATTCTGCAACTGAGAATCATTTCTCACTCAAAAGAAACCTACGTGATGAAGGAAATGAGTTGAATCGAATAGCCGAAATTGGTATTTGTACAAGTCCCAATCAAAAATCACTAAGAACAATAAATGGGATATTAAAAAAGGCCCAATGCTTGATAAAGAGATAAAAGAAAATAATATAACAAAATAAAATAAGTTTAACTCAATCACAGATGAAAATATCCTACCCTTAATGTTTTAAAACAGATAAAAATGAAACGTGACAAAACAACCATGAATCACCCAAATATTCAAAGCCCGATGTATTTTCGTAAAATATTTGCACTTTTTCCACTGAATTATAATTATGTTTCAAATTTTTCCGAAAATCAACACACACCAAATATCGGAGCATACAAAATTTCATTATTTTGGTATTATATTTTATTCTGTGTAACAGGAGTTTTAAATTATGATTCATATTTCCGCAAGCATTATATTTTTATTACCATCTCACAACCGCCACTTCGCACGTGCTTCATCGATCCTTAGTTCGCTTCTTCACAATTTTCGCTGAGTACACGTGCAAACACCGTCTACGTGTCTTTGCATCTGGAGAAGGCATTTTTAATATGGACCTCCGCTGCTGGCGCGGCTTGACGTACGTATTAAGTAATAAATTGAGAGTCAGGGGATTAATTCCGAAATGGATTTTAAGCAAAAAGGAACGTCCCTGTTATTTGTTTATGCTAATACGCGAAACCCAAACTCGTTACAGCAGCTCCCGCGGTATCTTTATTCAGTGCGATGGCAGAGAATTCATTTTATGCAGCACGTTGGTGAGTGCGGTGTAATGGTGGGCAGGGAAGGGTTGTGGTCGTGCTGGGACGGTCGCTTCCTATTTAATTCTATTGGCAGACAACAGAACGCTTCCATTTACGAGGAGTTCACTTGCAGGACAACTACATTATTCTTTTATCATTTTTTTACCTATGGATGGAATAGTTATCAGGATATGCGTTGGAGCTGATAAGGTTTTCGGGCGTAAATAGTGTTCTGAAAGTAATATACTTTAATATAATATAAAGTTTCATCAACCGTGTGGATAGTGTCGATTGCATCCTATGTTAATATGAGTTACAACTGATAATATTTAAATGAATATCAGCGACGATAACAGATATGCATAGCACAACACATAACGAACGAAAAACTTGAAAATAGAATGTTATCTGCTAATCAATGTTTATTATTCATAAAACCTATTTTGGCCTCGTGACAATTCCAGCTCAGTAAAACGCATCTAGGGGAGTGTTACATTAACTTTTAGTGCTTAATAGTTCATTGCATATTTGGATAATGTATTTTCTTCGCGTTATGTTACGATTCAAAGGTATTTCACAAAATAATATATTGAATTATCGGTGATGTGATTGTGACATTTAAGAGTTGATATTGAACTAATTTTGCCCCAAAACATGTTGCAATTAATATTTAATGCAGGTATAATGCAAAAAACAGTAGGTTTAGTTGTAAGGAAAAACAAAATTTTGTTTAACACATATTTAGAATACAAATTTGAAGCAAATATGATAGAATAATTTTTAAACCATTACGCTAATGCTATTCCTACGGTATCAACAATTTAATGTTCAAAACCAAATGCGGACTTTTGTATATCATTCTTTAGCACCGAACGCGCTGTAATTGACTCCATGAGAATTTCAGATTTAAATAAACCGAATATTTTAGGAGTGTATGGTAATATGGTCTTCCTCATTCTCATTTTATTAAAACGCTGCTGTGGGTTTATATTTTATGAAGCATCGTATTTTAAGAAAAGTCGTAATTTCTTTAACGGTCCAAAATATTTTATTACCAAAGGATAAATAATCTTTTATTGAATATGTAAACGCGTTGTCCGCACAAAAATTTATTCTGATTCATAAAAATTATACAGTTAAATACAAAATACGATATTGTATATCAGTTTATTTTCTTGCTTCAATTTAATAAATGAATTAACATTCTATTATTAATTGTCAAGGTATAATATTTATCAACAATTTTCTTATCACAATAGTTACATAAATTTCAAATTTCTTTTAGCTCAGTTATATTATATTATAAATATTAAATTGGTACATTTGTTTGATTTTCAATTCCAATTCACGCAACTAAGGAATTAAACACAGCATATACATATGCTCATTAATATTAAACTAACCATCTAAGAACGTGCTCGGACACCATTAGCTGTTATAATTTAAAAATGTAATACATGTTATGTTCTACATGGCAATTATACCAACCATTAGAATCACGAGGCCAAATTTTGCAATTTTTTTTCATTTACAATCGATGGCGCAACTTTCTGAACGGAAATGACACAAAAGCAAATGACTGATGCCAAGAAGTGAATCGAAAAACGAAATGAAAAATCTGTTCATCCTTTTCCAGCCAATTGAGAGTAACATAGCTGTTTTAAAAAGGAAACAATGAAAATTGGATATTTGATGTCGGAAGGAATCTACATTGATTAGGAAGTTTCCAATTGTCCCTAGCTCCAATCTTTCTGCATCTGGTCTTCCCAAATATGTCTGATGGATCAAACCAAACCTGATTTTATAATCACAATTTCAAATGCATCTAAAGGAATATGATAGTTGTTATCAAAACTTTGAGAGTTGCATTTTATAGCATATATGTAGTATGTTTTCTACAAAAAAGGTGATTGCTGATAAACGGCAAAAATCGGATTTTGTGATCGATATACGGAAAAAAGTTAAATCTACTATCTTTTTAAATAGCTAAGTACCACATCATTTCTACACAAATTATTCGTTTCGTATTTCGAGTTTGTGAATTATGGACATCTGAGAAAAAACATATACTTGTTGCACTATCAAGAGAAATCCGTCCAGATATGGCTGAAATATATTGAAATGGAGAGCTACACTACATTAAAAGTGCAGATATTTTGCTGAAATAGAAATATAAAACAAAAATACAAATATACAGAAGTAATTTTTTTTAAACCCGTTTCTCAAAACTATTATTTTGGTGATAACATCATTTACGTAGCGAACGCTGATTACTGTATTTGATTATAAACCTACGCAGCTTGAGTCATCTCAGGACGAAAAAGCAAACCAGAGTGTTTTTATAATATTAGCAATACGTTATTCTTTACCGTTTTGTCCTTTTAAGTATAGATTCCCCTAGAACGTCTTTTTTGTAATTTTTCGAGATAGACCCGTCATAATGTGCACTCCAATTCCGCCACCTTTCTTCATTTGTAGCAGAAAAAAGTACGTTTTCTTTAACAGTACTTGGAACTATCTTCAGAGCTTTGACTCAGTATAGCACAACCTTCTGGACGTTATAGGAGAAGAGAAATTGTCAAGAAAATGTTGTTCAGGAACAAAGAGTTTCTCAGAAAATGCCGTAAAAAACATTTCTTCTTTTAATGCAAAAGGCAGCAGCCATTTTTTTTTCACCGGAAATGACTCTCTTCTTCTTACGTTTGTTTACATTTACAATATTCAGTATTTAGATATTTTATTTTGATTAAATAGTATCGATATTTCTAAGTTGTTTTAGACCAATAATTTTTACAATAATCAAACGTTAACTTACACTCTTATTTAGAGGTTTTGTAGCTTGTTATTATTTTAAAAAAATGTAATCATTTATAAGTACAATTCGTTTTAGTGTTGTGAAATGTTCATGTAATTATAAAATAACAGTAAATTTTACTTAATTTTTTAAAAAAATATTTGTATTATTGTGAATAGTAATCTTAAATCCTATGTGTTATTGTCACTCTGGGCCTTCTACTATGGTGTTTGTGGCAAGAGAGTTCTCATTGGATGTGACCTCGGTATATTGGAAACTGGACATTTGTTTGTT
>BOPP01000003.1:16758431-16825607 GCA_017312745.1 Gryllus bimaculatus
GGGAAACATCAGTAGCTGGGAAACATCAGTGGAATGAAGGCATCAGTGACAATGAGACTTCAGTGGCGTGGGGCCATCAATGGCAGAGACACATCAGTCACGGGTAGTTAGTGAAATCCAGAAGTAGCTGTGCGAACTCCCAAACACCGAGGCCACTGTTACTCAAAGGAAAGTGCGCCGGGGAGATAGCTGGCGGGTCGGCGGAAGTGAAAGAGTGGCAGAAGTTGCGCGGGCGCGCTGATGGGGCGCGGGCGGGGCCAAACGATGTGTCTCCTGGAGCCGCGGGGAGGGGGCGCGGCCTGCCGAGAAAGCCGCAGCAAATTGCACGACGCGCCGTCGCCAGCCAACCCCCCGGAGCCCTATTGCGGACATGTGGCTGCCGCTCTCCCGCACTGGCTGGGCTCAAGCTCTTTCGTTCCGGGGGCTTCTCTCACACCGCCGCCATTACCCGACAGGCAGCGAAGCCCGGATTTTATGTAAATGCGTATTTTATTCCACGCATACGCGGTGAGCATTGCGGTTTGAGTCGAGCGGTGGGCGTTTGCCATGCAGGGCGAGGGCGGTCGGGAACGCCGGGTTTTGTGCCGCATCTACATGCGCATTGTTCTCATTAGTCTGTTTGCTATGCCGCTGCCGCGTTCCGCAGCTCTCCCTGCTGTCTGCAGGTCACGAGTCAATCCACCCCACCCACCCACGTCACCCAGACAGTGGATGCCATCAGTTCTTTCTCTCTGACGTACGTTTACATTGTGCTGTTTTGTCTCCTATTCATCGGATTTTTTGTCGTACTTTCGTTGTCAATTTGCACATGCAAGACGAAAGTTTCTTCGGAATACATTTTTCCGTTGTTCAGTACTTTAATGTAAATTTTCTTCATGAGAAATGATATCAATACCTAATAGGAGACTAAGCACTTTTCAGAACTAGAACTTTCTGTTGATACAATTGGTATTGATTAATATTGAAGTTGAGATCACCTTTTTTTATATTGAACTTCAGCATTTTGTATTCACAATAATGAAGCTGGTGAAGATAATCAGTACTGCTCGATAATTTAATATGATTTTTTCTAGTAAATATTAAAAACAATAGTTTCTGTGTATCATATCCACTCGCTGATTCTGAGCTCGAATTCGAAAATGAACGAATTCGAAAATGTACTATTTCATTTTGCAGATATTGATTTTTCTCTCGACTTATTAAGTACTATTATTATGTCAGTGCCGAAGTCTTATGACCACATTTAGAATATGTAACGGATTTGATGGATAGGTCTTTATGAACATATTAGTGGTGGGCAGCAGCAAAAAGGATGTTGTTAAGTTTATGGGTAAATGGGGTGCTGCAGCAGAAAAAAGATCTTTCTGTTCTAAAATGGCCCAAGAATACCGCAGCTGCTAAATTCGTTACAGGACGTCAGCTGTCTCGTTACAACTGACTCACTAAAAATGACAACACTATCACAACAGTGGATATCAGAAATTGAAAATTAATGTAATCAAATATTTGAATTTGTCATTCAAAAACTTAATTGTGTTATTGCTCATATACTTCAGTCATCATGGATATCACCTTTACTGATTCTACGTAGTTCGGCAATTTATACATATTTTTGTAATTAAATGTACCGCACGCACGGCGAGGGGTATCAGCATTTACGTTTTAAATATTATCTGTAAGTCAACACACGGAAATACATTTTATAACCAGCATCAATGAAAATTTCTTTATAAGAAAACGTCTGGTCGGCTAAACATTATACCTGTAGCCACCCACCCCCTCAAAGGAAAAAAACGTCAGAGTGCCTCTGGAAATGAGTAATGTAGATTGGTGCTTGAGAATGGTATTTTACAGGAGAAAGAATACCGTGAGCTCATTTTTCTCACAACAAATTATACAATGATCAAACGGGATTTGAACACTGGTCCAAGAGCGGCACTGACAGTGGTCTACACCGTAACATGGGTCAGCTCTGCATCTGAAGCACATAACATTCGATAGAAGATCGCCAAACGAAACTACTGGAATAAAATTTAACAATGCCCTCATTTATGCTATCGTAAAACAACGCACTCTAGATAATCAAACTGCAAAGTAAAATACAGAGGCTGTGAGATCAGTCGCACGTATGTGATGTTCTCGGCGCACAACCTCATAAACATTAAAAATATAGACTAATATAGCCCGTTTAACGATACTACGGATGCCTTTCTGCCCGTAGTAATCTATTTAACAGCTCGTTTAACAGAACAATTAAGGCGAACTGGCTGAGAAGAATGGCGTACTTGGCCTGGTTAGCTCATCGAGATTTATGGAGGCGGAATGAAGATTCGAAACAAATTGTGAAATATTGCAGTGCTGTGCATCACGGGCGCACAAATTGCCTTTGTTTGTTGGGAGCGTAACAGATCCGAACGACTGAGCGTTGGAATCATGTGTGAGGGGTGTCCAAAGCTTGCACGAAAGGGGCTATGAGGTTTTAAATTTTTGAGATGGAACAACGACCAAGTATGTATTACATTGCCTTTTATATATTCCGATATAGAATGTATTCATTCTGTATGGGTATAACCCTCAGTAAATTATACTTAACCTTACTGAATAAATGCATTTACTGAATGTAAGATGAATTTGAGATCGGGACGAAAGTGTGGCTTGGGGAAACTAAGTATTGCTTATATACTTTTGTCTATTTATTAAAATGCTAAATATATAAACATTTGATGTACGACAAACAAATTAACTTTCGTATTAAATTATTAGATAAATGGCTCATTATTCCCTACTACGAGCACTTTCGTGCAATATGCACACATATATTCAATAATTACCCAGAGAGATTTCTGTATTGGATAATTTATTAGCATTAAAAGTTCAGTTGCTATCAGAACAATTTTCTACATCCCTTATTTAACAAGCTTATTTATCGTTATTAACGTTCAAATTTACAATGTTTGTCAAACTTGGCCATTTGTGTTGTAAGAACGCTACATTCATCCTTTCATTAGAAAATGAACATTAGAAGATAAATATTTGCTTCAGATAAAATACCTTTTGTAAAAATGAACGTTTGTAACATATTAGTACAAGAGTGAAAGTTACCTCTGTAGACACCCAATTTATTTAGTTTAATAAAATAAATTGCTCTTTTTTTACACTTATCCATTCTACAACTCAATAATTAACGAACATGTACACAAAATTTGACTAGAGGCAAAAGTGTTTTCAAATTTCTGACTTGGCCCGCAAACAATAGTTTGGAGATCCCTGATTCAAGCGATATTGAGTCGGGTTCTATACTGAAAGCAAATTCCCACCTTCCTGGTACATTCACCAAACCGATGGCGGTGTTCATGCTATATGAAAAAAGTTGGATATTTGTTTCAGGGCAATAAATCAAACGAGAAACGCTCCACGCCCTCAGTAACGCAGAGAGAAGTGATGAGAATTTAAGCGACCTTTGCAATTTTTAAGGGACACAAATACTTGGACTCTATCCCAAAAATGTACTTATATGTATGTGCTACAAAATTGCTCTTTACGCTTTATAATGATTACAATGTAAGTCAGGGGTAAAAAGTTATGGTGTTTCAAAATTTTCAAAAAATTAGTAATAAATTAAACACCCATTTTTTGAAATAATTATAGTTAAATCTTTAATTGAATGAATTTGATTTTAAATATCCATTAATTCTGTAAGCCATTTATTACAGTGTTAGACTCAAGGCCATCAGATTAAAAAGATCTTACGAATAAAGGCTACAAGAACATAACTTGAGAGCGTCTTAATAAGGAAATTAGAGATTAATTTACTAACGAGAAATATTTTAAACCCCTATTTCTAGTAGAAGATATCGTTTATAGATAAGGGAGCCACAAAAAATACGATATTTTGATAATGTGATCTTAACATACAATTCCTAATACAACCCTACCTCCTCTGACCTATCACATTCAAAGCCCACCTTCAAGCAAACATTTTCGTCTTTTCAGAGCAACTCGACCGAAAAATTAGCCGGTGGAAAAATGCGCGCGCCCTCCATTCTACGCATAGCAGTTTAATCCGCTTAAAATGTTCAACAAAAAACAGACAGCCGGGAGAAGGGTCGTAAGGACCCAGACAGCGCGAAACGCCAGAAAAAGCTCCGCAAGATAAATAAGACGTGTTCTGGAAGCACTGCGCCCAAGACAGCCTGCCCATTGCGCAACGCTGTCCGCGCGTCATGTGCAGACAGGCGCGTGCGGAGCGACTATTCATAGCTTCACTCAAATCTCGCGCCCGATTCCCGCATGTCAAGCGAAGATGTAAAGAGCTACGTTTTCGCCTAACGGATTGCATGTTGTATTGCATTCTCAAAATCGTTCTGCAGACTAGAACAGGATTTCGCATCGGGGGAATCCTGCCCCCCCCCCCCCCCCCCCCCCCCGCTATCGACCCCCGGGGGTCGATGGTACTTTAAAACGGTTCAATGATGATCAAAGAGTCGATATAACAACATGCACCGGCGTTTGATGGTTATTAAGATCAATATTCATTGTGTGGAAAAAATTATTAATACATTTTGTAATTGACGTTTACTATAAAGCTGCAAAACACTTAATAACGAATTACAAATTAGCTCAGCTTTTGCAATTTAACATAATTCACATTCAGGAAAAAGAACGTTCGCACAATTAGAATCTGACATATTTTTGAAAACTAGTGTATATTTACAACAAAAAATAGTACATTTAAAAAAATTAAACATAAATCTAATAAATCATTTTTTCAAGACTTTTGTTCATATTATTCAAGTCAGGTAAGTTCAATTATTTGTATTATAAATATGTTCTACGCTCTGATTAGAAAAAAAATTGAAGGGGGGGGATGACGCAAACCATTATTAGAAATGGGTCAATGAAAGGAAAGGTTTTGAACCGCCGGTCCAGTAGTGCAAATTAACGCGTGCTTTGGATTTTCTTGTCCCCTGTAGTGCCAACTCAGCTTGTTAGGGAAACTTCGCAATATTTTTATTAAAATTGCTTATCTCTGCTTGATGGTGTTGGAGTTATCGCAAGAAGAAATTTATTTAGTACAAAGACGTATCGCAGAAAAATATGGCTTCACTCGACCTCTGCGATACTAGTCGCCTTTTTGATCTTTAAATCGGTTACACTTAATTTAATTCTTGCCTTACATTTAATTCAATTTATGTCTTATTATATGTGTCGAGACTCAGACCATCATGCCTGTTCTTTAGTATGACCACGAATATTTCGCTACGTCCCTTTCCTAATATAGCGGAGAAAGAAAGTATTACTCGGACGATAAAATAAGCGATTTAAATTTAGTTCAGTTCCTTCTAAGCTCGAGGATCATATACATGCAATCTATCTACAACACGAGATAGCTGGCTATAATTCCCCTCCGAAGGAAGGCATACGAAAGATTTTGTTACCCATAAAAATTTTCTGTTTCGATCGAACTTTAACCTGATACTGTAGGGTACAACAGCCAAACATGCTGTCATTGCGAAGGCACTAATACCACACCGAAGCCACATTCATCTGCAGCCGTACACTTTATCCTCGGTCTCCCGTTGAGCGAAATCCAATGTCTTAACATTTAGGTTACGTACCCTTGGCGCGCGACAAGATTACCTGTCAGATGGAAGAGTTGCATGCCAATGTAAGAATAAATTTGTACTGAGTGACGTACAAGTTGCAATGAGTTAGTTTCTAACGATTTACGTCGCAGCATGGAAAATATTTACATTCAGCATTTTGAAAAGATCCGTCTTCACATTTTTTTCTCTCTTACTTGACAGTAAATATTACATTAAAATGTTATACATCAATATAAATAAAAATCATTGTAATGAAATACTTTTTCTAAAATTATCTTTCATCGTTAGTGAAAAAATACTTTTTGATAAATAAAATTGATTTAATCCGAATGTTTTCCTTCATAAATATAAGGATTTGTACTGTATGTGTTATAGTTGAGTGAATGACATTCGTGTGTCTCACCAATCAGAAGAGAAAATTTTCAAATAGTCCTTTGTTTACCACTGGTAATGAAATTGTACTCGCTCACCTAACAAACTCCTTATACAATTTCTGCTTTAATTACTTGAAATACGTTTAGAAATATTGTTTTGCCTATTAGTAAAATGCTATGAGTACGAAAAATCTCGAGTTCAATTCCGTTTTCATAAGGCCTTCTCCTTGATTAAAGGGTGCCGCAAGAGAACTCGTGTTCGCAGCCAACCAGCACCTCGGAGCTCTCTTGTTTTAGCATTGCTTGATGATGCATTGTCTGCGCGGACGCTGCCACCCAAGTTCTCTTTACTTAGACGGCGGGAGGGAGGGCCGCCCTGTCTCGTCCACATTACTCAAGGCTCGACGCGACGGCAGGATGACGGCGAGGACGGCGTCGAATCACAAGGACGAAGAGGAAAAGGAAGACTTTTTAATTCGGCAACTTCATAATTGTTGTAATTGTGCAACGAGTTTCATTTATCTCCATTCAGACAATCGCGAGCAAAGCAAGCAGAAAGGGAACGGGCGTTCTCTCGCCACACAGAAAGTAATTCGGCAGACTCGCATTATGAAACATAATAACGCTTTAAATTTGCGAAGTATTAAATTTGAAACTTCGTAAGGAAATCTCATTGCGAGACTACTGAGAAGGCCTAAAGCGATAGGGAAAGAAAGAATAAGTCTAGGTATTTTTTGGTGCATGAAAACAAGGCGATCATTTGGGAGTTAGCGTGCCAGGGGTGAGTTAATCAATATTGTACTACATATGCTTACGGAAAGAGGATGAAGCGTGAAGTAGGTAACGTGATAATTATAAACTCATAAAATGTATACCAGCACGGAGATAAAAAGTTAAACATGATATAGGAACAATTTTGAAGCGATTAACGAGGATAAAGTATTTTAACAAGGTTCATACTTGAGGGCGAAAATTAAATTCCCATCCACGGACCAAGTTTCGATGTAAACACTCAAAATTATCTTTTTTAATGTTTAAAACAGGAAATCCTAACCTTTAATAAAAGTAGAAATAATGTTATATGCTGCTTGATTGAAAAGTATTGTCTTCAGGGCAACATTTTATTCAATCGATATTAAAATCTCTTTTTCTACATTATTGATATGTTTGTCCTCTGTGTTTTTGAAGCTGTCTGGAAAGCTGACTCGAATCCAACCAAGGTCTGGAAAAGAACCTTAGCCACCGACTGGACTTATCAGTAGTTTTACGTAGTTCCTTCAGTCAATACTTCGCAAACTTTGCAGCAATATACAAATATACCAGCTGATCTCGCGCGATCCATTTTCCTCATCCCTGCCCCCTTCTCTCCCCTTGCACGCGCACTGACTTGCCCTGATCTACCGCACATGTCGGGGGCTAGTCAGGAGCGTAGAAGTTGTCCAGGCTGGGGTGGTGTCTTGCTGGGGGAAGATACCTGGAGGGAGTAAAATGCAAGCTGCAAAACAAGGTGGCTCCGAAAGTCAGTGGGGAATGGTTACTGCCACGCCCTTGGATATTAAATGCGCCACGCTTACCGATCATTATACTACAATGCACTCAGTAGACGACGCATCTGAAACCTTTTCTCTTTCCTGGTATTTCCCAGTGCTTTTAGACACCACATTACACACTCTAAAGGTTGATTACAGATATTTTGAAACGTCGATGTTTGTTGTCGTTGCCGCATCCGTAATGTGAAACGTCTGCAGCAAGAAAAGGTCCACCAACACATGGGGCATGAAACCCAAGAGGTGAGGAGCCATTTGCTGTGCTGTTAATGAAAAAGCGTCTTCGTAAACGCAACTTTTATTGTAATGACGCTATTGAACCTGACATTGAATCCCTGTATCGTCGTCAATTTTACTCTCATGGAATCGATTGTTGATGCAATGGTGTAGAAAGGGGTGGAGACTGCTGAAAGTGAATATTGCATTTCTTAGAGGGCAAATTGATTTGGAAATTCAAAACCAAATACAAAAAGGTTTAGCTATGGCGGCATTACTTTTCAAATCATCTCTGAATTTTGAAGAAGTCAAAAAACACAAGAAGCAATAGTACCGAGAAAAATAAGTATTTCATTTTACCCACAAAAAATAATAAGAGAATTGCAGAGAAAAAAGAAAAAGTAGTACCAATGAGTATTTTAAGTCCGAAATTAGCTTTTTCATTTAATGAGTCTGTCAAATATAAGAAGTAATTTTAAAAATAATTGCGTGTTTCTCTTCTAATATTATTTATTTATTTATTTACATTTTAGTGAATAGAAGATATTGATTTGTAAATCACGGCGGTAAAATTGAGAAATCAATTAGTGCATTAAAAACAACTATCGAAATAACAGTGAAAACAACCAAAAAACATAGACGAGACACCAATAATACGGCAAAAGTAATTCAAAAAAAAATGAAACAATCTCGAAATGCATGTAAAAAATTTGAAATTATTTGTTTAGATCAACTTTGACAAAAAAATAGCAACATGAACGGAAAGCTAATTGAAAAAGAACTCAAGTGCAATAATTTAGCGAAGATCCCAGTTTATACAACTAAACCAACATTGTAATTCAAACAAAAAATAATAATCTTTTGACTGCTGTGCAAGATATTAGGGTAATAATACTTCAAACTTTCTTATAATCTCAATTCATGAAATCCTTTATATACAATCTCTAAGTCAAACCACAGGCGCATAAGATTTATTTTGCCTTCGTGAACACTTCAGAGTTAAACGGCTAGACTTATATCTCGCTCTCCGTGGAGCAGAAGAGCATTTTCGCTCGTGCACCGCAAGCAACGCCGCCTTAAGAAGCAAACGCTGTTCGGCGCCGAACGCAGCTCATTCCCGCAGCGGAAGAAACGTCGTCTCTCCTGGCGACGAGGAAGGCGCTGCATATCACGCACCGCCGCGGAAAAGCCCGGTGTCTTTACGGCAGGAAATAAAGAGGAAGCGGTGCCCAAGACCATTAATTTGTCTACTCATAATACATTTTCAGTCTTAGATTAGAAATTTTGTTTCCAAATGAACATATCCGATTTTTTAGGTAATCAGTTATATTCATTTTTGCATCACAAAACGTAAAATTTGTTAATGAAATTTGTATTGGAATATTGATATCATAACTGACATTTTTGTATATTGCTAAACAAAGTAATGATTTAAAATATTTATACAAAAGTAATTATATTTTTTCAAAGGACATGACTATTAATAATGTCGAAAATCATTTCGAAAAATTGAATTCTTGAGAGAAATTTAATTACTTGAGAATCCTCATGAAACTGTGACCGAAAATTTCAATTCCATGCACAAAGACATTTTGGGTACGATTTATTAACACGAGCAACTATAGCTATCGCAATTTGCCCAAAGTAATCCCTAGCCGCAGGGTAAAGTGAATGTGACACTCCTTGACATGTTCCACTGTGGGGTATAATAAAGTAGAACACACTTGGAAAATGAACGTAAAATGAGAAAAGGAGAAATTTTGTAACATTCCAAGTCATTTTAAAATATCTAAAATTTTGTTTTTATATTCTCTCAGGCTTTAGACAGTTCATTTTGTTATATTATAAAATTAAAAATCTGTTTTCGAAACGTATTTCCGTAATGCTTAAGAAGTAGTTTGAAACGCAGGTAAAATGCCTTCGACATAATAAGATCCGAATTCATATTATTACAATTCAATATTACATTATGTATTTTTTAATCTTGTCTATTTCAGTAACACTAACTGTTATGTTGTGTTTTAAATTTATCGGATTTTGGGTGGTGGTATCACCAAACTACCGTTGAATGTTTTGCATGATAACGTTTTATGATTGTCTCTACTCATAATTTACGAGAAAAACGAGTGGATCTCATCCGACGGGCATTGTAAGCCATTGATAAACGTGACAGGCGGCCAGAAAAAAACGCGACTATCATTTCAGCTATACTGTTCTCGAGAAAGCATCTCATGTCATTTGCTCATTTCCTACGTTTGTTTTGGTAAGAGATTGTCTAAGCGATATGAAATTGAAGAATTCTTGAACTTTTCAAATTTCCTTCTAGTAAAATTTTCGCATCCCTACTTTAAATTTAGTTGTCTTAACGAAGTGCTATAATAGCTTTATGATCTATCTAGTCCGCACGAATCATATGTGTGATCTTTCCTATTGTGGACTTACGACTTGCTTTGTTGTTCGCGCTAAGTGAATTTCGAGACACTTGTACGAACTCACCTCTCTTGATGACATAAGCAAACAAACATTACTCTTTATAACTATTAGCAGCCGTTGATGGCCTATTCTCATAGTATATTGTCTTCAAAGCGCTTTATTCCACAATATAAAATTAAATATTTCGAACAAAACCCTTTCATCGCTAACTCTGACGGTATTTCACATGACATGCATTTAAATATATTTTTCTGTTGACAGGTTTTTACAGTATATTTTAAGTTAAAGAAGAAATAAATAAAATATAAAAGATTTATCACGTAAACAAATGTGGAAACCAAGTAAAGAAGTTCCAACACTTAAATATACATTTTGAATGGAACTAAAGAAACTTGTTTGACTATTTACCAGTATTTTGACTTCATGAGAAAGCTTGTCGGAAGAGTGCAATGGCAAGGCAAAATTTTTACTAAGACGTTTTACAACCATCTCCTGTGACTGATCGGAAACAAAAACAATGTGAAAGAATATCGGGTGGCAAGTCAAGAATATAAGTATTTTTAGGGAAGAAGAAATATATACGACAGGCTCAAATATTTGAAAAGCGTAAAAGCAAAATAATTGAATGAAAGTGGCAGAAACCGAAATTAATTAAAGATTATACAATTCACGTCTAAGAAGAATACGAAACTTGATATTACCTACAAGGCAGCTGCTGGTCGTGGTAAAGAGATCGTAGAGAACGACGTGAGTTGACACCTTAAGCTTCAGAGTGTGAGAGAACCTAATAAGGGAATTGTCACCACGGCTTGCATAGCTTTAGTAGGTATAAACAAAAGTTGTAAGAGCTGGAGGACACCTGCAGGGGTAGCGAAACGAACTGGTGGCTACGGCAGCTGAACTTGCGACCATGAGTTAGTGGAACCGCGCAAGGTTTTGTTTGAACAAAACCCCTAAATATGGAAACTTCCTGACACCTTTCACAAACAAAGCTTAGTAATTAAATCTGAAGACTTTCGGTAAACAAATGAATAGCTTTAAGCCTTTAGTAATACATTAATTTAATGGCCAGTCTCCAACAAGTTGGCTTATTTGACGTGCTTTGTTTCACTTTTGGCAGTATGGTGTTATTTCGCACTTGGGTTTTCATCTCACGTCTCGTAATTAATTTTCAAATTTCATTACAATGTTACGATTTTTCACCAAAACTTCATAGTACGGTTGCAACATCAGCATTCAGGAAAACAGGAATAACTTCGTAAATGACTGACGCTCTCAAATATAGCACGTTAAATAGGAATTGTTTTAAGTTATATGTGCTCCGAAATAACTAAATACACAGATTTCTTTCATTCTGTTTTTCAGTGAAATTAATAGAGTTTCGTTGCAAATAAAGTGAACTTAACGAGCACTTAATAACGTAAAAATCACAAATTATTTGTGCTTTGAATATTGTTGGATTCAAATGTCACTGATAGAGATTATTTTCAATAAATGCGACTGTAACATGAATCATTAACACGACACCGAGCACGTATGTGTGTAGGTTAATTCAAATAATAAGTTATATTTTACTTAATTTCCTTCAACTAAAATTACACAATGTGAAAATTAATTTTAGAAAGTGTTTATGTGTTTGAATTTCGAAGCAGTGCATTAAAAGTGTACAGTTCAATAAATACTTTCAATTGGATACATCTGAAGATTTGTCAGACTATTAGCTAAAGTATAGCAAATTATTTTTCGTTCACAATCGTAATAAGTACCCAAGCAAGTCGCCAAACTTACCAAAGAGTCTTAGAAATAAAAATAAATTGCATGTGTCTTTCGAAAGTAAAAACTAGAAAGTCTTCTTTTAAATGAATAAACACTGTATAGCGATAGAAGCATTAACTGAATTATATCTCAAGCCATTCAGAAAATCAAGAGACCACTACAGAATAAATTAGAAGAAACTATTTCTGTATAATTCGAGCTATATTTCGTGTATGATTCGAGAACTCACTCTCAGCCATCTTTGCTACTGCAAGTTCTGAATAGTCGGTTGAATATTGCGTCGTGCACTGGCAACGCACTTCATTGTCGAGCAGCCTGTGTTGGCGCAGGCGGTGGGGCCTGCGTGGGTGGCGCGGGAAGGGAATGGCCAAAGGGAGTTAATCACTCGGGAGGCGCGGGCGGCGGAGGAGGAGGGCGAGGAAGACCGGTCGGTGCTAAGGGAGCGGGAGCGGAAGGGGGAGGGGGAGGGGCAGCCGGCGGCGATGAAGCCATTTATCGCGCGTCGAAGGGGCTGTCGCTGTGTCGCGCGGCTGTTCGCACCTGCCGCGATGTTCCTGGCCGATGAGGCGACCACTGACGCCCCTCAGCCCCTCCCCCCCACACACACTACGAAGTTGTAATTACTGACACGTAGAGTGCGCGGGAGAACGTTTCGGTTATGCGGCTGCGATATGTAAGACTATGAAGCATGAACTAGGTAATGCATGTTTTTATTTATTGTGAGGTGAAATTATCTCTCTCTCTCTCTCTCTCTCTCAAGAGCGTTTCTGTATTTGGAAATACCAAAAGCGATACATTCTAAATTAAAATAAAATACATTTTGAACCGCGCAGTAACGCCGCCGCCGCCGCCCACGGAAAAATCGAGGAAACCAGTGAGGCGAGCAACGGTCGGCAGTGCGAGGAGGCGATTGACGGGGTGCGGATGGGGCTGTGACGCGCCCGATGATTAGTCAGCCATTTTTTCAGTGCAGTTTAGAGTAAATAAAGTTCGAGGGTAGAATCAAGTGTACTTAGTACTGGTCAGCAGTTGGACGATTCGTGAAATTAAGATTGCGCGTTGAAACAGAGAGATAATTGAAAATCATGAACCGCGTGGCCGGTTTTGGTTAGTGTAGTGATTTCGTGCTTAAATGAACATAGTAGGGAACAGTGTCGAACTCATTGCGAAGCTGAGGAGGATAACCAAAAGGAGCAGGAAAGCCCGACGGACAACGATCTTGCGGAATTCGGTCGCATATCTGTGTGTCATCTTCATAACGGCTGGGACGGCGCCCAGGCGAAGTCATCAACCGTCGCGCGGGGCTGGAGGGACCGGTCGCCGAGGGTGAGCGCATCTCCGACGGGCTCCGAGGTGTGCCGAAGCCTGCCGACGCCGCCACCACCGCTGCCGCCATTGCCACTACCGCCCGAGGAAACGTCAGGAGGGACAGATGATTTTTAAAATCCGAGGTATCATATACATTTGAGCTAATCCGCATATTTGGTATCAGAACAAAGGTTGTACGGACTGAAAATATTGTTTCTCAGGTGTATTATATGATCAATAAAACGTTTAGTTGTCTAAAAGAATCTATAACAAAATTCTCTTTTAATGTTATGCCAAAACTCTAGAGGCCCATTCACGAGAAAACACCTGTCCCCTTTACAATTTATAATCGTGAAAAGTACCGCTTCCCAGGAACGTCACTATATATATATATATATATATATATATATATATATATATATTATATTATTTGTAGTGTTTAGTGGAGGTTTCGTCTTGTTTTTTGCATTAGATACTGATCTCAATGATAAAATGTACAATTGAACGAATAAAATACAATATCATTAATGTAATATTAACAGAGTGGGACGAAAGATAAAATAAACACAGGGACTCAACTAACAAGATTTTAAGTAATAAATGCCAATTACAGGATAAGCAGCCTCCTAATGCTAGTAGAATAGCTGTATTTAAAAGGGGGATTTGTATAGGGTTGAATGGTTTAATTCCTATAGGTGGTCACAGGTAATCCTAGATTAACAACGGATGTCTGTATACCTTCATATGTTCCTTCTCGTGTAATCTCTCATCATCATTGAATTATAGTTAATAAAGTCATTAAAGTTCCAATTAAAATAATAATGAATCTATATTGATGAAATGTACTAATTAATCCTGTTGCTATTGTAATAGGTCCAATGGCTCCTGTAATGGGTCAAGGTATGGCATTAACTTAATGAAGTGGATGATTATGATGTGTTAACATTAATTTTCTTCTCTTGAATATAATGTAGTTAATACAGCAAATACTTATGATTGGGTAATTGAAACTAGAACAATTCAAGTATTAATAGTAGAATTTGTGATAGAATGAGGATTTGAATTAAAATGGTTGAGTTTATAATTATAGCTCCTGTATTACCTAATAAGGTTAATAAGAGATGACCTGCAATTATATTTGCGGCTAATCAAACAGCTAGTGTTAATGGACATTTCTGATTGTTTCAATACATACTATAAAGAGTATTAAAATAGTGATAGTTCCTTGAGGAACTAACTGGGCAAATATATGCTGAGTATTATTAATTCATCCATATAATATGAATGTTAATCAGAATGGTAATTCTAAAAATGATGTGAATGTTAAGTGACTTGATCTTGTGAAATTATATGAAAATAGTCGTAGGAAATTATTAAATAAAATGATTGAGAATAAGGAGATGAATAGGAAAGATCTTCCTATATTTATATTTCCAATTAATAGTGTAATTCAGAATATAGCTTATTAATTAATAAATTTCATATTACTAACCTTCGATTAGAGATTAATCAGTAATAAAATGGGATAATTATTAATCCTAAGAGGGTACTTAATTTATTGGAATATTTAAAATATTTGATGTTGGATCAAATGATGAATATAAGTTAGTTATCATTTTCAATTATTTGATTGGCATTCTAATTTTAATTGTTTAATGGATAAGGTTGGCTGAATTAGGAAATAGTTTATTGTTATAATAATAATTAAAGTTATAATAATGAAGATTATTAAAGATAACCATATTATTGAGGCTATTTGCGAAATTAAGAAATATTACTTTAGTAATAATTGTAATATGACATAATAATGTTATAATTAACTAATTTCTTTCATCAAAATTAGTCGTTAATTACTATAATATGATTTAATAGATCATTACTTATTTTCAGTCATTTGATGAATAATGTTTGATTTAATGAATGACGTTTTTTAATAAATTTGATTCTGGATGTTCAAGACCTCGAATCCGGGTATCTAGTATTCGGCCTTCAATTTCCCATATTATTTGATCAAATATTGTAAATTGTTTATGAATGTTTGATCGTCTGATACATGATAAAATATTAACTATTACTGAATCAATCACTGTGAATAAACAATTATAAGATCGAAATATATGTTATATCATTTCAGATGGAAGAAATCACACACATCTACTCTTCAAAATATTTACTATTACCGTTTTGCTCTAGCAAAGCTTTTATTTTTCTTAGAAAGTGTATTAGTAATTTTCGATTTCATCACAGCGTGAAAGCCCCCAAAATATTACACGTATACCCACGTCTCTAAGAATAATGTGGAAGACTCGGGAAGTCATCGCAAATGGCAAGTGAACTGGAATTCTCATATCATCTGAATTCTGATAGCAGCTCGGGAAGTCTGGCGTCATCGCACGGCCGTGTGAGATGGAGGGCTGTATTAAAATGAACTTCAATTGACACAATTGCATTTTTCGTAGTTATTTTCTAAAATATGTTGATTTTTTCTCAAGTAAAAAATGTCATTCAATTCAATGATGCCTTATTTATGTAGTGAGACTAAGGCCATTAGGACTGTTCCCCTGCCTGACCATATTAACTTTCAGTACACTTTTTTCGCCAAATCGCGGAGCAGCGAAACAATGAATTACTCGGACAAGAAAAGAGATTAGAGTTTGGTTTAGAGGCTTCTTTTGGTTGAGGATCTTTTACATTCAGTAAATATACTACATGGGACAGCCGACTTTACTCCCCCTCCAAAGGAAGTCGTACGAATAATGTTTTTGCCTTTAAAAAATCCATGGCTCTGATCGGATTTGACCTCAATAATTTCTAGAAACTCTCTTAGTGCTTCGGATTAGTTTAAGCGCCACCTACTTGTCATTCAAGAACAACGGAAATCGCAGAGAAAATGCTGTGCAATAAAAAAGATTTTCTCAGCAAAATTATTGTTATATAACAGCGCAGAGTGCAAAAACATTATGTATTGTAAAAATATTTTTACTTTGTGTACTATAATATAAAACCTAAAGACATTAAATTACTGGCCCATTAACATACATGTTAATTTCTATCAACATATCTGCTTCCTCAATTTGATACGTAATTTAATTATTATTTACACTTAGGAAACATTTATAAACTACATATTAATATTGCTTTCACCATGCTTTGTTCATTGACTGCACTTTAAACTGCCAACTCACTTATTTTTTATTACACACTGATGTTTGAATGAATGGTTGCCACATGAATCACGGCATCGTCATATATCTTCAGGTTTGAATTCAACGCACTCTGATTATCATGCATAGATGTGCGCGCTCTCTGATGAGAAGCGTGGGCGGTTCACACAGAGATGAATCCCATGTGCCCCAGCGACATGTTCTCACTCCGCAGGCCGCCTCCCAATTTTACCATTGACGCTGCCTAATCTCGCAACGAGAGCGACGGGCACACGAGATGACGAAGAGACTACGAAACTTATTTGGTGCAGCAGGCGATGGTGGCGATGGTGGTGACGGTGGTGGTGATGATGACAGTGGTGGTGATGATGACAGTGGTGGTGATGATGACAGTGGGGGTGATGATGACAGTGGGGGTGATGATGACAGTGGTGGTGATGATGACAGTGGTGGTGATGATGATGACAGTGGTGGTGACGATGGTGACGGGGTGGTGGTGGAGACGGGGTGGTGGTGGAGACGGGGTGGTGATGATGGCAGTGGTGGTGACGACGTGACGGGGGTGGTGCTGGAGACGGGGTGGTTGTGTGGGAGACGGGGTGGTGGTGGTGTGAAGGTGGTGGTGGTGGTGACGGGGTGGTGGTGTGAGTGTGGTGGTGGTGACTGGGTGGTGTACGTGGGGGTGGTGACGTGGGTGGTGGTGACGTGGGTGGTGGTGACGTGGGTGGTGGTGACGTGGGTGGTGGGTGACGTGGGTGGCGGTGACGTGGGTGGTGGTGACGTGGGTGGTGGTGACGTGGGTGGTGCGTGACCGTGGTGGGGTGAGTGGGTGGTGTACGGTGGGTGGTGTACGTGGTGGTGTGACGTGGGTGGTGGTTGAGTGGGTGGTGGTGACGTGGGTGGTGGGTGACGTGGGTGGTGGTGGTGGTGGTGGTGACGGTGGTTGTGTGACGGTGGTGTTTGTCGGTGGTGGTGACAGTGGTGGTGAAGGTGGTGGGACGATGGTGACGTGTGGTGGTGATGTTTGTGGCGACAGTGACGGGGATGGTGGTGGCTGCTGTGGTGGAGGCAGCGATGGAAGGGGATCCGGGTGGAGTCTGTAGCGGTGGCAGCAGGGTCGACGGCAACGGCGCTACATCGCGGATGCGGAGGTGGAGATGGAGTTTTTCTTTTCTTTTAGTAAAGAAGCTACCAATCACCCATTGCGTGCTTCTCTCTATATTTTCTTGTCCCATGACAATTCTAACATATTTGTTTTTCTGTTAGTGAAGCCTTTCATGTCACTTCACTTCTAGTTAAGAATATTGCTTATGTTCTTCCCTGATGCTCATTTCCTATGAACCACTCTACTCTAGACACATTACTATTTTTTGCCTTTTCATGAATCCTCTGCTTCACTTCGTTCTTTTTTTTTTTAGATCGCTCAGTATATTATACTATATTTCATTTCCATGATGACTAATTGAACTATTATTTTCCAGGCTTCTCTCTTCTTTCTAGTCTTCCATCATCCTAAACGATACACATTTCATATTTTTACTTACCTTCCTTCCTTTGTTTTTCCAGTAATGTAGGCTACGGTATATCCTCTAATTAATTTTATCGTTTGCTTCTTCAATCATTGTAATAGCTTCGTGATCATAATAAACAGACTTTTTAATTTTATAACAATAGATTTATTGTTATATAATTGACGTTTCGACCCTATTTGGGGTCTTTTTCAAAATACTTCCAGTGTCCCAGCTTCTTGACATCATATCTTAACTAAACAGTAAGCATTTTGATGAAAAATTGTCATTTTTATAAAAAAAATTATCAATTGGTCAGATGCATCCGACCAACTAGTATGTTAGAAGTCGTTTGTTTTTTTTAATTCAACAATTTTGTTATTTCCAGCCCATCCATTTACATCTCGCTGATACTCCCAATCTACTAGATAATTATTTAAATTTCATCTTGTAATTAACTCAAATTATTTATATTACTTGTGCGATTTATAATTTTTTCATGATTCATTTTTTTGTACTACATGCCATCAACAATTCCTTGCTAAAAGACATTTCTCTTCTTAAATTGTATTTTAAGGCAAAATGTTTCCGTTCTTTTTGTTTTGATTCCCTATCCTCTTTTAAAACTCATTCCATTTAATTTCTATTTACCACATTTTATTTTTTCACCATCTAATTTATTTTTTCCTTCGCACACAATATTTCTTTTACTATTGGCCAACAATACTTCCCATTACTTCGTTGATTAGCTAAACCGCCTTTATTGTTTTGCAGTGTTACAAGTAAATCCTGAACTGCTTTCCCGTATTTTCTCTTTAATACGACTCTCGTTCTCGCTTATTAACGATTTCTCGCTTCCGCCGCCTTCCGCGGCCTTCGCCCTCCCCCTCTCTCAATTTCGCCGAGGGCGGCCGCAGGGCGCTGCAGTTTCCTCTATCGCCGTCCAGCGCCGACGCGCGGTCCAGCAGCCGTTTCCTCTTACAAGTTGATTCTCTGCGAAAACAAGCGACAGCCCGAGCTAAGAGTCTGCGGAAAGCGCCCCCTCGCCTTATGTAACACAAACCCGTAAGTCTCCGAGGCGGAGTGTTCTCGGCGTTGAACCAACTCGGGGTAGTACCTAAAAAAAGGCGAAAAAAATCGTCCATTCTCGTAAATGAAATCTTCTGAGCATAATACTTTTCTACAAGGTTGGGGAAGCTGGGAGGAATTTTGCATTAAAATAGTCTCCGTTTCTGGCAGATGTGTATTACAGGAAACTTGAAACTTTTTTTAAGAAATTCAATAGAAACCTCTTCGAAGAGAGTTTGAAAAGACGAATCTTAATAAGAAATAACGCAAATGCAAATCTTTAAGAGATATTATTGCAGATAGGGGGATACAAATGTTTGAGTTTCAGATCAGGGAAGTTTAAAGGGCTTGAGTTGGCTCGGAACGTTCTGCTAATTGTCCTAAACTTGTTCCTAAGTTTTGAGGTTTGACATTTATTTAATTTAATCTTTTTCTTACTGTAAAATACGCATTTCTTTCAAGTAACAATCTGTAAATTCTTTTCTTTGAGAACTGTTTTTAAGAAATGAAGATATTTTGAGCTAATAAACAGATCATTGAGTTACTAATGAACATGAGTTGTACAGTATATTTCTATACGGAAAATATTGAATTCATAAGTTTGTTTTGAATGCTAATATCATTCTTTTCTTCCAGTTACTTGGTGGATCTGAGTATAAGAAAACTCATCAACAAATTCCGTCAAATATAATGGGCAATTGTGATAAGAGAAAAACTAATTTATTTAAATATTGCATAAAGCTTTCCTTCGCTTCAAATTCACCTACAATTTTCATTGAATTTGATACAAAAGCTAAAGTAAATCTAATATTTAAACACATATACAACGAAGGTCCAATGCAGGTAAAATATGCTGTCTTCAGCCGAGCGAAAAATCTATAGTTTCTTTAAATACCCAGAAAATCGGAAAAACTCAAACACATTGAAAGTGAGGTTATGCAATAGCAAGGATTGAAAAAACAGGACGCTTGCCTTGAAATATTGGCTCTTGACATTATCCGGCATGGAAAAGCAACTTTTTATATTTTTGGTATGGTTGGTCTGTATATTCACGGCATTGATTTTACTGTGCATTTACAACACAACGTTACTAGAGAAAATATTATTGTTTTAATTAAAATATTTAATTTTTTGCAGTGTTATATGATATTTTATTTGTTTTTAAGTGATGTTTGGGAAACTTTTTGGACAACCGTTTTCTGTGGTTCAGAAGAAATATTGCTGGCGTAAGTCACTACTTTGTGTACAACATATTGAGTTTGTAGGTTCGATTCACTGGTAATATAAACATATATGGCATATTCCACTTGCGTGGTGGTTTAAAACTGTCATGAAAACGATAGAAATAGAACACAATGGTAGCTACCTATTTCCTCTCTCTTAAACAATACATACGAATTGCTTCATTGTAAAGAAACCAATTTCATTGAAGCACACTCTGTAATTGGTACATGACAACCCGCTATAAAATTTTTAGATTTCTTTTTTAAATGTTATATTGCAGACAAACATGGCATCTCTTGAAAACACACCCCAAGCTTCCGCCACAAGCTCTGAAGTGCCAGTCAGTTCGCCGGCTACTTTGCAGTGCTCTCTCGCCCTCGAGTAGCGGGCGAGCGTGCATGGCCAGCGCAGAGAGCGGGGGTGCAGGAGAGGGGAGGACGGCGAGTGCCGAGAGCCCGTGGCGGTGGCGTTGGATTGACGTGTGCGTGGTGGCGTGGCGGCCGCGTGCCGACGCAGCGTGCGCGACGCACTCGCGCGTTGTCGCACTAATTAAGGGCCGGCCTTTGTGAACGCGCCCCGCGCAGCACCAGCGCCGCGCCGCCGCCGCGTCTACGCTGTTGGCACAACGCGCCTCCTCTCCCATCCGCCCTTCTCCCAAGCCCTCTTTCCACCCTCTCCATCTCTCCTCCTCATGCACGCCTCTCTCCACCCTCCGCACGCTTCTCTCCTCTTCACTCCGCCCCACCCCTCAATGCTCCGCCCCTCATTCCCGTCAACCCACCACTTCTCTTCGCCTCACTCCCTCCCCCAGCACCAAGCTACGCTCACTCCTTACTCCTCTCCTTCCAAAGTTCCGTTTCCGTCTCCACTTCGCAGGCCTTGCTCCACCTCGGGCTCTTCTGTGACACTCCGAGCACCTTTCCTCCTCACCTCGTTCTCCCTTCCTGCCTTTACACACCCCTTTCTACCCCGTCACACTACATTCCCTCCAAAGTTCCAGGTGGACCTCAAAGGCCTGGTCTCCATCACCACACTACATTCCTTTCAGGCTCCTTTAACCCCCTTTCTCCCTTTTAGTCCTCTACCTCGTTTTCTTCCTCCTTTCCAGATGGTATCTCTTCCGTATGTGCCCCTGCCAATCTACACCATAGCTCTCAATTCTCTCGCAGCCACACCGCGTCTCCTCTCTTCTCCCTCTCAACACCACCTTCCAATTATTTCTTTCCTCGTGTCACTTCACACCTTCCTCCTCAACAAGCCACGAATTTATTATCCATTCCCTCACCTCTTTGAACTTATTCCATGGCCAGTTCCTCACTCAGCGGGAACTACAACCTTTTACCGCTATCCCTGCGCCACTCAGCCCCATAATCTCGTCCACTGACGGTCACCTCGCGACCCTCCTCCTCAGGTCCCATCCTGAATCCTCCCGCACCTGCATCGTCCCGTCCCTCGTCGATGTGAGAGCCTAGTGATCGCAGGACCACGAAGGTGTAAACGGTTCGAGTTTTCGTCAGACGGACCAAAATACCTTTCGAGAATTATATTTAAGTGACACAAACTTCATTTTTCAAATATGTTATCAGAAACATTGGGAGACTTATTTTGCGAACGCAAAATATGTAAATAATGTGACGATGGTGGGGTTAACGGCACAGTAGGAAATTGAGCCAAAAGCCGTCGAAAACAAAAGAATATTTTTTTAAATAATAGTGTTTTCAGACTAATTTATAGAAAATGTGTAATGACTTATATTTTCCGAAATGTGGAATTATTTTGTTTCAATGTGACTTCATAGTTCTTTTAATTGAATCATTTCAGAACAACCTAACGTATCGACAATATTTTCAGTTCAGCTTATATTCGGTCGGCCCATGCATCCGTGCCGTACAAATGCCGTCAATTATATGTCTGAGCCGGTGACGATGTAACGTAATCAGTAGCCGTCAGTAGCAATCAGTATATTCGCCAAGTATGTCAGATTGTTGATTCCTCACATAAAAAATAACTCAAGAAATTCCGTAATTCAAATAACGTCTCAAAGGTGCCTCTAGGAAAGAATTTGTTGGCCTATCGCAAGCATTTCAAATTTTCCCCAAACAGGGTCCTCATCGACTGTGTCATTGGCTTCACTGCCGGAAGGAGCGTATTGTTACAAACTTCCCCCATGTCGGGAAACACGGACCCTTCCAGAAGGCATCAGAGCAGCCGTAGTGGTAGGACGCTTCGACGTCCGTTTCCAGGTGCACGTGACCTCTTCGTGATCGCTGGTCCACGTTTCGCGCTGTCCATTTGCAAATGGTGGCGGGGCGGCGGCAGGGGCGGCGCGTCGACAGCGGCGGTCGAGTTGTCCAAAGGGCCAAAGGGCTCCGCCCCCGCCGCTGTCGTCTGCGGGCCCGCGCCCAGACCGCGGCCGCCCTTCCGACAGCAACCGCAGAGCGGCCCTTTGGAAACCCTGACCTCTGGCGGTGGCGAAGTGCAGACGCTTCCCCCTCCCCCACCCGAAACTAATCCTAGCGTGCAGACGTGACCGTGCACTTTATCACGTACTTCAGTACTTTCACTATTACATCACTTGGCCTCTTCTTTCTGTCTGGCATTTGGCAGCTCGAGTACGAGCCAGTTACATCCAACACGGTAACGTTCAAATATCACGGATTAAAAATGTCTCAGAAGACACAGGCGGGCCCACACAAACAACTTCGATGCTTATTCATAAATTTCCCAAGGGCAATTAATTGAAGCGACTCAGTTATTTTCGTGGACTGTTGACCCTGATAGTGAAAGTAGGTAGCTGTGAGAGGAACCAACTCTCTGAATAATTCTTTTGCACTAGTGTGAAGAGAACGAACAATGTGTGTTTCCTCAGCAAATATATTTCAGTGGCCGTTTCAAACGTCACGTAGCCAAGATATTTCAAATTGAATAACATTCTGATCGGTTTTTTTATTCCCCATACCCTAATGTTTTAACTTATGTGATGTTGAGATTAATGTTCGTTAGGTTTAGAAATTCACAAACTTAATATGTAATAATATACCTAGAAATGTTATGAGTGTTATTATTGCAGAAACAAAGTTAAAAATTGACGCAGAGCAGAGCAGTGCCGAGATTTTTAATTTGGACGAGGGAGTAATTACACTGTAACATTTCATGGTATATTCAGAATTTTATCGGTCACCATAAAATCTCACGATTTGTGCGATAATTTACATTACTGCGATAGTAAACAAATGAATTATGTTCCTGCTGCATGTTACTACGATATTGTGAGGTGTTGCTTGCGATATATCTATTTAAACAATATTCGTATACCGTGGTTTGAGAATAGCTGGATGCAAATAATTATTCTGAACCTAATGATACTTAAAGAAATTATGTTCGGTGAGCATGTTACTTCCAGTAGCGACACCTTCAGATCGTCAGTAAATATATTTACCGGAGAAGAGATTAATTTGGTTGAATGGAAGGTAAGTTAAGTTATTGTACCATGTATAATTGTACTGTAAATAATATTACAATTAACAAAAATTATCCCCAAAACTAATACGAGTAATTTTTACTCTGGATTGTTTGAATTTGATCAGTTTAATCTATTTTGCGTTTTATGTTTGCCTATGGTAATCACGTAAGAAATGCTATCGTAGAAATGGTGCAAGTTTTGACGCACGGGTTGTAATGGAAGGATCGATAAGACGGAAATAAGTCGTTTTCATTAGAAATTGCTTATTAAATTAGAAAACTCTGAAATTAAAGGAGTATTTCTCCTCTATTTCCTTCTACTAGTCGAAAATATCATACATTAATTCATTCTAGCAGTTATACAAACTCTGTACACATACTTTTCAATGACCAACGTAATTTCGCAATCTCAAATTTATTGAAACATTTATCGAAAATTGTGGTGTAGGGCTTGTTTGAATACAATTTTTAGTTTATATAAATATTATTAAGTGTATAAATATAATATGGATGTAACACGTATATATTATCCAGTTTCCAGTTACCTTGGTATCTCTATTCTCAATTTTATTTACAAAATAATTCATCTTTCTTCATACATTACTTCACCATGTACTACATCTTGTTTTGTATTATCTCCATGAACTACATGATAAGAAGAAAAACATTCCCCTCAAAAACATGTAAAAGCTGAGTGTGAGCACCATGTGATTAAAAAATTCGAATAAAAAATTGATAGAATGACATCTATTTTACATACTGAATTATCATTTAAGATTATGGAAATAAACGTAAACAAATGTGTTGTGTAAATGCGATCTCACAATGCGACCCGTCTCGGGGTAAGCCGATGCCACAGCGCATTTCACGCTGAATGCAGCAGCTAGTCGCATATTCTGATGCTCGGTGTGCGGGCGATATACACACGTCCAACATCTGACAACAGATGCGAAATTCGAGCAGCAACAGGCGTCAGTGGCGCATTGACTGGACCTTCCGCATGATTGACATCTTTTGTGAGAGGTTTGCAACTGTCGAGGTGTGGTTCTCCATGCGGCTAATGGACATTTGATCTTTGAATGCTCTCAGCATCCGGCCTCCTGTCGACGTATTTGTTAGGGGAACTCCACATGTAAGTAATGTAACACTCTTGCCACTATGAATAAACATATTTTGTGACATTCTAGAATTGTCGTTTTTTGTTGACTTACAAACACAGTTGCATAAATTTAAAGGGTGTTTTGTTTCCTTTCCACGTCTCGGCTAACACCAAACTTGCTGCACAGTCTCAAAACAAAATATCTAAAATATAATTACGAAACAAAATCATGTATGTTGATTACAAATGTTTAAAAACAAGAGTATCACAAAGTAGATTACCAAATTACCGAGGAAAGTGATTTCCTGAATTCTTAGATCTCAATAAATATCATTTTTTGAAGTATCTTAAACTTGCTGGTTACCTACTACACCATGGAGAATATTGTTTTAATACGAAGAACTCAATTAAGCGCACGTACGCAATTAAGCGCACCTCATACATATTGGGAACAACGCAAGCGTAAATAAATGTTATCTACAGACTTTTAAGAACAGTAAAAGCGTAAATAAATGTTATCTACAGACTTTTCAAGCAAATAACTAATATCAATAATCATCAATAAATCAAATCAATAAATATCAATATGAAAATGTTGAGTATTGTTTCGAAACTTAATTGGTTAATAATAGTGTATAAGCGTAAATGATTCAGTAACTTCCATATACTTTCTTTCGAACAACATTTAGAACTATCCACAAGAGACATAGCATTCCATATACATACGTAAACTTAGCATGCGTTTCAAAAAAATGAACGCTTTGCGGTGTCAGGAGCATGGCAGATACGGGCCGCAAATTTGCTCGAAAGTTGAAAACCAATTGCAACCAAAGAAAAAAAACCTGCAGAAAGGAATGAAACAGGGAAGTGTCTCTTTCTGTACCCCAGCCCGGTGCTCCCTTTAAGGCGACACTTCGTTTGGCAGCGCTCTGAGCATATAGAGAGTTATCGATCGGGGACGCGGTGTTTTTAGCCCGCTGTTGCGAGGTCATCGCCTTCAAAGCAGCGCCGGAACGCAGGCGCAGCGGCCAATTAGAACCGACGAGGAACGTTCCACGGCGAAGAACTTCCCAAGAGGCCTAGAATTGGATTGATTGTTTGCTTCCTTGATTGGTGTTTCCGGCCGCGTCACGGTCATTAGTTCCGTAAGAGTAGTGCATGTTTTACCGCGAGGGGTGGCGGTGATTCCTTCGCTGGATAGCGAGAACTAGCGCCAACCAACACGCCGGCTTGCGGAGTTACCGTCCATCAGGTATCTCCCACCAGCAGGGTACCGTCCTATCTGGGACAATCTCTTAACACCCGAATGGTGTCTTAACATGAATGGTAGTGTAGTGAACATTAGTGTAAGTGTGTGTTAGAGATGAGGATAGGACAAGGAAGAAGAAGGAAATATCGCGTGCGGTCCGTGGTCCGTATGTTCGGGTTCTTACTGCTAGAAATTTCCTCCAGATCGCGGCGGCTGTATTTGACCTAGCTTCCTAGCAAGGGTCGAAAATCCTGCTACCGTAAGGATTCAAACCGTACGACCTCCCGACTGACATCAATTGATGCCGTGAGACACGTCAGACCGGGAACCGCGTACTGGAGATAACTCTGCGCTCAAGAGGTGAAATACCAACGGCCCTTGGTGTTGAAATTTAATTTCACTGCTCAATCCTCAGCTTTGAGAAAAAATTGGACCGCGGAAAAATATTTATGCCTCCGCACAATCGTAACTTCATCTTTTTCTCTCAGCATCATTATTTAAATTCGTAAAAACAATTGTAAGAGATCGAGATAAAGATAAGAAAATATTTTAAAAATAAAATGTACAGATAATAAAAAAGGTGGTATATTATTCTACTTCGTAAAATTTAAATGTTGTGAAAATTAATTGCTAAGGAACGTTCGATGTCAGAGCTACGTAGATATTCAGGAAGCGACGAACTGAGTTTGACAATCTGGGAGTTGTTGACGTGCCAGATATAACGGTCGCATATTTATTTTTAAAAACACATTATTTGCAAAAAATATGACACTTTTTGATATATATTTCTCAAGAGGTTTGCTGAGTAATTATCTTTCGTTTTGTATCTGAGAGTAGAGATAACGCAAAATGTCTTCAATGACTACTATTTCAAGAGAAATAGCAAAGAAATACTATAAAACTATAACTGAAATTGGCATCTTGCAGAACAAAATTTGTGTTCTGGGGAACTTCGGTATTTAATTTGGTTGCCCTAACTCATGCCTACCCAACGAGGTAAGTTCAAAGCATTGTGAACCGGAAAATGCGAATGCCCGCCACGTCCCCGTCAGCGATCGTCCTCTTCACAGAACATTGAGCATGACGTATTGCGCAAAGTTCAGATGGTAACCGGTAGGTCCGGGACTTCCCTGGACGCCCATATCCTTACGCAGGCCTGCTCTACCATCACGAGCGTAATAAAGCCGCATTCTAATAGTACATCAATAAACAAGTTATCATGATCAAGAGGCATAAATGGATATCGTTCCTCCGAAGCACATATTGGGATTTTCTCCTCAACCACGATCTACTAACTAGGAACAATGTTCCTCCACAACTCCGTGCATATCAACAAAAGTCTTTGGAGAGTATTTCAAAGGTTCTAATTGTATTAAATACCATTAGTCGTAGACATTTTCTATACATCAATTAACACACTACTCTATTTGACAATGTAACTTGTACTTCAATTTAAACACGTTGGCACCTTAAGGTCATGGGCTGAACGGAGAGGGGCGCAGTGTCATCCAATCGCACTTAAATTTGTGGTATTGGCGCTCCCGAGTGGCTGACATCTCTTCTTCCTGATCGTGACTTTGAAGTGCTGTATGTTTACATCGTGGCATAGAACCACATTTTCTGGACACACGGTATACCACCCGCGCGTTTAGTTCCGAGCCTGTGCTGGGCATGCGCAGAAGAGCGCCGCGTTCCTTGCGGGTCATGGCGCGCTTTGAAGGCAGCCGCCGTGCCGTGTGACACAGCGGCGATAAACAGCTCGCGCCGTGGAATCCAATGAACCCCCGTGCGACGCGCCCGGCGCAGGACCGTTAGCGGGGGAAAGTAGCGATTTGGTTTCTCTACGTTTTCTCTTTCGATTCATCTCACTAATTAAATGCCTTACCATATTACTTTACTTAATTCCTCACAGACGTCCTCCTTCCAATATTTGTCAGTTTCAGTAGTTTTTGTCATTTAAGGTGTTTTTTAATTTACGAAATATTTTGATAACTTTAGTGTTGTGAAAATTTATATTTTACTTGCCAGAGATCTATAACAAGAAAGTCAGTTGATTGTAATTTAAAAACAAACTTATTTTCATAATAAATCCTTCAATGACTTTTTAAATAATTATTATATCTATCGCGGCATGAAAAATGTAATAACATTTATTTGAGGACAATGATAAAATTATAAACACAGATTTAGTGGAGGCGTAGATTAAATTACTAGTTTTAGAGAAGAAAC
Organism: Gryllus bimaculatus; assembly: GCA_017312745.1. Classification (NCBI taxonomy): domain Eukaryota; kingdom Metazoa; phylum Arthropoda; class Insecta; order Orthoptera; family Gryllidae; genus Gryllus; species Gryllus bimaculatus. The sequence goes on from BOPP01000003.1 coordinate 16,786,695, forward strand.
ACATGTTTTTTCGTACTTTAATTTACATGTATATCCGTTATCAAGAGAAAAGTGTTAACAATTTTTTTCTATAATGCGAAATAATGTAATAAAGACTGAATTTTTAATATGTTTTATAATTTTAGAAAGTTCGCCGTTTTTACCTACCTTCCTTATTAAAGGAGGAGATACAGAAGAAATAAAACAATGTCTGAAAGTATTTGAAACAGAAACGAAGGAAAAAGTAATCGAACTTTTTTTTTTTTTTTGCATTTATTTTTTCATTCTCCTGCAGAATTTAATTATGAGGACTGCTGTACTTTTGCTTCTATACGAATTACAGCATTACTTTTTTTGTTTCCAATACTACTGTCCATTAACTGCAATTGATTGTAACTATAACTTAACCCACAAAACAACACTCTGTAGAAGAATAATAACCCTTTATCAAAGAGGTGTTGCAACTTTGCATAACAGAAAGGTTCACATTAAGAGCACTGTTGCTCTAGCTCCGCAGTGAAGTGGTGAAACGCAGGCGAGCCAATCAGACAGACCGTCATCAAACGAGCATTAGCGCGCTCTCTATAATGTGAGTTCGATCTGGCGCCAATAACAGCGGCGCGAAGCCCGCGTGCCATGTGCGGGAGTCAGTCCCTCCCTAACTAATGAGAGCCATTCCCGACGACAACAGCCCGGGCTCGACGCCTGTGAATGGTAACTGTCGCTGCAGCTGCAGACACGGAATTTAGGGTCAGAGCGCGGATCAGGATTTGTTAGAACTAAGATAACGCTCGAACTAGCCACGGAAACAGTGCCGAAGATCGAAATGTGAAATGGTTTGAGAAGAGATGTTAATAACTTCAGTGCCCTAGTTGAGGTCGCACATTACCGCCTGAATTCCAGCCATTACTAAGCCTTTGAATCGATGATACCGGAAACACCTCTACGTCTCGCCCTCATTGTACTTCATATTTCCTTCTCGCAAGAGATCCCCTAGTAATAGTGATAGATGTCAATCATGCAGTTCCTCAAAGTAAGGGCTATGAACTGCATAAACGTAACGAAACGTCTCTATAAACACAGCAAAACATTGTGAAATTTCATAATAAGTTCCATTCCATACTTATCATCAGCAATTGGCTCTCAAACATGGAATGTTAAATAGTGGAGATCATCCGTATTATAAATACAACTCAGCACCTGTAATGGAAGCAAAGAATACCACCATTTACTAGGACAGACCCATATTAATAGATAAAACTGTGGCCTTCAAAATACCAGATATAGTTGATACATTTGATTGACAGGGAGAAGAAAGAAGCTATCTTGATATTGCCGTTACATTGACGCACAACCTAAAGAAAACAGAGGCCGAGAAAATTACTAAGTATGAAAATCTTGCTCTGGAAATAAAATAAATGTGAAAACTACAGAATGCAACAATATGAAACTTGCTATTTTGGCTGAAGGTGTAGTAACAATCAATTTCAAAGAAAAGTCTTAAAACAAGAGGTTTCTCAACGAATTCTAATTACGGCAGAAAGCAGTGTCTTCAAACAATGTCATATAGTTCGCCAAGTTCTTGACAAATGAGGCTCCATATCGCTCTTGGAGGTTAAAGTGGAAATCTCTCACCTCCAGAGACCGAGCTCTTGGCCTTAAACGTGGCACGGAATGTGCACTTGAATCCAGCCCCAAGCTTCTAAGAAAAATAAAAATAATACTAATAATCATAAATAATAATAATAAATGAATTAACAATAGTAATAATAATAATAGTAATAATAATAATAGTAATAATAATAAGTAATAATAATAGTAATATCCTCAGCAAATTAAATATATCATCTACATGTATTGGGATTACAGAGTAGGCATTAGTAATAATTTGTACACTAAATACACGGCAATGAGTTACAAAAGAAAATAAACTGAAATGAAATAATGAGATAATGAAATTGGCAAACAGAAAGAAACGTTAAAAAGTAGCCATGGAATCTGTAATATTATTTGTATTGTAACGTATGCTAGTTTTCTATGTAATATTACCTGAAAAATCTAACCTTTAAAATATTTCTTTTCAGACGAAAATCAAGGAGCTTAAATTGAAGTACGGTTTCGTGACGTATGTCCGAGGTCACGTCCCGAGGGGGGAGTTGGGAGGGGGGAGTAGCGCCCAGCCCCAATTGCGACTGTTGTGGTTATCATAGTGCATGCAGCGACAGGGCAAAATTGTAAATATTGCATTTGGCGTGCATAAACAGGTTATTTGAATAATAATGAGTAGGGGAGACTGTCGTACATACGAACATAATTTAGATTTTAATTTCTTATGACTGCTAGAATCAAAGTTTTCTCAATTTATTCGGCTCCCTCAATACTTGCGACTCTCACAGCGCATGTAAATCTCTAACAGCGCGAAAGTATAATATTTGGAGTGCGCGAAAATGAAAACCCTCGCGTCATTTCTGTGTTCGTAGGTACAACCCGTTGTGCCTAAGATCAAGTGCCGTTGTATTAGACACAACCGCCGTACAACCGTTGTATTAGATATAAACAAAGAAAGCTAGCCATAACTTTTTCAATTTTTTTTTAAATTCAAACAGTTGAATAGAAAAACTTTATAAAAATTACATACAGTCTTCGATTACAAATAGGTATTTTAGATTATATTTCAAGAAAACTTCGAAAATACAATTATTTTAAAATTTAGGAGCCCTTATATAACAGATCAGTTTTCTTTCCAAAGGGTCTTATTAGTTTCAAGAAGGTAAATTTAATGTTGGTATTCAGCACAAAAATAAAATCAAAGTAGTAACACTTGCAAAATAAAATAAAACGCAAACAACTCCTCTACATGACCTACTAAATCAAACAACAAAATTGAGAATATAAATCCAGGGAGTTTCAGCTATGTAGTTTCTACCTCAAGGCAAAAGATAAAAAGCCCACAGGAAATGTGAGCAAATCCCTCCCAGTAGACCCCACAGCAGTTGGTTGACGAAATTTGAATAAAATGAGCTCAGTATCGACATCATAATCACCTGTGCCATCACAGGCAAATTTCAGATTGTCACCTGCAGTCACTTTCTTCGGATATTTTATATTGATGCATACATCATCAACTTCTGCTGGTATTAAACTACAAAATTCTTGGTAGTTTTTTTCCCTAGTACTTTAACAAAAACAAACGTGAACGTTTTAATCTTCAATCAGAGTTATATTCAGAGAACTTATACATTTATTTCTTCTTCCATTAGTAAATTAAAGTCATTGTTACTGGATGAAAGGAGTGAGAAGTTATCGTCTGATTCTTTACAAGAGTTTGGGCAGGTTTTTGTGTTTTTCAGTTTCTTGACTGGCTTCTGAGTTGCTTTTTTACTTGAAGGTTTTTGTGGAAATGTCTTCTTTTTCTTCTGTTTTATTTTGTAAACAGATTCCAATTTTTTTCGCGAGTATACGCCAGAATTCGTTATGTCCCTTTTTTCGCCCTCGGCCATCAGTTTTGCGTGAATGTGCCTCACGAAGACACATCAGGACAGCTGCCAATGAAGATCTTTAAACCTGTTCGTAGGCCAACGCCTTTCGTGTTCTTAGGTACAACGGTAAGGCATTTGGACTTTGGCGTCTGTTTGAGATTCTGCTCTACGAATACGGTATATTAAAAATCAGAAATAAAAGACCTAATTCATAACCAACAGAAATTAGCTTCAATTTTATGCACCCCACACGCCACAAATATTAGAAAAAATGTAAGATTTGGATGATTCTCGTTTGTAGGAACAACCAAAAATTTAAAAAAAATTAATTGGGACTCATCCCTTTGTTCAATACGACTGAGACCACGCGCGTGCTTGACTCTTGTCAATCCACGCGCTCCTGACCTCAATCCACAGACTTGCCACGATTACTCGAGATTTCAAGGGCCGTGTTCGTAGGTACAACGGACTTCTGTATCATTTATATGTATGATCATAATACTTCCTTTTTAAAATTCTTTGTAATCGTAACCATTTCATTATATCACATATTTGATGTTAATTCTATTTCTTTGGAAATACAATATGCTGAAATTTATAGATAAAAAAACAAAAATTCAAACTTCACAACGTTCTCTTTACAAACACAAAAAACTTTGGGTTTTGGAAAATAACGCATATTGTGATTAAAAACAATTGGCAAAAGAAAAGAAGCCTAGCGCTTGGCGAGGTTTCCTTGTTAGTGGTTGTAGACCCTCCGAGGCATGTCACCGGCCCCGCAGTCGGCAACGATCGCCTCGAATGCCTGCCCCTCCCCCTCCGCAGGTGCCTTCATGAACCGCGCAAACAGGACCGCTGTCCATTATTAGCATCCTCGGAGCGACGCGCGTTCCAGCTGCCCAACCGCCCCATCGCAGACGCAGACGCCCCTCACGCCCCCGCCGACTTCGCCACTGTCACCTACACCGCCTCTTCCAACACCTCGCCCGCCCCCAAACACGCTTCTCCCTCCTCTTCCACTGCCCCAGCTATCGCCAACGCCATCTCCACTACCTTCTACGCCACCAAAGAACAATCTATCCTCTGTCTCCACCTTCACTGCCACTGTGAATCTCATCCACAATGTTACCAACACCGGCCCCTTCATCTTCTCCGCCTTCAAGACCACTGCCCTCGCCTCGTCCACCATCAAAACGCCAACGGCAATTTTACTAACACAGTCTACGCCATCTCCTCTATCACCTCCTCAACTACCACGACTACTGCCCCTACCCTCACTGTAACTTCCATCAACACTACCCACGCCACCGGCAATGTTACCAACACCTACTCCACTATCTTCTGCATCACCACCTCCGTGACCATGACCACTTCCCGCTTTCCCGACCTCACCCGCCCGCCGCCTCTGCCGCCATCAACGACGCCGTCAATGATGACCTCACCCCGATGCTGCCGTCGCAACGGCGCTACCCCCGCGCCATTACCATTGTCTTTCTCGCCCCTCCTATCTCCGCTGCCTGCAGCTCGAACTCCGTCTCGTCGTCCGCTATCGAGGCTTCGTACGTCCCCACGGAACAGTGTGTCGCAATGTGTTTTTGCAGTAATTTTGAAACAGACATTTCAAACAACAGAAATTTACAAAATTTTAGTTGGTAAAATATACATTAGAAACAATGCCAAATAATAGAAAAAGAATTAATAAACATTTATTATAATGAACTACTAAAAGTTATTTAGTGTTTTATTTCGACAATTTACGTTTGAAATCAGGTTATTCATATTCGCAGTGTTTGGGTGATATTCAAGTACAGAGTATATTTTTTATATATCTCGTACTTTCATGAATGTAACTGCAATCTTCTTTTCATCTCATCCTTCTAACGTCACAAATGACTGCAGTTAAACAAGCCCCCACACGTATTATTTAAGTTTTATTCAAGTTATATTCGCCTTGCAAAGCATTCAACATCTCAAGTAAATACAAAATAATATACAGTTTAATTAAACAGGTTTTGTTTGCGGCACGTGATTTGCTGCACCTGATTTGTTTCGTGCCAGTGTGCGACTCCATTCCTATCGCCCTCGCAGACACCGCACCGCCTCCACTGCCCTCCCTCTCCACCGCCATCGAGCTCCTCTCGACCGCCCCCGCAACCCTGCGATGCAATCAGCGCCCACGCGGTCTACTCCGGGTATGCGGCCGACGCGCCACCGTTCCACACAGAGCGACTTCGTTGAGGTGGCGGCCAACGATGTGGACGATGCTCACGGACCCAGGAGGAAAGGAAGCAATGAAGAGAATTATTGCAATGGAACTGATAACAGTGCGCAGAAATGATATTATTTGAAATAATAATAGTAATAGTAATAATGATAGTTATAATAATAACAACAATAATACTTTATACACGTAAAATTATGGACCCTATTTATTAATTATTGATCGCCAAAACTAAAAGTTACGGCATAGTTAATTTCCTTCATATTTGTATTCATTTATTTCTTCCTGACAAAGAGTAGTTGAAATTTAAGTCTCCTTTCTTAACAGTAATAATGAAACAATGATTTAGAATTCAAATTAATATATGATGTGTCGGTTAAACTTAGTGCTCTTTCTCACAATCATAACAAAAAACCTCGCTTGTATAACGAGATTTGGAAACTGTAATGTTCCGCCCCATGTGAATGCCGAATTAATGATTCCATCTGAACGAGTATATCTCATTTACCTCATGTATACCAATTTGTTCGGGATCCCACCCTCTTCATTGAATCCACTTCGTCCCTTCATGTTTTGAAAAGCTAGTCAACTTTTCTGCTGACGTCAGAGGCGCGTATGCAGGAGTCTTAGTTTAACGACGGCACCGGCCGCATGGGCGGCGTACACCGCGCCGGCTGGGTATTCACGGCCCCGGGCCTCAATAACCTGGAAGGCGCACGTGTTTTTCGACGCCCTCCGTCCCAGCCACAGGAAGTTGGCGGCGCGCGACGCTGCGGTTATCGGCCCAAGGGCTGGCACGCCGGGAACGCCGCCCGCTCTGCCTCTGCCCCCTTCACCGCCACAGCCCTCATCCCTGGTTCCGCTTCGGGATCCTGCCCCGCCCCTCGGCCGAACAACCTTCGCCGGCTGCTGACGCCCCCGTCGCTCACCCTCCGCCCCTCTTTCCTGTCTCCACCCCGACCCTGCCCTGCCTCACCGGCAGCCAGACCCCCTTTAGTCCCCACTCCATCCAACACCCACACACTCCATCTTCGGAAGCCTACCCCCGTCCTTCCACCGTCGCCACCTGTGAGCTTACCCCCGCCTCTGGCTCCACGACGTTTCTTCCACTTCTTTCTCCTCCGCTGCCATCTTCGGCTTCTCCGCGTCCACTTTGATCTCCGCTTCCCCCTTCGCCTTCCCATTCCACTCCGTCTCAGCCACCGCAACCGACTTTCCCTTCGTCTTGGCCTCCGCCTCAACCTACGCCTCCGCAGTACCATTTGCCTCCAAATAGAATATCAAAACTTCACTAGTTATTCCTTGGAGAGCATTCTTCGACACATCTAATATTTTTATGTTCAATACTTAGGGAACGAAGGTCCAACTCTGGTTTAGTCCCTCATTATTAAATGAACATTGTAAGTACTTCAAAACTTCGAGGTCAGCAAATAGTATTTTTATTAAGTATTCTGTAATTGTTTACGTTAAGTGTGTTGAAATGCATTATTAAGGGATCAAAATTTTAAAAATAGAGCTGTTTGTTAATGTCAAATGCAACATTTGTTTCGAAATTTTAATTATTCCTTATGTAAAACTAGTGGGGCTAAAACGGCATGCTAGTGGTGCAACTTCTGGCGTTTAGAAATAGTTATGTAATACTATTTATACTACAACATCTCAGAATTAATACATCTGTCATAATTTTATAAAACTCTTTTACAAATAGTTCAATACTTAATGCAGAAACTAAATATTTTCAAGCTAAATTTCAACAATTTTTTAAAAATTATAAAAGACTTTTATGCAGGTAAATCATGTCCCAACAATATTTGCAATACACATAAATTGGCTCCCGAGTCATTGTTGCCGAATTATTGTTGAATTCCAATCTGATTTTAACTTTCTCTCTTCCGTGGTAGCGGTTGCGAGAGAGTAAAAAATGTGTTTACTTCCTGATGTAGAACTAATTTTACTCTTTTGAAAATCACGCTACTCGCATTCTTACACCCTATAGCACCTCCAAGGAATTCAAATGTAATTATTCTTACCAAAAATGTTGCATTCCGTAAATTTTTGTGTTTTATCACAAGCCTAATACAATGTAAAAAAAATTATTCTGCCATATATCCAAGTACATTTGATACATAATTTTCAAGTTTTTATTTTAAAGTAAAATAACATTTTTTCAATGAATTGGTTAGTTTTACATGACAATTGCATTGCGTATGAAAATATGATCGTGAATATCATCAAACTAAAGGGATGGGTCAGAATGTTTACTTAAAAAGGTACAATAAAACGCAACAACTCAAGCGAAAAACTTTTCCCAGGATCGTGGTGTTCATTAACCTAAAGTTTTGTCGACACTTCATCCGATAAAAGTTAACTGATGTGAAACTAAACGTATAATGGATGAAAACAATCGTGGAATTGCCTGTAATGTGCGACCGCTTGACATGTATGTCATGCGGGTTGCTTACCACGAAAATCCTCATTGTGTCTACCAAAGGTCCCGTAATTTTGCGAGGTTTATCGAGCATTATACGAACTATCTAGTCTCATGTAGGCTTATCTATTCAACTCATATTGAGTGTGTAGTAGCACAATCATATTTAAGAATCTAAATGAGAAATAGACATGTCTGTTTTTAGCAAAGTGGTTGTTTATAATATTTTACATCTCAGAATAAGAAAAGGACGATTTGATTTTAACTTCCGAATCATAATGTAATTTCTTATTAAAATATCAACGTGTTGTTCTCAGCATCTATTATCGAGGGATTAACTTCCGAAGTTGAAGATCTAGTTGGTGACCTTCACTTCGACCTGATCAACTCATACAGATACCTCCCTCAAGCAGAGCACCGCCCGGGACAAGCTCTCTACTAATCCCCCAAAGAGTGTCGTAGAGTAGACGGTGTAAGTGAAAGTGTGTGAAAGTAAGAAGTGAGGTAAGGACAAGGAAGGGAAACAAAAGGTCGCGCGGCGTCCGGGGTCCATTTGCTAAGTACTGCGCCGGAATTTTGATCGGAGAAAATACAGAAAACTACTGTTTAGAGATGACGGCCTTTATAATTCACCTCTAGACAGCGACTGAAAACGGCCTATCTATCAAGCTAGTGTCGATAATCTTGCTACCGTTGGACATTAAACTCGAGCACCTCCCGGTCAGAGGCACTGCAGCGACATCAGTTGATGCCCTGAGCCTCCTTAGTCGGTGATTTTTCGGTCGGAAATGATCATTTTCTGCCGAAGAATTACAACATTCACTTTCTCTACGTTATTATCGTGAGAGAAAGTAAATGGAAGACTAAGTATACCGAAGACACTTTACTATACCTTTTGAGGAATCGTCGCCGGAAGAAGTCAGTTTCATATAGCAACCCCACATTTTTCTAGTCTATTCCAAGATCTATTGCATCTTCCTATCTACAACACTATAAAATATTTGAGACTTCTTATACTGATTTTCATGCTGATATCGAATTAAAAACGGTTGCGGAAGAATAATTGCTTTGATATAATATTCTTTCGAATGGGTATGAACTCCATTGAACATCCTGAAACACATATATTTTTATTTATTTAACAGTAATTCATGTTATACGCTACATTTTCCGTAGCAAAACATAATAACTTTTAATACTATAATTTTATTTTTTTCCACTATTCTTTGTCTTCCAATCGTCTTCTTTTATTTTTCTCTTAGAATTACTGAACATTATGGTATAGGATATTTAAGAGTGCTAAGAATCTTTTTCACTAATGTTTTCACCGTCTTGAACTTTTAACTAAAGCTACACACTACGTCAAAGAAAATTCGATTAAGAACTGACTGGTGAAAGCTGAAAGGCGCTCGTCTGCCGTGAAGATCCACAAGAAAACATTCGAACATTTGACATCTTCAGATAGAGAAACTCTGTGGGTAATGTATGATTCACAGCGCCCAAAAAGAAAGAGACTTTATGATTTATGACAAACACGATTATAGGAAAAGAATCAGAAGAATGTTCTCTCCACAGAACATTAAATATAGATCAGGGCCCAAGAAGATTCACACAAAACAAAACAGAAAGTATATTATATATATATATAAAGTCAAGTGAAAGAGTATTCACAGTAAAAGAAAATATCTAGAGACTGAATTTGCTAAATCTGTACAATAATAGATTGTGCGTTTTGTTTCTTCGACATTCATGTAGAAGCCTAAATTCTCTAAAATAAATTAAATAACTAAAAAACTGAAATGAAGATGACGGAAAACTTCAAATGCCATTTTTTATATCTAATATTGTTATTACAGTGTAAAGTAGACTAATTAGCATATATAAGCTAACAATTCTCGCTTACGGACGGACAAGTCTTTTAATACTCGTAGATAAGAATCTTTGTTTATTATACCTGCACGTAGGTAGTTAATGCAATTGTCATTGCAGTAAAATGATTAAAAATTACGCTGACGATTAAAAATAATTAAAACAGACTTTCGATTCAAATTCGTTTTGTTTTATTTAATTTTATTCCGAATAATTCGGAATTCGTTTAATTTTATTCCGAATAATTCGGAATTCGTTTAATTTTATTCCGAATCGAAGGGCTTCTCGGAAAAACAGAATTGCCAATCCAGATTGTGAGAAATGATATAAGACCGTCCACTTTCCGAACTGACGATCCTAGCTCACCTATTTGGCTTTGATCATTTTATTTGGAACTAATGCGCTTATGACCGAGTCTATATTATCCTCTGACCCAATTGACAATTTCAAATCTGACTGAAATATTATTACATTTTAATTATGTATGGGAGGAAATGGTTATAAAGATAGCAAACTTTGTAGCAATAACTGACAACTGATTTCTCCAAAACACTGTCATGGGTCATGTATCTAATGAAGTACTACCAACTCACGAGAGCAATTTATATATCACTTATCTACATTTATATCATGGCCAGTGACTGAACGCAATGTCAGTGAAGTCTTGTAAGCTAGTTACCTTGCCCGCGACATGCACAAGACTACACTTAACATTTCAGAACGCCCCCAATTGAGTAGCCGTAATTTTGACGGTTCTTGGGCGTTCTAGGTAGAATAAAAAAGCATATTTGTTGTTGATACATCCACATGTTATTCTATTTGAATTAAAAAATAGACAATACTGCAGGCACCGTTTCCAAATTTTTCAGCAGAAATCGGCCTTTTAAATCTATGTAGTCAGTTTCGTTTTTTTTCAGTTTGAAAACCATATTACAGTTAATTCATTACTTATTTCTAATATGATGTTTTGGCAATAATAAACAATTACAGTAGAGAATTATGAAAATACTACGTCTGAGATTTCTAAATATTCACACGCACAAAGATGTCTGCCCTCAGGAAGACTGTCTTCTTTTTGTAAGACTTACCACTTCCATCTTAAACGCTATGAAGGGGCGTCCTAAGATAAAGTTGTAAATCTTTTTTTCTGCAATTTTAAATGTAATAAAAATCTGCATAATAAAAATTGTTTTTATCGAAAGAATTTCTTGCATTTCTAATTCAATAAGACCAAAAACCAAGTAGATTTAATGTTCAAACTAAGTAAAATAAAGACATGCACAGCATTCATGAGTATTGCTGAGTATTTATGAGGATTGCGATCAAAATAAGGTCTGAGGTCGAAATGCCTCACAGGCATTTTTCGCCCTGAATGAAGTTGCAGAATGGTGGACGAAAAGTTGCCTAGGACGCGACGTCTCTCAAACAGCCAAGTAGTTATTGACTCCGGCCGCGGGAGTTGACGCTCTGATTAATTACTTTCCATTTGTGTTTTGAAACCCTACAAGCAGTGTCTAGAGAAGTGTTACTCGTAGTAAAAACTCTTTATCATTTTTCGGTAATACTGACCTTTGTCAATCACCACAATACCATCTTTCTCGAAATATCCCTTTAGATTTAAAGACACTTATATTTAAAATTTCAATTTATTTGCACTTGCTCTTTGTTCGTATACATTTTCAAGACTTTCAGAACTAAAAACGCTTGTGCGTTGAGCACATCTCTAAGAACATCTCAATATTTGCTCACTTTTTAGGAAAAAGTGGTTACTATGGATGATTTAAACAAAAAGATCAGTACATTGTCCAAAATCCCAAATTCCAAATCCTTTCTCCCACCTAATTGGTGGAATTCTGCTCAATATGGCATCCCTGCTTATTGGATAAATCTGTCGATTATTTTACAGAATATCTTGAGGGAAAATCAAGTTATTTATTTCTTTGTCAACTCTAAGAACTCTAAGTACTAGTATTAAATTCGCGTAGACGTAAATAAAAAGTTCAAAATTCATCTGGCTGGCTTGATTGTTTCATAGTGTACATTCTCTGCACATAATACTTTCAAGTTAAGTGCTAGATTACAGCAGCATCATCAAGGCCCAAATTGGGAGAAATGATCCCGGGAGGAATTTTGTCGAGTAGCATCCAAACGATCACTCAGGTGACGAGAGTCAATATAATGCTTATTGCCCGCACATGAATGCGGAGTAACACTTACGACCGGACTAATGGAAGGGAAATGGGTTCTCTGGTCACCAGGTGCTAATATAAAATGTAATGTGCAAAATTCAGTTGCGATTGGTATATCGTCCTTTCTTCTACACTTGTATAGAATACGAGCTCTAATCCCGTCTGCATTCCAGAAGATTTTTCGAACTAGTACTTTTACATTCCAATATACTGTGTAATGCCCTGGGTCTTAATTACATTAACCGATACATTTATTTATTTACTAGAACAAATATTTATTTTATGCAACACATTGTTGGAGGCCATTAATCAACAGAATCATGACGCTTCATCTCAAAAGATATCGTATTAAATTAGTGGTGATAGAACAGCACTTACTTTTCCCCCCGTATTTTCACGCAAAATTACATGGAAAAATTTTCATATTTTTTAAACATTGTACATGACCTTACTTCAAAATTTATATTTATGGAACTGATTTAATGAAGAAAAACGATCTTAAAAAATATTTTAGTTGTAGTAAGACTCTGAAAACATGTTTAACTTTTGCATTTTTTTAAAACTCGTTTTTTTCAACGTATATGATACATGAAACATTTTCTTGAACACTTTTTCTTCACATTATCTAACAATAAAATTTAAACAAAAACGTTGTAGCCATTTCTTTGAAAATGTCTAAAGGACTTCAAGCACATAACCCCCAATATTAAAATATCAGTTTTAATTTAAGGGGCTGCAACATCAAATAGATCGACTGGGAATCAATTGTGGAGAAGATCAGCTGATTTTTCGGTGTCAAGGACTCACGAAACATGGATTCTGGCTGCACCACGTGATATATCATTTCGTTTTCTAAATTTAGCAACTGAATGTATCCACTTTTTCGTTATCAGGACCCGGCAATAAGACTTTTTCTACCGAAAATTCGCCGTTTTATCGCGCGGCATTTCTCTCTACTCCTTAGAGAGGAAGTAAAAAGGTTGATACTGTATTCCGTTTCTCGGAAACATAAAAAACAAATTAGTTCTGTTAGTGAAAAAATATTGTCTAACACCAAGAACAATAATCAAGAGTCCGCTGTAATTTTCTCCTCGGATTTAAGTAGCCACCCGACCAATGCTGACATCTCATTTCTCTGTTTGCGGGGCATCCCGTGCTGGTGTGGCCATGGGCTCTCTGATATAGAATAACCTCAGAATATGGCCATCATCATAGTAACTTTAAATTGCTATTCTTTTTTAACAAAACTGAGATCAGTTTTATCTTTATATAATTACAGTAAAATGATTCAATTCCGTTATTTCAATGTTATTTGAAGAGAATATGTTTTATGCTATTTATGAGAATTAAGTACCGTACACTTTTGTACAAAAATAATAATTACAAATCAATGATAATTTTACCAACAAATCTGAAAGATATTCTGCATTTATTCATGAGATTTATGCGATACTATTGTTTAAAATACATGGAACTTAGAATAAATGTTGCAATTTTCTAGGGCATGTTAAAGGTCATAAGTGATCACTCTTGGCCAAAGAACATACTGTAAGAAACCTCACAACGAAGGTATTTTAGTGAAATGACCTATAAAACATCTAGTAGGTACAAGAAATATCTGTGTTTGCGTCCAAAACAGTAGTCTCAACATGACTGGATTTCATAACTGCAATGCTTTGGTGGGCTAAAAATAGTGAAGTTTGTTTATCGTTAGGTAGGCTGCGACGATCATCTACCTAGACTTACGGAGTTAAATGTATCTTGTGAGTAGTTTACTGATGCTGAACATTGTCTCTATCACCGAAAATGCGTAGCATTTGGTTGTAAAGAACACGAACAAATTCGAGATAGAATTAAGTTTCACAGGCCGTAAATATTGTGTCGATGAGAATGTAGTTGGTAACCGTTACTTTAACATTTTTTAGGTTTCTTTTTCACGACACTATGACATTCAATAAGTTGAACTCAAGAAATTATTAAAGGTACGCCAACGAAGATCGCTCTCCAAGAAAAGAAAGATTGGATCTTGTTAAATTATTTTTGGTGAATTGCAATTTCAAAGTATTAAATATAAATAACTTTCACCTTTTTATTAAGTTATCGTGAACATGAAAGATAGTCAGTGTTTACAATTCGAATAAGAACCTCAATTTCCGCTATTTGTTTGTGAGATAGCGAGCCGTTCACCACGAAGGCGGACCGTCACGATTTCTCGCACAGAGGGTTGTCTCCAGTCTAGTCAGTTAACTTTTGTATTCCTATATTAGGTAATAACATAGTTTTAGGTTTCTACCGCTTGAACAAGGAAAAATGACCAAATAATCAAAAAAATAATGGAGCAATATTTCCATGGATAATGATATTCTTGGAAACGCAAATAATGTAAACCTTATTTCGATAATAGATTCCAAATTAAAACATGCAAACTAATGCAGGGGTTCAAACGATAATCGCTATAATTTAAAGTATTATATTAATAAAAATGTATACATGCCATATTCATTGCTTTAAGAACATTCCTCTCCAAGTACACCTTCAATATTAATAATTGATACACAATATGGAATGGAAACCTCACTCTGTTAAGAGATCAATTAGTAATAGTTTTCCCGCGTATTTAGTTAACTTTATTAAATTCAAAATGAAATCCTTTCAATAACAAGGGCGGATTAAATTTACTTGTATGCAGAACATAATTAAATACGAGTATATCATTATTATGAGTTATTATACCAATTGTTGTATTATTTGAGATGAGAGGGTAATTATATTTATATATTATGTGCATACATCAGATTAAACTTTTGAAAATATTACTCAAATACTAATTCTCAAAAATCAACCTTTTATAATTAATACATTGTAATTAAGTTCAAAAGAAAGTATTTAAATGTGTACTTTTATATATTTGTGTACGTAATAGAACAAATTATTTAATTCTCTCGGAATAACTCTCCGTAACAATCAGCTTAAAATTGCGTAATTATTTATTGCCATTGCAATAATATAGTCGGAAAATAACTGGCGAAACCTCAGATATTTTGTGCGAATATCCAGAGTTCCAATGAAGCCACTTGAGGGAGGGGGTCCGAGGCTAAGATATGGACAGCGAGCTGGGAAGAGGCGGGTGGAGGAGGGGTACCTGAAGCGTAAGAAGCAGAGGGGCAGGAGCCATGGACCGGAGAAGAGGTCAACCGACGGGCAAAGGCAGAGGGCTGAGGGGGGGGGAGGAGGGCGCTCGTCCTGATTAGATTCGGGCGCGCCCGCGTGCCGGAGCTCTGTAATTTAGGCGCCGCTCCACGCCGGCTACGACACTCCGGGCTCGCCATCTATCATCCCAGGCATCGTCACCTCCCTCCCCCACCCCTCCCACCAACGATCACGACCCCTCGGCCACCCTCACGCCCCTGGTTTCACCGGCCCCTAGTTTGACACGTCCGCCTCGACCATCAGTAAATTGCGTATTTAATCACACGTACTCGTAGTTTTTTGAACGTCAAAATATTATTACACCACGTGCTACTCCGAGGATGAACAGCAATCGACTTCAGCAGAATAATTCTGCCTGCAGAGGTGGAAGATTTCACAACAATAAATAAATTCATTTAAGCACCTACTTTCAGCACAAACTTACCAGACTACAGTACAATCTCAGTTTGCTCGTAGTTATCCCTGGACAGATATTGTTTTCTGAAATTTAAGAACTTTGTTCGGGCACGTTTGGAGTTTGCTCAATAAACCAAATCTAAAAATGAGATCACCGATACCTAGCAGCACAAATAAAGTTGTAATAAAGAATTCGTATCTACTGAATTTGTAGTTCCCCAGTAGTTTCATTATCGTAGTGTTGCTATCGAGGTATTCAAGGGACAATTTCAACGAAACAAATGAAGAAAACCGAACGGCAGTTCTATTTCAATGCACAATAAAAACGCGAGTTACAGAAAGTTCGCAAAACGGTACAGTTTTTTTCGTGAAAGTCTAAAACACTTGATCGTAAGCTCTACATTGTCCCTCACGGGTGAAATTTACCCCCAGTAACACCCCTCTTCCATCCCGTCCCGCCCTTGCCATTGGATATCAATAACGTAAAAGCAACCTACTGGGACCGATCTTCCGTATTCCCAGAAACATCTAATGATTCGCCATTGGGATACACATATCTTCACTAAGCACACTTTACCATTGTAATGCATTGTCTCTGTGATACGCATCATTCATTTCCCCCATTTACTCCCTTCGTCACCGGACAATAGCAGATAAGAATTTCATTTCCTCAAGAACTGTTACCATTAAAAAAACTCAAAAACTATTCGTTCAAGGCGAAATTCTAAACGACACACTGGTCATCCTTAACATGTTTCAAACCATTTAACTTTATCCCCATCACTACATAGATATTGATGATAACGATACTTTTCTATTCATTTTAATGACATTATTATTTCACATTCTACATTTTACGTGCTCTCCCACACCACCAAGCCAATTCCATGAGTTGCTATCACGTCTCATCACATTTCCATGCCATACGTCAACACCCCTTCCGTCTACCCTAGCTTTTCCTCCCCCAGACACCCGACCCCGCCCTGGCAAACAACGTCCCAGCGCCTCGCCGGAGAAAGGTTTTTGGGAGCTGCCTCCGCCGCCGCCGCAAACACGCGGCGTTAATTTCCTCGTTCCACAGGGAGCGGCGGCCGGAAAGATGGCTGGCATGACATGACGTCAGCGACGTCCGGTGCAAGTAGTATTCGCCTCCCTCTCTCCCTCGTTTCCCCTTATCGCACCTTTTTTCACTCTTTTCTCGTTTTTTATTCTCTTTTATCATTTTCCTACATTTCCTTCCTTTCCCATTTCTTATTTCAATTCACGTTTCGTCTCAATTTTCCCTCTTTTTATTTTATTCTAATATCGGATAGTTTTGAAAACTCAGTAACGAGTATCATAATATCGATATCGATGTACTTTGTCGAAATATATTTCTGTTGTAACTGCGAAGCAAAACAAGTGAATAAATAAAATTAGAATAGTTGTGTTTTAAGGGGGTTGTGACAAAACTATGTTCTTTTAAATGACCATAGGACCATTGATACAAATATGCCTAGGAATTAAGAGGAGAGCTTGAATTCGAAGTTTCTTTCGAATAAAATGAGCCCGTTGAAGTACAAGTTAGAAGCCAAACGGAACACAAAGAAATATAATCTCGAAGCCTTAATAAACTTCACACGCTCATTTTTTATTCCTGACGACTGCACATGAATTCGAACTATTGAAACAGGAACGAACTACATTAGAATATCGTTCAGAGACGCTGTCTAAAAATTGGAGAATCAGATCAATGTCATTAAAAAGAAATGAACTATAAATTTGAAAAAATCTTGTCCAACAAGTGTCTGTTTGGTATAAGTATGTTTTCTATAATGATTTATTCATTTAAAATCGAGAGTTTATTAGTTGTTCAATATTAATTATATATTTTGTTTTGAGTAACTTCGGTTGTTAGCTTATACCATTGAAGGTAGTAGTATGTCGCACGGACAAATGACTCCAGCGTGAGTTGGTCAACGTGACAGCAGTGTGATGTGGATGTCGGTGCCTTCGGAAAGTAGGTGCCGGTGCGAGGGATCCAATGACAGCTTAGGAGAATATGGAAGCAGGGAGAGCGCGAGGAGAGCGCGGGGAGATGACGGGGAGAAGGCGGTGATAGCGCGAGGGGGAGGAGGGCGCGGTGGGGAACGGTAGCAACGAAAAAGGAGGTACTGCGGAAGAGTTTGAGGCGACAGAAGACACGGAGAAAGCGGAAGGGGAAATTGTGGAGAAAGAGGAAAACGTTGGGAGGAATATGTGGCGAGAGAAGACGAGGTACAGACTGAGGAGAGAAAGGCGGAGAAAGAGATTCTGTAAAAATAGACAGAGATGACAAATGGTGGAGGCTGCGGAGGAGATGATAGTAAAGGAGGAAGAGAAAGCGGTGGTGGTGGAGAGGAGAGAGAAAGGTTGGAGGAATGAGGGAAGGAAGGAAGAAAGGAAGGAAGGAGAAGAAACGAGTGGGTGGAAAAGAGGAAGCAGTAAAAGGACGGACGGACAATGAGCAGAGGAGTGGAGGCCAAGAGAAAGAGGGAGGGAAGAAAAGTAGCAGAGAAAAAAGGGGAAGGGGATTGATTGATTAGTGATTCGGGGTGTGTTAACTGCTAAAAGTCATTTGCCTCGTAAGCGTAGTGTATAATTTCCTCGAGTGGTGGAAGTAATCTTCCCCTGCTGGATAGCAAGATCCGACGCCGACCTACCGCCGGCTGAGTTTCTCTGAACCAGTTGTCTCCCACCATCGGAATACCGCCCCAGCGCGCAGCGGGGACAAGGACTAAACTCTTGCTTGGTCTCCCGGCATGTGTGTTAGGGTAGTACATGGGAGTGCAAGTGTGTGTAAGGAATGTGTGGGGATAGGACAAGGAAAAGGAATAAAAGATTGTCTGCGGTCCGTAGCCCGTCTGTACTGCTCTAGCATTCATAAAGTGTTGATCAAAGAAACCATGGATAGCTACCGATAAGAGCAGCTGTCCACAAGAACTTTCCTCCAAACGGCTTCCTAATTCGATCTAGATATGTAACCAGTATCGAAAATCTTTCCACCGCGAGTAATCGAACCCTAGGACTTCCCGGTGAATGGCACTACAGTGAAATCAGTTGATGCCCTGAGCCACCTCTACTGGTCGGAGCTGCGAAGGAGGGCAAGGGAAAGTTAGAGGAAGTGAGCCGAGAATGAGAAAACGGAGAAGGATGAGGAGAGCAGGAGCAAGGGCGGGAGCGGCGAGGCAGGGAGGCAGAGAGGGCGACGTGACGAGACAGCAAAGCCGGATGGGCGTCTGCTGGCAGCCCTATTGCAGGTGCGCCGCCCGGCCTGGCCTCGCCGCGGCCCCGCGCGTTCCCCGGGGGCGTCGACCGCCGCGTCGCTCCGCGTCGCACAGAACAGCTCCGGCAGTCCGCTGCTGTCGGCGCTCGCCCGGGTACTGACGCGGCAGTGACAGGGCGACGCGAGGCCGACGGGAGCCATCATCGCAAGTACTACGTGGCTGTCGTGGAAGTCTGTTGAGAAGCATTAAAAGCCCATCGGCCGATAGGTAGAGATCACTGAATGTTTTATACTCTTTGGTTCAGGAGTACTCGAATCAATTTCCTAAACTAGGCTACATTTACAGGAATATCTCGGCAATACGAAGGGAAATACGACGCCCTCTTTTCTCCCACCACCTCTGTGTTGAAGAATAAACATTAGCAGAACGTCCGTTAAAAATAATAGAGATTCTGTATGATTTGCAGAGATTAAACAAATGAGTATGTATTTATTATGTAAATAATTATAAATAATTTTCAATATACTATTTTCTCGTGCAACTTTAATTAATATTCATAATGCGACTGTGCAGTTACTTTCAATTTTGTAAAACCTTTTATTTATATATAGGTTGTGAACACTGGCGGAGTGTGAGTCGCAAAACATTCTTATGCTATCTATCTATACTACATAAATAATGCAGGCTTTTATATCAAAGTGTTCTCTACTCTTACAGAAAACCAACAGGAAAAAATGAATTAATTTAGATAATTCGAATATTCTACGTATTGTAAAAAATAATAAATTTGGAAGATCAAGAAGATTTAAGATTTAGCGTGAACAGCGCATAAACGTACTACCTACACATGAAAATTCGCTACACTTTCATTGGCAGTTTTCCCCTCCATTTCCGTTACCCAGGTAACTCCCCGTCCGACGTTTGCAATCGTATCAGGTAACTCCCCGTGCGAGTGTTCGCAATCGGTATCAGTAGACGTATTTGAACACAATTGTGTCAAACAAATAGATAGTCCATCGTGGGGCATCAGTTAACCATTGCATACTCCTTATTCTTTAAGACAATATTCGCCTTCAAATGAATTTTCTACGCAGTACGTATGCACGGGACACAACATCTCGCGACCTGTCAATGCCTGGATGTTGTGACGCACGGGCACGTAGTTCGCACGGCCACAGGTAGATTGCAGCGCCAAGCACGCAATCCACGTTATTTTGGAAATTTCTAACAATCTTCTGAACGGACCCTAAACCAGATCACCAGGAGATCGAGACACGTCGAATGGCACCTTATTTGTCTTAATTGGTGGTCAAGAAGGGGTCTAATCGTGAGTGGCGGGCAAACGCAGGTTACTATAATACCGTACAAGGATGTGTCTCAGTAAATCGTAGCTTAGCCTGACGATGTTTACGAAGCTGATTTAATGACGACTATCGTGTCATTAAGGACTTCATTTTGCGTAACAGACACAGGACGCTGGCGGAGGTAAAGTGATTGAGCGGGTAAAATAGACTTGTGTGTTTGTAAAACGTATTTTGACAGAAAAAAAGAGTTGATATTACGCGTTGCTCGTACTAAAGGTTTAAGTAGATTGTGAAGTCTTAAGACTGGAGTCACGCGGAAATACGTAGAGAAGCGTCAACTGAGGCTTAGTGAAGTGACATTTATGGTATAGCGTGAATATAAATGAAGAACACCCTGGAACTCTTTCTAGCCTTAGAATCTTTCCGTCAGCTTTCTTTCCAAGCTATCACACGCATCACATCTAGCCATCGTAAGCTATTCCAATTACTCCACCTATTCTAGGCACCTCGCGTTGGCTACAGACATCATTCTCATTAAGTCATGAGAAGGCCAAACCGTCTATTTCAGACTTTGTGTACTTTCAGTAATGTAAAATGCTGTAATTAGTCAGATTTGCATATTAATATTATACAATTTACGGCTGTTAAATATGGTGGTAAAAAAACGTGGGTAGTGCATGAACATGTTCGTGTATGTGTGTGTGCGCGCTCATGAAGGAAGAGAAGAGAACGAGAATGAGAAAAGAGATATCACGCCCGGTCCGTCACCTTTTGTTAAGGTATTGCATCGGCATACGCCTAGGGTTATCGAAGAAAACCGTAAAATTACCGCACAAAGCAACCCGCCTCTACAATTCTTTTGCCGACACTACGTTGAATTCGACCTAGGTAAGTCACAAGTGTCAAAACGCGGCCACCGCCGAGACTCAAACCCTAGAATTTTCCAGTCAGCTGTCCAGGACGCTACGGAGAAAACGGCATTGCTACCACTAAGCTATCCCAGCCGTTACCGTATCTTCCTATCGACGTAGGTTGCCCGAGGTATTAATTGATGTCACTGCAGTGCCGCTGAGAGGGCAGTTCTAGGGTTCAAACCCCTACGGTTTTTGACACTAGCAACGTATCTAGGTAGAATTCAGGCGCTGCCTGTAGGAGAATCATTGTGGCCGGCTGCTCAGGAGTTTTTCTTGTGGTCGGCTGTGGTAGTTTTCCGCGGATTCTCCTATCAAAACCAGACGAATGCCGGAGCAGTACCCTAACAAAAGAGCCACGGACGGCGTGCGATTATTCCTTCTTCATCTACCTTGTCCTATCACTCCTTACTTACACACAGAGTTACATTGACGACACTACCACACATACCGGGACTCCAGTCGAGAGCTTAGATATTGTGCCGTCTGGGGCTACTGCCCAGCTGCACGGAGATATCTGGTTGGTGAAAAAAACGCAAGCTGTCGCGGATCACGCCATTCTGCAGGGAAAGATCACCCTCACCTGCCGAAATGAAAACATGCACTACGCTGACAGGACTAATAACCTTGACGCGGCCAGAATCATTTATCAATCAATTCAAATCATTTAACTTTATATTCCGTTCGTAAAAACGAGAATACTGCTGTCAGCGCAGGTCTACGGCCGAAACGCGTGCGTGTGGAATCGGGTGCCGACCGATCCGTCCGCTTTAAGTGCTCCGCCCTCCACTATTGTGGCGTGGAGACTTTTCCGCCAACCGCCGCCGCTGCCGCCGCCGCGTGCGCATCCGCGAGTGGCAGGCAGGTAGGTCAAAGGTTATGCGCAGGGGGCGCGGCTCGCTGCGTCTATTTTAAGAACATTTTCACTTCATTTCATTTGCATTCCGCGTGGCTTCGACATCTACCGCGTTCGGTTCGTAAGCGCGGCGCGTACGGTTCTTTTGATGTGGTGTTGCACGGGTGTTTGTTGCCATATTTAGGATCTATTAGTCGCTTATATGTGGAATCGGGAATGAATGTGGCAAATGGGTATTTGAATCATTGATTGGAAAGATGGAAAAGAGCATTCAGTTGAATCATTCGATTCTTCACAAATTAGTGTTTTGAACGTCAGTATGTCTGATTTCGTGGTTTTATCATTTTGTGGATTTTTACATCAGGATGACGAATACTTTAATGATTTATTTTATTAGAGAAGTGAAACGAATGTACTTCGTAGAAAAATTAAGATTTCCTTTATATTAGCCTAAAACATTATTCTGAATGAGTATCTACATGATATATTCAGTTTTTCAGTTCAAAATTATTCATTCGGACCAGAGAAGTTAGTATTGACATAAATGGTGCCTCGAGCAAGCACCATCAGATCAGAATTTGAAAATTGTCCTACCCTACGTGCAATCTCGCGTTTTTAAGTTATCATTCAATAAAAATCATTCTACATTCTTGTAATGGGATAGTATCCAAACTGACTGAAGAATGTGATATCAAAAGGTATGGAATAATTTTGAATTCTTAACACTCTGGTTTAGGCAAATAAAACTTAATACAAGCAAAATCGAATTAAACAGGAATACCTTAGGTAGACAAATAAAGACTTTGAATCAATTTGTATGGTTTTCGGTACTTTTAGAGTTAGTTTTCTACGAAGTAGACATTTAAACGAAAAGTAATTTATAACAAATATATACTTTTCAATATATTTATGTGCAAATCCTTCAAAAGCCTACGTACACGCACCCTATAGTAATTCATATATACAAGACGACGCCACATAATGAGTGACAATAAATAATGAAGTGCCACGTGTATCAGCTAACACAGTTTCCAGCGTCAATCGCGTACAATGCTCGTTAACCACAAATTCGATTAAAGAGCAACACGAACTGCGCGAAAGAAAGTTCCAGCGCTTTAATCCAGGTTCGCCATCAATAACCCACAGCGTCCGCCGGTCCCGTGTAATTCCCACTATAATCTTCGCACGAGCCCGGCATTCCACTCCGCCTGGGCGCGACCACATAATCCCAGAGTTCTTGAGGCGCCGAATGAGGCCGGGGCGCGGCAGGCTGCTCACGTCGGCCCGGAACTCACCCAATTCGCTCCCGACATCAATTTCGGGCGCCGAGAGGCAGCGGGCGCGGGCCGAGGGAGAAAGTGAGAGGGCGAGGGCGGTGCTGGCCGGGGGAGCGGGTGGTGGCGGAGGTGGAGGTGGAGGGAGAAAGAGCGGAGTTGAAGACGTGGGGAGATGAGAGGAGGAGAGGGAACAGGAGACAAAAGCGATGCTCCGAGAGGAAGGAGAGGAGGCGAACACGATGTGTGGACGAGTACGATGGTGGACGAAGACAGGAACGAGGGGGGACGAAGGCAAGAACGGGGACGGAGGCAAGGTCGCGAGGAGAAGTCGAAGTTGGGGACGGAGGAGAGGACGGTGACGGTGGTTAGGTCGAGGACGGTGATAAGGCGAGGGCGGTGATGGACGCGAGGACGGGGACAGGGACGGAGGTGAGGACGGGGATGGAGGCGAGGACGGAGACGAGGACGGGGTCGGCGGTAAGGTCGAGGTCTGTGATAAGGCTAGGGCGTTGATGAAGATGAGGGCAGGGTCGGAGGACGGTCAAGGAGGCGAGGTCTGAGACGGTGGCGAGAACGGGAACGGAGGCGAGGACGGACTGATTGCGCCTAGGGAGTGGAAGATGAACACACACAGACAGAACACGATTTGGAACAGAGTGTAGCTGCACAGAAAAGAAGAGGAAACGAGTATGACATTGGCAACGGGAATCAGTTGAATTGGAATGCCGAAAACGAAATCGTTGCACGTGTCCCTTGATTCCCGTAAAAAACGACCAGGGGAAAGGAATTCATTCGTATCTGAGAAATATGACGAAACACTACGTCAATATGGAACTTTTCTCGAGAGATGAAATTTCTGTCCATGAAAGACAGTTTTCCCTCCTTCCGAGAAATCATGTGGAAAGCGATTTATGTAACTGGAACACCTCGGGTGTTCAAACCAATATTTCTCTGAAGTTCAAGATTCCTTCAAGATTCATTCAAGAATAAATACATTTCAACGTTCCTTTATATTTGCTAATTTATTAAATCCACTCGTTAATGTATAACTCATAATTTTTCAATTCCAGTTTTACTTTGAATAGTAAGATATTTAAAGTATACAAAATTATTAAACACGAACTTACGAATACGAAAACTTCAGAGAAACTTACAAGAAAGTAATATTTTAACAGCTCTTTCGTGTTTAATTCTTCATGTGTTTTAATATTTTTCCAATTAAAATATCAGATTATATTCTAACATCATGTGTATATTGTCTTATTGAATTATTTCTCAACTTCCAGACCAAAAATAAAGTACAGACATCTAAGAAGTTTCTTTAGTTTTACTGCTATATGTAATATTAAAAGAGAATTATTGAGCATCAAATAGTGCGTACAACACAATTAATTGCAATTCTTGAACAGACATGGGAAGTGTAATACAACGAATTTTACTGTTTCTAAACTTGAATACATACTTAAAACTTTCTGAGTGTATTTAATAAGTCGTCAAAGACTTGATATCCCCGTGATTTCCAAAAGTCCAAACACAACTGACCCACCAATGCTAAGACGCAGGCGCTCCTCCCCCCGCGCGTGAAGTAACTTGGCTCAGCCCTGATTATGCAACACTAATAAGCCGCGCGGCACGTGCAGGGGCGTGTGTGCACAGGTAAGGCCGGTCGAAGCCGCGCGCACGTGCCCGCGCCCGGCGGCCGCGCCAATCGATGCGCGCGCATCAATGGTCGGCGGCGCCCGCCTCCGCCGCCCGCGCCGCGCAGGGGTGGCCCTCGCCTGGGCTGCCCTCGGAAAACGCGCCGTAGGGCACACACGGACTGTCCACGCCTCGACTCTATACTTCCCGCAGTAAATGGTCTGTATGGTATACAATCTGACCAGGCCTTCAGACAATCCTTCCCACAGTCAAAGGCTCGGAAGGCTATGTACAGACTGTCCAGGCCTCGACCGTATCCTACCCGGAGTAAATGCTCTGTTTGTTATATACACTCTCCGGACCACTTCCTTGTCGTAGTAAACGAATTGTAGGTTAAATACTTTATGTACTATATACAAAGTTCAAGTCTCTAGCCTATCCTTCCCTCAGTAATCGCTCGGTCGGTTTTACACGGACTGTCCAGGCCTTGAAACTATCCTACCCATGGTAAATGATATGGAAGTTATATACACTGTCTAAGTCTCTTCTCCATCATTTCCACAGTACACGCTCTGTAAGTTAAACATGATCTGCTCAGGCCTCGACATTAAGCTACCCCTAGTAAAAGCTCTATATTTTATACACACTGGCCATGCTTCTTGCCTATTCCTCCCATAGTAATTGCTCTGGAGGTTATATACGGACTGTCCAGGCCTCGTTACGTTTCTACCAGTACTAAACGCTCTGGATGCTATACACACTGTCCAGGTCTTTTGCATATTCTCATAGTATCCTATTGACAACGCACACGCCTCTTGCCTATACTCCCCACAGTAAACGCCAACTAGGTTACGTAGGGACGTGCCTCAATGCTATCTTTCTCGTTGTAGGCTATATACACACTATTTAGGTTTCTTGCCTATCCTTCTTAAAATATCCTCCAATCGCCATATCCTCTAGGTCTTGGCTATCCTTGCCGTATTAATCGTTTTGAGGGTTACCACAATAAACTTTCTGAAGGTCTACACTGTGCAAGCCATGTTTCTAACCACCCCAAAGTTAACACTTTAAGCGCTATCCGTCCACTGTGGCAACACACACTGTCCAGGCTATCTTTCCCATTCTAAAATCTTAATGAAAACCCCCCGTCATCCACGCCTAATCACCATACCTCTAATTGTAAATGTTCTATGTGCTAAAAACACTCCGCACGCTTCGTCACTCATACCAAACGTTCTGTGGACTTTCCTCCCTTCGCAAGCCTCGTCACTGTGCTTCCCATGTGAAACCCAGACTGTCGAGACAAGTCTCCATCATGGCCGCTATAAACGCTCTGTGAGTAATTCACCCTTCCAAGCCACCTGCCTATCAATTCCACGGTCATCGCTCCATGATTTTCCACTCAGCCCAGGCATCGGCCCAAGCCTTTCCATGTCAGACGCCTTGTGGAGTACTCTCCCTGCCCAAATTGCTTTAAACTGTGCATGCAAAGTCTGATGAACGATTTGTGGGTTCACGAGCATGATGAATGCAAATAGCTGCACTAACTAAATGTAACCAATTGACTTTTTCTCTCTCTAGTGCTCTGTGCTCCGCTAATAATCTGCAATGAAAAATAGGAAGCATTAGAATTATTATCTAGATACTAATTCTTGAAATATTTCATCATAACAATCAAACGCACGAATCCAAATTCACCTGTCTACTTGAGAAATTATGAGGCAAAATAATAAGTCACAAACGCTGTCAAGATATGTCAGCTAAGAAGCTTGTAAAGACGTCATTGATAAAGATGTCGAAGAAATGCCAACATAGTAATAGACCTGATTGGTTGGAAGTTTCCTTCACCATTAACGAACTAAAGCGACAAGCGGAGTGCAGCTCGTTTTCATCGATAAAGGATAATTTTCATCCTAAACAAGTTACTTTGCACAGTAATAAGAGCCACATCATTATAATCATTTCATGTAATAAGAACTTGCAACTTTCGCCTATTATACATGGCTAGGGAACATAGGGTGCATGCACGTAAGTGCCTTCCATGAAATAGAATTAACTTCCGTTTCGGCCCAACATCTCCACTTGCTGCACAGGGCCCACGCGTTTAAAGTTTATAATTACAAACTGAATCGTGCAATTACAGAATATGAAACTAGCTATTTGAGGTAGCCTTGGGAGTTCTGAGGAACATTTTTCTGTGTAAAAATGAACCTGTTGTCGTTTAGTAACAAATCGATGAGGGATGACTGCCACGGTTATTTCTGAGTGAAGATGAGGGTAAACGTGTATGCTCTAGTTACTTGGGTGGATTATCACAGTGATGGGTTGAGCGCACTTTCTACTTTTTAAAGGATGGCGGAAAGAAGTGTGGGGGTTCAGGATGAATTATGATAGAAGAATGATGGATGAAATGATGTTGACAGACAAGTGGATATTTTGGGAAATAACCTACACTACTGGAACATGTTGAAAATTCTTTTTTCTTATGCAGGACTAGAACACTCTTCGTGTGATAGAAATTAACGTTGAATGTTTGGCCGTTGATCCAAGTCTGGATACCAGATACAGCGGGAGAGGAACATCTCAATCATCTGGGATATAATACGTATTACCCTTACGGGAGTCATGAGAATAGCAGTTGGTTGGCCCGGAAATATAATAATCAATAAATATATCAACATACATTAGCCTAACTTCGAGGTTGGAACAAGTGTTGGTGTTCAGCAGATATGGATATCCTAGCGAGGACCTCAGCTGTCCTGGGCGGGAGGGAGGTCCTTCTTTCTCATGCTCTCTGTCACTAATACTTTATGCGTGAAATGACGTGATGACAACTTTACGTAATGACGCAAGGATATTGTCTCTTCACTGAAAGAGCTGTTTCGCGATTGGATGGTATCATTTAGCGGCGGGCGATGGTTGTAACGGTTAGCGTACTGACTGTTTGTACTCAAGTTGGCGGGTTCAAACCCGATCGAAGCCGGTGGATTTTTAAGGGCGAAAAAATCCTTCGTACGCCTTCCTTCGGAGGGGGAAGTAAAGCCGGCTGTCCCATGTTCGTAGGATTACCTTGCATGTAAAAGATCCTCAAGCCTAAATGACGCCTCTGAGCTAAATTCAAATCCCTGTTCTCGCCCAAGAAATCCCTCCTTTCTCTCTTAGTTGGTGAAAGGAGCGTAGCAAATTTGCCGCTGGTCACTGGGTCCATCAGGACGGAAGAGCGGGCCTGATGGCCCGAGTCTCGCCACGTAAAATAAGGCAAATTCAATTCAATCATTTCAGAACACCGTTGGTTAATGCCCGAAGGACTATTGCCTAATACTCTTACACGATCAATGAGCGTTCAACTGAAAATCTTTTGGTATCCTCAGATGTGTCCGTGACCAAACCAGAAACAAAATGGACTTCATAGAAAATATACGCGAACGAGTGTTAAAGCACATGCTTTTGTTTAACTGATGGTGTTGATCAAAAGCCGTCGTTGTTGTCAAATTCGCCATTATTGCTGGGAGCCCAGCCAAATTTACGGCTTACCATCAGAGGGGGTGTGTAAGCTAAAACAATAGGACGGGGCGATCTACATTTCTGTTCCCTCTTTACCATTGATTTTTTTATTTACGTTAGACATATCTTACTAGTAAATGAATAAAACACAAGGATAATTCGATTATAGCTCTGTTGATACAATTTAGTTTTACAATTTCCCAAATTGTCACCTTAATATGGAGTAAACACAAATATTGAACACAATAAGGAAATAAAATATTACATATATAGTCAAATTTTCAAACTTTCCAGGAGCGTCTCGACGCCCTGACACTCTTGCCCAAATCCTTGCGCGCACGCCTGTACTTACAGTATAGAGTAACAAAAACGGGAATTTATGAGGTAGGGAAGTAAGAGCTTTCCTCATCATTATTGCACTGTGATTCATATTTACAATCATAATGTAGTAAACATTAAGGAAATATACCCTGAAATTCACTATAAAAGTAATGGAATTATTATTGTTTTAGACAGAATTTTTCAGAAGAATGTTGTACTCTTGCCATATCCAAAAATCGGAAAAACGAGAGACGTACGGTTTTAAGAAAGGAAAAAATGAAAATTTATTAATCATGCAATACCCCCGCAAAGGGCTTTTTAAAATTATCTGCTTCTTTTTGCCTAAGGACCTTAATTTGTAATCCTTTGTCTCTATTTCCTTTCAAACTCCTGAATGAAATATTAAAAACTTCCAGTTGCAAACTTCTGATTTCATGTCTGACTCATTTTCAGTTTTTAAAAAAACACGGTTATTCACGATTTAACGACCATTAGGGGGATTTAGAAGTACAGTTCTTTAGCTGTATTGCCACTCTCAGCCTATAGGAGCCGCTTATTGCGAACAATGTTTGTTTGCTGAGCCTCCAGTGTTCAAACTCTGAGCGGTTACAGAGATTAAGATGAAAGCCCGTTCGGAGTAAATCCATTATCCATGATCGTGACCAGTCTTTTTACAAAATGCTTTAAAAGTTAATGAACGGTGTATCTTTTATAAAGACTCAATGAGAAATTCGAATGATCAATAAAAATAACTGCATTTTTTGCATTATTTTGGTTTGTTAGTTTTTGCCCCCTGCGATTATTCACAACTCCCAAGGATTTCTGGATGTAGACAAAAATCAGCATTTAAATTAATTGAGTTTTGAAGTTCAATTCAACACAGAAGAAAATAATGCAGAGCAAGATTGAGACACAAAGTCGAGAATTTTTATTTAGAATATGAACTGCAAGAATTTTTTATGCATTCCGACTACCCGTCAAAATGGATTATTCACAGTGGACTCCCTGTCAGAATGAACCCAAATTATCCCTCTGTTATAAGATTTCGTACTTGAAAAATTACTTTTATTGTAAAATATTTTCAAATCAACTTTTCTTGATGACGATAACGATAACGTAATGTTATTGAAATGTTTAAATAAACTTTTTGTTAATATTGATTCAATCAATACCTGTTACTGTAATAGTAAAATATGTATGAACAGAATTTAGTTAATGTAACTGAGGTAGCTAATGACCAAGTAGTTATAAAGCGACCAAAAATAACAAAAAGTAATTAAATTCCTAATCATATTTTAAAATATCTTAAAAGTTCAATTCTACATACATTTCACTTATTTACATGCGGTAATGCAAATTAACCCGAACGTCGGAAACGAACCTTCATTCCCTCATGTATCTTCTGCGACTTTTCTCAGGGTAAAATGAGGAATGTCGCGAAATGGTGGCCGAAACTTTGGTACCGGTGCCGCGGCGTTTCCCGGGCAGTCAAGTAGTTACTGACACCGTCCACTGAAGCCTAATTCTTTCAAGAATCCGAAAGGCTCACGTGTGTATTAATTATACCATTACCGAATGAGTATTAAGTTTTGTTTCAGCAAAAACACCCAATAGTAAACTAGTAAACCAGAATATCACTATTTGGTTTTAGATATTACTATGCTAAACGTAGAGATGCAAGATGTTTACATCATTTTTTTTAATGTGACTCCTGTTTTTAATTGAAATAATCAAGACACCATTAAGCGCCTTCCATGCTAAAAAATTGTAAATATTTTGCGTAGATTGTCGTAATACTAATATACGTAATACTAATAATATGTAAAACTAATAATACGTTATTTTAAAATTTCGTGCTTTTATTTATTTCACCTTCATTGAGAAATGTTCTTTCTTGTTTTCCAGTCATATATGATTTTTGTATGTATTTTCTTATTAACACAGTTAATGGAGAATATTTTTAACAGCACTTTTCATTTAAAACAATATAGATTTAAATGTTTGTAATCAGGTGCATATTTTGTAAAAATATGCAATGAAAATTAGCGTCCATTATGCTATCCTCATGATGTGAAAAATTTCTCAACACAACTTTCGGCAAGAAGCTGTAACAATACGTGTAGATAGTTGTACACTATGTTCTGCTATTGCAAACATCTCTTAAAGTTTTAATTTTTAATGTTATATTCGAGGATTTATTAGATCATAATTTTACAGGATATTTCAGTTTGAACGGAATAATCTATAATATATTTACACGTTTAACCAAAACTCTTAAAAATAATAAAATGCGAAGCAATTAATGTGAATTATAAGTGCTATCTAATTTTAAAGAAATTGAATCCCTTTGAAACAGTTGCCATGTATAACTGCATGGAATGTCAAATGTGCGTTCAATTTTGATGGATGTCTTTTGTATATGAATATTGATCATCAGTTACACCCGACAATTTAAATTCTTGTGAATTATCACAACCTAACTTTCGAGCATTAATGATTTATTCACGATTTAGTCAAACGAGATTGAATTCGCAAAAGTTGAAGCAATTACTTCACCGTTGAAGAACACCTCAGACCTTATTTGTAACTTTACCGTCTCAGGTTGATCGGTGCATCAACTGATGTCACTGCCGCGTCACTGAATAGAAGGTCCTATAGGTTCGAGTCCCGATCGTGAGAGAAGTTTGGACAAATGCCAGACAGCTAGGTCGAATTCAGTCACTGTCTGTAGAAGAATTCTAGAGCCCGGCTGATCTGATCGGTTGTTATACCAATCAATTCCAACGAATGCCGGAGCAGTACACCAAAAAACGGGTCACATAACACGCACGATCTTTCCTTCCTCTTCTTTGTTATATTCACCCCTTACTTAAACACACACGCACGCACGCACACCACTACCACATTTGTTGGGAGCTTAGAGCATATTCTGACCGGGGCGGTGTCTCCCTCGTGGGAGATGACTCATGAGGAAACTCCCGTAAGCCGACGAGCAGGTCAGCGTGGGTGGTAGTGCAGCGGGGGGGACCCCACCTCGCATGATTAAAGCATTTACAATAGTTACGGGACTAATGATCAAAGCAGTTGACATGCCCTGAAACACGAAACAATCAATCTTTTGTCCGATTGTCATACTTGACATGGATTTCAGTTCAGCAACAAGCAAAAGAAACCCCTCAGTCCGTACTCTTCCCCAACACGAACAAACCAAACGTTTTCGTTCGCCGCTGCGCGCCGTTTCACGTGCTCCAGATTTACAACTTGTTACCGATTGTTTTCACGGTACCGGCTGAGCTCGGAATAAACACATCAACTAAACGAAGCAACAAACGTGCAGGCATAGCAAGTTTTATGCAGCTGGTGGCGGACTGACTCGACCGCAGAATATCAGACTAACAGGATAGACGAGTGCCTAGGTAAACTACAGTGAAGAGCCTCTACCTCGAAGAGGAAGGTTTGTCCACGACGCAAATAATACGCAGTGAGGAAATGAAACAAGGTAAATAATGTTAAGTTGTCCGAGAGTAAAATAAAAATTAATGACATTATTTACTTAATTGACTTATACTTAAGCTACAAATTATTCAAGTCCATTCTATGTCCTTCGGTTTTGTTTGCTACGTGTTGTACCAGAATTCACATTCTTGTAACTATAAATAATAAAATTACGTAGAACACCCTCGTAACCTCGGATGATTCGTAAATTATTAGGGAATAGTGCTAATTACTACATTGATCTACAAATATTTTGAGATATTTTTATAATGTGAATGTAGTTGCAGATAGTTATCAGTGAAATTGCCTTAACTCAACGGGGGTGTCTCTATCTTCAGGGAATATATACTTCAATTATAAATAATAAAAAAATGAATTTATTTTTTCTCAATTTCCAGACAAAGCGAACTCGATTCCATTATGCGCCTAAAGGCCATCGTCTCCCTGTCTGGTCACGGACGAGAGAGGGAAATTAGGGGCAGCCCTGCTCGCCACAACCTGCAGGACCTCGAGCAGCTTGTGCAGCCTCTCCATTTCGAAATTGAGCAACGTCAATGTTTTGCGAATACACAAAACTCTCGCTATTGTACACAGCCGCAACTACACACGATTCCCTGCCTCCGGGACGCGCCTCGCTTTGAGCATGCCTTTCAGCAGAGTAAAGGGTGCACTACAGTCGATAGGAGGTTGGAAACAAGTCTCTGTTTCGTTTTGGTTTTGATATATTCGTGTATACAGTGATTTACATGATTAAACATTGAAATAAAAAAAATTATAGACACATTCATTAAAGCATACACTAATTATGGAGAAAAACAAGGCACTGGCTTATAGTTTGCAATATAGTGAATTAGAAAATGCTTATACGTTTTAAAAATGCAAGCATCAGGTTTTTTTCATTTGTATTGATTAACTGAAAACGTTTACGTTTATAACAGCATTCATGAATCATTTTGAGATCTTTTTAAAAAGAAATGCATTCGTACTCTGTGTAGTGCGCCAAGACTTTCATTGCTGTATTTGTTCATCCTCCTCTCTACAAAAAAATAAAGTGAGGGAAATTTCCTAATGAAGAATATTATAACTTACACTGTTAGAAAACTTTTATAAGTGGTAGATTTAGATTTAGTTTCACAAGACACAGTTTCACAGGTCGCTGATTCTTAAGGTGGAAAATCCTTCGTATGCTTTCATTGTGTAAGAAAGAAAATCCCCTTGTATCACGTCGCTAATTTCCGCCGCCTCGCACCTTAATGATATCCCCTTGCAACATTATAACTTCATTACTTTAGGAATACTTTCATTTGCTCATAAGATGACATTGACCAGCAGCATATCACACATTACTAATAATGGAAAAGCAGAGTACGTCAAATTGATCGTTAAAATATACATCGTGAAGACGTAGTATATAAATATATTATCTGAATACAATACCATGACTGTATGAACCATACCATGACTGTATAACTACCATGAATCTATTTCGTTCGTAGGTAAATAATAAGCCAAAGATTTCAGAGTACAGCCTGCGGTACTGTTGGCAAAATCAACATTACCTTGCCTTCTGTGTGCATATCGTGAAATATTCTATTGAATATTCCGTACCGAGTATCTCTGTGAAATAAATATCAAGTAACTCATTCTTCATTTTAATTGTGAATTAAACTATAATAATAATAATAATAATAATAATAATAATAATAATTTTATGACGATTACGGAGAAAGTAAATGAGGGTGCTGATGAAATAGGAACTCTATTTCACAGGACTTTGCGCCATAAAGTCCCCTAAAATACCACAAAGAAATATTTTTCCTCTGAGTTCATGACCTCGACGTTGTTGGCCCACGTGGCTTCAGGTTCCACTTTACACACCCCTGCACCTGGTGCGGGCGCGGGCGTCACTCATATGCGGCGCGCGGGCAGAGGCGGGCGGCCGCGGTTTGCCCCGAGCGGCCGCGGTGGCACCGCCACCATCTCCACCCCCGCCTCGTTCCAGCCCCGTACCAAGCCGCCACACACCCCTCCTCGCCTTCATCGCGATCCCCATGCTGCGCCACCGCCACCGCCGCCCTGACCACGCCCACCCCATAGCCCCGGCTCCTCCGCCGGTTCGCCATCCCCCCGCAACCTGATCACCACCACCTCTCGCAGTTGAAAGCAGGGTCGGGCGTGGCGTTGGCAATGTGGGGCGAGCGGAGCGGCAGCGTGTGGTGAATGGGAAGCGGCTGAGCGGTCGCTGGGGAGGGTGGAGACGAAAGCGGGCGGATATGGGAACCGCGGGGGAGGGGTGTGATGCGCACGGCCGCACTGCTGCGGCTTCGCAGGGCAACCCGGACGCGCGTGAGCGCAGCACGCCACCGCCGCGTGCCCCGCGCGCGCTCCGATGGCGCCACTCTCCTCGCCACGGCACGGCACGGCACGGCACGGCCCGGCCGCTTCGATGGAGGCGTGAAAGCGCGCAACCCCAGACAAAGAGTTTCCATTTACAGCATTAAGAAAACAGTCTTAGACTGTGTATGACGTACTATTAAAAAGAGGTTGGGTGGGTCCCAAACTCTAACTCATGTTCTATGTATATTAAGCTGAAATATGAATGGAATTATTTATTTACCAACTCAAACAATGCACTAAGCCGCAAGCGACGGCAAACCGCGGCGTAGACATATGTCCATTTTCTCCAACCTGTCTGCCTACGTCGCAAATATGAATACAGGAATGAAGATTTTGGGGGCAAGAATCGAAAGGAACCTGTTGACTCTCGTGTAAAAGAAAATCTCTACAAAGGAACACTAGCCACGGTTTTTGATACTATCCCATACCTGGCATACGTGAAGAAATTGACTTTCTGCCGCCCAACATCGACAACGTTCATTTGAACCATTGATCGAAGGAAGCGAACGTTAGACATGTGTACTATGCTTTTGCGACAAAAGGGTCATCTCCTCAATTAGTGTTTAATAACCCGTGAAATCTAAATTTCGTCACATTTTAAATCACGTTTTTTTAAAAATGTTGTAGTGTAGTGTACTGTCGCTACTGGACACAGTAGAGGTGACACTAACATTTCACTTTTCAAGAGAACTAGTTCATTCTCATTATTATCTTCGCGTATCCTCTCCGATATAGAAAAACGTTTTCTCATCTGATCACACTCAGTTATGCTTTTGTCACCATCCATTGCTTCTTTGAATAAGTAAAGTTCTTCAAAAATAGTGTACATAAGTAACAGTGTTCTGATAGAATCGATATAAATCGTAGGAAGAAATGACTTCTAGTATTAAGATATGAGGTATCACAACCGACCGGGAGTTGTCTAAATTTAAATTATAAATAACTAAACTCAGTATACGTCTGAAGCTTGTATTCTTGTGAAATGAATATTTATGGTAATACTAAAGAGAGTTAATCGACGGAGTTTCAAGGACCCACAAACCGTGGATTCTGATTGCCCAAAAATGGAGAAAGCGTATTAGGTGCAAACTTAGGAGCAAGAAACATCCACGTTTCGGTTTTACAGACCGACAAAACGAGTTTTTCTGTCAAACAACTGCCAATTTTTTCTGATGAATCACAATATTTCCTCTATATTGCGAAAGTAACGCCATAAAATTTATTTATATATGGACATAAATTTATAGTTAAGTGCTGCAGTATCTCTAATTATAAAGAACTGCGAACTTCATCGGAAATTTTGATTTTACTGAGGTTCGGAACGTCTGGTTCATATGTTCTTTATTAACAGTCATTTTATTTCTTCTCTTCACAGGTCGGTTAATTCGAAGACATGGAGAGTCATCTCGATGATAGCTTTTGCACATTTTTACACATGGTACCTACTTTGTGAAATATGAGAATGCGTTTTCGTATTTATCCATGCAGAGCGTATAAGGGCATAGGCTGCTGAATATGTGTACATGGTGTGTGTATGTGTGTGTCAATGAATTTTTGTGAGCATATATGTGTGAAAGAAACCGTGGATGTATGTGAGTGCGTGTGTATGAATGTTAGTGACAGTGAGTGTACGTGAATGCAAAAAATGAACATCTCAACGTATCTTGTATGTGCGTGAATGCTTATTTTTCTATAATATTGCAGAGATATCAGTTGTTGTCTTGAACCACCTCATCCGGTAAAGATGGACAGACGTTTTGAAACAAATCCTCCTACAGTATCAGGGTATCCAAGAACATGAATTTTCTCTGAAATCGCGAAATCGATTTTCCGCATTAACTTTCACTATATAAAGTTACACTTTTTATCTCATCTGCACCCACGTCCACCTTCATTTTAAGACGTTTTCTAACAGCAGAATCTATCCACTAAATGTTCACTTCGTCAGCAAAGTTAGCTGTAATGCTAAAATTTTGAAAATGCCTCTGGAGCGTTACTTGAGTGAGTGCAATTGCAGGTGAGGGATACTCTTCACAAATGGCCGAAGAGCTTGTTCGTACCGATATAAGCACAAAAAATAATATTTTTGAATTGATAAAAATATGTCTAAAATCATGTAAGAATATTAAAATGGATTTGAGGCATCTGATAGAGAAATGAAAAGTGAGCCCCTGCGTGTGGAAGCTAAACTGAGTGCCTACAATTGCTGAAAATTCAAAATAACACTCTATTATCTTGTAACATGCTTTCAAATGAGCTTGCAATAAAAACGTTTAACATAATAATAATTCGTGTAAATATTATTTCATTTAGTTTTGGAATGCACTTTGTAAGAAAATTTCCTGACGTGTCTAGAATTGAAGAAATGGTTCTTCAGAATGACAAAATGGCAAAAGAATGGGGGTTCCTGAGCCTCAGCACAAATTAGGCAGCTATTAGAGCTTGAATGCTAATAATTTCCATTTGAAACTTGCCAACGTCGCTTCACCAAATGATCTGTGCCAAAAATTCATTTTTGCAAATCTGTGCAAAAATTAGTGCCAAAATAATCGCCCACGGGACTAAACCAAGAATATCAGAGCGTCAACTTCCGCGGCCGTAGTCAATATCTTCTTGGCTGCTCGAGAGACGCCGCGTCCTAGGCGCAAGTGCCAACGTTTCGCCCTGAGGAAGGTCGCAGAACGGCGGCCGAAACGGAGGCGCCTGTGTCTAGAACGCAGCGTCTCCAAGCGGACAGCTCCAAGAATATATTGGAATATGACGCGGGTATGCCTGCTCGTCTGACTCGTCTCCCTGTCTGTGCGAGGCCTGTGTTGCGTGTGTGTGTCGCTCGTCTCTGAAGCTACCCGTCTCCAAGCCGTGTGTCCGTCCCCTCGGGCTGGCCCGCACGGCACACGCAGCACCTCGCCACGCCGCCACCCACAGCACTGGCGTCGTGTGCACGCGGCCGAGGCCGCCGCCCCCGCTGCTGCCAACCTAACTGCATTACGCGAAGTTAACGGCGCGGCCTCGCGTCACACGCGCCGGAAGGCACATCCCACGCCCACGCCGGCGCCCCGCCCACACACGACGAAAACAAGCGCCCTCGCCGCACGCTGCTTGGGAGGTACCACAAGCCTAAAACGGGGTACACGGCTACTTCTGCAATTATCTGCGCAAAACTTCATGCCCGGAAATTATATTAAAAAAATGTAATGTGGCAATAGAAAGTATACTAATGATAATCAATTTGATGAAAAAGTTCAATGCAAATTGTACTAATAAGGGTTTCGTAGAAAGGGCAACCGTTTACTTCTTCATTGACCTGTGTGAAATTACACAAAATATACAATTATATTGTATTTTAATTTGTATTATATTGTATTTTAGATGTTAAATTCAATAATCATTTTTCAAGGCCGGGCCAACAGAATATATGATCTCATGACGAAATTATTTTAAAATTGTAATGTGTTAAAATAAAGTATATTAATGTTAATGAATTTGATCAGAACATCTTACGTAAATTGTTATATCAGTTTCGTACACGGGGGTACACGATTACTTGTGCATTGATCTGCGCAAAATTGCACAGTTTATTTACTAAATTCATGAACTATTGATCAAGGTCGTGGCAACAGAATATTTTATAGCATCAAGAAATTATATCAAACATTTGTAACGCGAAGAAAAAAATATAATAAATTTGATGAGAACATTTTGCGTAAATTGTAATATAACTTGCCTACAAGTCTTGATGGAACAAAACAAACACATTTTGCAACACGAAGAATTCTTGAGAAAAATCAAATGCTCAACGTACGTAATTCAATCAAGAAATGTATTTTAAATGTTCATTTCATACTTATCATTTTGTTTGGGTTTTCTTTAAATTCGAAAGACGTTCAACGTAAAAAATAGATATTGTTATCGTGAACCATGTTGCATATATTAGTTATAGCTATTCGATATGGTAGTTATTATTAATAAACTACAGGAAGTTATTAAACGTAATATTTACCCACGTAATATTTCTGAATTGAATTCGTACTCACATAATATTGTGTAAGAAGAAAAATAAGGCGGAAAAATTATGTCATATTTTGTAACACAATAATAACAATAATAACAATAATAATATCAACAATAACAACAATATCAACAATATCAACAATATCAACAATAACAACAATAACAACAATAACAACAATAACA
>BOPP01000003.1:16828106-16868289 GCA_017312745.1 Gryllus bimaculatus
CTGTAATATTATTCGACTGTGGAAATTATTGCGTAGATAATTCATAACAATGACATGAATTGTCTATGATCTTAATTATTTACATTGAATGATGGCGCTTCCATTGTTTGCCAAAATGTTTCAATTATACATAATTCTGCCTTTGTTTACTCCTGATCAAAATCCGAACATAATGATCAATTATCGTAATTAGTGATTTTAGTCTTCCTAATCACTAAGGCTCTTATCTCT
This sequence comes from Gryllus bimaculatus, assembly GCA_017312745.1. Lineage (NCBI taxonomy): Eukaryota > Metazoa > Arthropoda > Insecta > Orthoptera > Gryllidae > Gryllus > Gryllus bimaculatus. Next base: position 16,828,338 of record BOPP01000003.1, read on the forward strand.
TTGTAACTCAAGTGAATTCTATCGCACAATATGTTATAATTCTATGTTCATCTGACTCGTCAATTCCGAAGAAGATACGGTCTCTAATGGATTTTCAGTGTAGCTACGAGTTAGAGGCAATGTATCAAAATAGATGCCGAAAGTATCATAAAAACATGAAATTAAAATTATTTTCTTGCAAAAGATACTACACTTTACCTGTTAGGCACAGTTAGAATAATAGTAGTCCTTTGTACAATAAACATTTATTGTCGATGAACCTACTTTCAAACACTTTACTTAATAATCCATTCTTTATTTAGGACAAGAAGTATCAATCCCAAATATTGCGATGTAGTTTAAGGACGAGATGAAACTAATTTGAAAGAAAGAATCATGGTTGACTTTAGCAATCATATTGGACTTTATTACAAAATGTGGTCCTCTTAATACCAAGAAAATGAGAACAGTTTTACTCAACGGACTATCAGCCTATTATTATCATGTAATTAAACGATTCTGTAATGGAGTACCCAAAACAATTAGCAATGGAAATAAAGATTTAATAGGCTGTCAATTTAATGAAATACAAAGTCATTAGTCAATGCTTTACAATATTGAAAACCATGTATTAACGCTTAAGAAACAAATCTTCGTTGCTCCATTTGCATCAAAGATGTACTTCGCTGATATTCGTTTGTAAACGAGTAAAATAAAAAAATCCTTTTTCTACTTGGAAAACGCAAATTCAAAATACTCTTTCATACGTATTCACATTTTATTACATATTTTGAAGATGATGTTCCCCGCACAATCAGTTTTAAAACTTACGTGAACTTGGATTATCTGGAGTAGAATTTGAGACAACGAGAGTTTTGTAACAAGGGGGAAATTGGTTGCAGTCCATGTAAATTAACGTAATGAAATCGACGAGTGCCTAATCCATTGATGAATATTTATAAAATGGTAATACAAGTAGACTACATGAATGTACTATATTTAAATTACTGGGAAGAACGAACATTTTTTGTCTCCCACAAAATCATATTTTAAAGATGTGAGGTATTAATTCTTAAACGTCGACATTCTTTGCGTTGCCTCAAATCTGTAACTTCGGAAAACGCTGACTGACGCGCGTTTTTGTCGCAAATTATACGACAACAATTTAAAATTTGTGATAGTAAAATAATTTTTATGAATTCGATTTACTTACGCTATTTCACTATTTTCAAAGTTTCAAAGACTTTCCTTAATACTTCTGACAATGAGCAATTTACGGAACTCAGGTTGGAATAACGGGGTTGGATTTACGCGCTCATAATGAAGCAAAATGAGGAGTGATTCTTCATCTGAAGTATTCGTATGTTCCAAATCTATTTTTTATATTTCTGTTGGTCTAATTTCTAATTTGCAGCTTATCTTAGTTTACAATATAACCTTTTCGCAAAACAATATGGTTAATATTGTTATGAAATATGACAATGGCGTTCTATATTTTTTACTTTGAACCTCTTTTCTCGCAGATAAACCTATTGCATGTGTTAAGATGACGGACGAATGAATCCAAAAATTCCCTACGTATAAAATATGCTAAGAACATATATTTGCTTGCTTGATTTATTATTTCGGATTTCCGGGTGCGTAAACTCCCGCGATATTTAGGCCTGAAGGTAGAATGTGTTATATCTTGGAAGGGAGTTCTCAAATAGAATATGAGGTCCGGCGCCAACCTACACGCGGCGTCCGCGGGGAGAGGCTACTTCATCAGGCATCTCTCACCAGCGGGGTGAAACAAGCTCCCAAATGTTCTCCAGCCATGTGTGGTAGTGCAGTAAAGTTAAGAGTATGTGTGCAAATTCGAGTGCACGTGTGGGCGTGAATATTTGTGAGAGAGAAAGTATAAAGGGGAGGGAGAGGCAAGCACTTTGAAGGAAAGCTCGCGCGTGGTCTAATGCCCGTTTGTGAAGGCACTGCACCGGCAATCACCTGTTATTGATCGGAAACCCCACCGTCTCGTGCAACCGGTGGCTAGGCTTAAATCTCCTACAAGCTAGTGTCGAAAATCCTAGGACATCGCGGTTGGTAACGCCGCAGGGCAGTTGTTGCACTGAGACTTATCCACCAGTAAGAAAAGACGAATGTTTGTAAGATTTCTAAGATATCATTGACACAAAACATAGAAAGTATGCTAAATAAGATATGATACACTGAAGTTTGTCAATCAAATTTAGGTGGCCCAACTCAGAATTTCGAACACAATGAAAGGAAAAATCGCAGGAGCTCATACAACCCTCAACACTAACAAATACTAACACCTTAACTCTGTAACACACGCTGCTACAACGAAAACTAATCTAGGTCTTTTAAACTTTCTTCATATTCTCTCGAGGTCGGGTTGTTTTCGCAAATGGTAATCAATAAAATAAAACAACTACTTTCTTAAAATTGGTCCATGGTTATGTGGGGTGAGTTACAAAGGGGACGGTTATAATGATCACAAATTAAAGATATTGAGGAGATAATGGCTTAGGTGTAATCCATGATGGCATGAACACCCAACCATTCTAAAATTCCATGGTCAAAACCTACCATACCCATCGTGGTTTTGTAGTTTACCGCAAGCAGGAAGAAACAGCGACAACCTAGTTGGGAACTTTCGTAATATCTTGCAATATTCACTCATCCGTATCAGAACAATTTGTAGCGGCAAAGAAGCAACATATTTGATTTTTCCACCACTTGGAAGTAACTGTAAAGAAAGGCTTGCGACCATTATAATTAAAATTATTCTGCTTCTAACAGGATTCTAAATTAATGCTTCAAATACAGTGCGCAGATGTCAAACCAACTTTGGATGAGTGAACACGTGCTGATTAATTTTAACTAAAATACACGTGCTTCACTGGTAATATATATGAATAGAAAATAATTCCTTAAAAAAAAAAAAACACAATTTCGTCGGTCTGCGATTTAAAAAACGCCCAGATCCCGCAGTCCGTGTATCGCGCTATCCTCGCAGGCGAGCGCCTGTCGCAAAGTGGTCTGCTCGTCGAAGCGTTCGGCGGTAGAGGAGGGGGCGGAGGTGATAGGGTAGGGGCCGTAAAAAGCACGCGGGGCGGAAGACGCAGCTGATGGATCCGAAGAGCGTATTCCGATACGGGCGCCCGCGGGGGCGGCGGGGCGAGACGAGAGATGGGAACTGCCGGGGGGGGGGGGGACATCGCGCGCGCTAGCGGATCGCCGGAGGCGGCGGGGGTGGTGACCACGGGCGAGGGGGGGGGGCAGGAGTGAGGAGCAGCTGACAGATTGGTGGGGAAGGTGAGGGCAGTGCGACGCGCAGTCATTTGGGGAGGTGAAGGCGACGGTAGTGGGGACAACGAGGGGAGGAACAGGTGGGTGGGGCGGCGAGGACGGGAAAAACGACGAGGGCGGTGGAGACAGTGGAAAGGAAGAGGCTCCAAGGAAGGTCCCGACGGCGACGATGCCGGAGACGGTGAAGAAGGTAGAAGCGGTGAGGCCGGTTGAGGCGGCAAAGACGATTCAGATGGCGACGACGGTATAGACGGTATAGACAAGGTTCAAGCGGCGAGGACGGTTCATGCGGCCAGGACACTTCACGCCACCAAAACGGTTCATGCGGCCAGGATGGTGGCCTCGGTGAGGACCGTAAAGCCAGCGCTGGAGGTTCGAGCGACAGGGATGGATTAGGAGGCGATGAGTTTGGTGACGAGGACGTTTAGGCGGAGGCGCTTTAGACGTTAGGCAAGGGCGGTTTAGATGGCAAAGGCGGCTAAAGCGGTAGAGGCAGTGAAGGTGGCTGAAGCGGAGACAGCGGTTGAGGCAGTGGAGGTGGCTGAAGCAACGAAAGAGGTAAATGCGGCGAGTACGGTTGAGACGATGGATTTTATGGCGGTGGAGGCTGATGAGGCGGCGGGGACGGTTGAGGCGGCGGGGACGGTTGAGGCGGCGAGGGCAGTACACGGTTGACGAAGACATCGGGAACATTTAAGGATATGTTCTGCTAAGGAAGGTCTCTTCGTTCAGAAATTATTTTTTTCTTGACTGCACTAGTAGCAGCTCAACCATGAATACCAACCAAAAGGACGTGTGATGTTGCGGAGATATTGGTCGTTGTTTTGCTATTAGTCGTTTTCGTTTTATGTTGATGAAATGGACTGCCAGGGGTGTTTTGAGTATGACTCCTGCAATTCACGTTGACCGGAATGGGTGTACACTATGTATTTTCTATGTAAACATGAATCTATAAATGAATATTTGAAACCCAGAATATGTTGTGATTTTCTGAAATACTACTAGTACATATTATGCCTGTGTATCTCGTTTGTCGCAAGACGTATGTTTTATATTTTATTAATGAAAATTAGATCTCTGTAAATAAAGATATTTCTTAAACCGTTTCAAGCACATAATAAATTAATTTATTAAACAAATATGCAGTTAAATATTGAAACACAGAAAAACTTACATAAAACACATAAGAAATACTACTAATATCTCTCAATTTTTTCAGTATCATCTAGGTAAATATTGTAATTCTTTTCTACAGTTTTCCATCTATTTCCATAAAAAACATTCTATCGTTTAATGTCGTTAAGGAAATTAACTACTAATTATTACTAGTAATATCTCACCATTCCTTTCTATCATCTTAATAAATATTACAATTGTCTTCTAAAGTTCTCCATTCATTTCCATAAAATACTTTCTATCGATTAACTTCGTTAAGGAAATGTTCATCAAAATTCTGTCCAAGACTGATCTCACTCGAGGTACGTGAAACGGTTTAGAACACGCACATTATTAAACAAGTACACATCATCATGGCGACACTTAAAATCACTAATATCTATACTTAAAACACAATGGGTTTCATTCAGAAAGAAGTTCGATCTTTGTACTCAACCTATTTTCGTGATTTTGTTTTAAATGAAAGATAATGAACGTGTTAGCGGTTTTACAGAATAAAAGCTAAACGTTAATTATGCTTGCAATTAATAGAATGGATGTGTTTCTGTTGTCATTTGTTCACTACTTCACCGTGCGTATTATAGCAACCTATTGAAAGGCGACGAGATTTCTTGTTGAAACGCGACCACGCGTGAGGTTGGGAGGTTATAGTTTGCGGAGAGAAAATTTTAAGATCAAAGAACGTATTTTAGTGCCAGACTTTTTACCATAATCTAGTAATACTTTAGCTACTTGACCTATTGGGCACTCTGATACCCTCCGATGCTCTCTATTGCTTTATCAATGTCAATTTTTGGAGGTTTTTTGTCACATGAAACTGAAGGAATATTTCAGAACAACAGCATTTTTCTAATACTTCAAAATCCCAAAATTATCAGGAGCGTAGCCAGTGATAATTGAATGAGTTCGAGATTTGTGTTTCTCCAAACTTGCTACTTTAGCGTTGGCCTCTGTATTGCTAGGGAAGGCCCTCCTGAACCACATCTTTAAAGTTTCATTCTCCCGAACGCAAGGTGTTTCCTTTCAGAGTAGCACCAATTGATTTAAAGTTACAATGGCACATGTCTTCTCCCGGGGTTAGTGATTGATTTATTGATAAGTGATTCTGTGCGCGTCAACTGTAAAGGTCATTTTTCCTGTGAGTGTAGTGTGTGATGTTTTCGCGAGAGGTGGCAATGATCTCTCCCTGCTGGATGGTCAGATTCAGCGCCCACCTACGGACGGCTGGCGGGGTTTTTCCCCACCGGGCGGGCACCGCCCCAGCCGGAATAGGCTTCAGGCTCCCGTCTGGTGGTTTCACCCGGCATTTGTGGAAGTGTAGTTCATGTAAGTGTAAGTGTGTGTAAGTGAGGATATGACAAGGAAGATGAAGGAAAGATAGTGCACTGTCCCTGGCCCGCTTGATAGGGTGCTGCTTCGGCATTCACTTGGTTTTGATCGGAGAAACCACGGAAAACTACCGGCTGATCAGAGATCAGCCGCTAGAATTCTCTTCCAGACAGCCACTGAATTCGTTCTAGCTATCTAGCTAGTGTCTAGTACAGTAGAGTTAGTGACTACAACATTGTTAATAAAAAAGATTGCCGATATTTGTAGACAATTCAAAGAGTAACCAATGTATAAATTCATAACGATTATGATCTTGTTTCAGTTAGTCATTTGATGGAATACAGAGTAACATAACAAATAATAATAAAACTGAATATATCAAATAATAATAATAAATATGAATGTAACAAATAATGAAACTGTGATATATACTTCTAAAAGTCCACAACAGCATATGAAAATTGTATTACAAGTAAAGTTCGCTCTCAAACCAAAGTTTGATTACACATGTTCTATTAAGGCAATAAATATAGATAGCTGCCCAGCCTTCTGACATTCAGTTAGGGCTCTTCCTACTTTCTCACTGGAGAAAATCAAGAAAGGTGGCGTTCATGTACCCCACTTTAGTGAATTTGTACGAAATAAAGAACTTGCTTGGAATACTAACAACGAAAGAGACGTAAGATGTCATTCTCTGAGGCAAAAAAAACTTTTCTTAACAATAAAAACGATAGTACGAGTAACTAAAGTCTCGTAATAAAAGGGTTGTCAGTATTTCACGATCCATGAATGTACATTGGATGTAAGACGAGCATCATACTTCATTTCCTATATTCATCTTGATAGATTCTCTGAGAACTTAGAAGTGAAGTATCTAAACTGTTCTTTTCGTGGGGACTTCACGACTATAAAGAATTACATCAAGAGAGATGAATATACAACTGTAGATGATTATTGAGAATTAAAAAATATAGGCAAACAAATCTACCAACTCAAAACATTGAAACGCGGATTTCTGTCTTAATTCAAAGCATTTTATATTTGCCTCATAGTAGAAAATGTAAAATATAAGACTTCTTTTTGTTTTCACTATAACGTTGTTTATAAAGTTAAGTGTTTCAATTTAAACCAATAAATACATTAGTATAAATTAAAACACTGGATAATTAAAACAATAAGTATAACTAACTTCAATATTATGTTTCTATTTAATTTATGTTGTTATTTAATTACTTAGACAATATACAAAGTGTTGAAGATTTTTAAACTAACTCACTATGATTTCAAAAAGAAAAAGAGTGAAATATTGACCTAAAGCAATTGAATTAAATACAGTGCTTCCAAAAATGAGCTTCGTATCTGAACTCAAGACCATCCAATTAGTTACTTAGCTAATAGCATTACTATTAGTTACCATTGAGTTAGCTATGAAAAATATTACATTTGTTGTGATGATCTTCATCGCATGAAAACTTTTTTGGCTGATAATTCACCGCAATGTTCAGGGAAATTCTCCTTAATTCTTGCTTTCCTTCAACTGTTGTGATACTTCATGCCCTCTTGACTTTCTCGTTAGACATTCCTACCTCAAAATTGCGCGTGTATGAAATAAATACCATTGATTTTTCTTTAACTGATTATGGTATATATATTTAAAAATCTATAAACTCAAATAATATAAAGAGCTTAGATGATTCATGTCAGTAATTATGTTGCCGACAATGTCAATTATTAACAGAGAGTTATGGCAACCATCTTTAGATAGATTTATCAGTTTCTATAACTTCAGTTAATATACCTTCGTGCAATGAAACAATTAGAAAGGTGTGACCAAACCCATCAGAAATATTGGATTTTGCTGCTAATCGTTTAAAGATTAGCTACAGTTTCCATGCCGAGGAAGACATTCTTTGGCAATAGAATACAAAATTTGGAACTAGAATTCATATTGGGTACCGTAATTATTATGGATGGATTGGTTTTATTTAAAACACAAAAACACGTAAAATGAACAAATGCATACATGTAAGCATGTACATGCATAAAATGTCTACACATACAGTTCACTGTGATCCCTACGCCATACTCATATCGCAACGACCGACTTCCCATCTTTTCGAGAAAACTATCCTTTTGCTTCATACACATGATAATGTCAATGTCATCGGTTCCGCTGTACTGGCAAATTGTCCCTTAACTTCCACCACTTGCTTGTGCAATACAAGCAACTCAAATTGTGTTTTATAACCAATATATTTCACATAATGAATTGTGTTTGTAAATCTATGTAATTAATTGTACGAAGTATTATTATACTATAAGCAATGTCGAAATTAGATTATTAAATAAAATCCTTTGACAATGATACTATGAATTATTTTCATTTGAACTCCCTGCACTCAACGATGTTTTACTCAAATACCAACAAGAAATGTGAGTACTAGCAAGTAATATTAAGTCAAATATTTTTTACGATATTAGTTACTCAATTCATACGGATATAAAAAAAATAAAACTCAAAAATGAACATTAAAACTATTCTGGTTGCAGAAGTACATTTTGAATATTTCCTCGTGCGTCAAGACAATTGTATTGAAGACAGAGTGAAAATTAGAAGAAAAATGTTTCATTGCTAAAGAACTGTACAACAAGGTTATGTCCACTCGATCGGCTACCAGAAAAAAATGCGTTTAGAATGTTCTAGAGCTTTAAAAAAATAAAGCTTCATTGCCGTCATAAAAATAAAGCTGCATTTCCTCACATTAAATAGAAACCGTAAATTTGTAATGCTAATATCGTACGTAATGAAAAGTATGTTAGTCGGAAGTCCTTATGAAGTATCAGGGATGACAAATTCTGAAGACATAACAGTTGCCAATTACTCTCCAATATAATGCTTAGAATGCTAACCTTTATTTAAACACTACTAAGCACAATTTAGCCTCCATTTCAAACAAGAGGAAATAAAATGCAGCTGAAAAATCAATCACCGAAATGAACTGAAAACAATAAAATTAAACGAGTAACTTCGTTTTATTTGAAAAATAGCAAGATTACATTAATCTTCCAAAACTATTCAGTATCACCATTCTAAGCTGTAAGAGATACAAACATTTACAAGCTTTCATGTGGCAATACGCCATACTCGACAATACAGAACTGACTCCTGTATTTGTTTACGATGTTTGAATTGTAATTGATCGCTGCATGCAAATCAAGCCCTATTTAATCATTATTATCACGTCAAACAATCCTCTCGACTCTGATAAATAATGTGTCTCTGCCTCTGTGAAATACAAGGAAAATGAACAACTAGTTTCTACAGTACGTCATAATCCCATAATATCATGACAGTGCGCTCTTTAAATCACCACGAAACGAGAATATCGTGAAAGAACCGATGAATGAATAAGCCAACGTATACTTTTTACGCGCCAAACAGTCGATAACATATCGATAGGCATGACCTCGACCACCGACACACCCCAAACATCGACGTCGCCCTTGAAGCTATACCTGCAGCGAGAATGAGTCACGGCCCCGGAACATTGGCGTGTTGTAAAAGATTAACTAGTAAGAAAGGTCAGTCAACAACAGGCCGTCCAAATCGATAAAGATTTGAGAACTAACAGGGATAGTACAAAATAATGTGTTGATTTTTTGAATACGACTACAATGTCATAAATATTGAATAGAAAAGACGGTCAAATAAGAGCTAGGTGAAGCAGTAGCCTCAGGGGCTGGGATGGGGTGCGGGGTTGAGTTAAGAGTGATCAGAAAGTCAATGCATTTTCGAGGTAAAGGCTGAAAGACACTGATAATGACAGTTTGTGTTTGAAACACACACATACGAAAAGAGAACAAGGACAATCAGTGGACATGTAAAATGTTTCTCTCTTCGTGCAAACGGGTTGGCAGCGTGCCAGGGGGCGTGTGTGAAGCCACTCACCGACATACCGTCCGCAACGATGAAGATCTGGGGATTAGCAGTATAGCACACAATATTGTCTTGAAAATGTTTAGAATATGGCTATGAGTGTCAGAAGTAGTGAATACAATATAAGCTGTAATAAGGGCTAGATGAATGCAGTTGTCAGAAATTAAACGACGTGCCGGGGCAGGGGATGTATGAAGATTAGATAGAACGTCAATGCATTGTCGAGGTTATGGGTCAAAGGCAGGGTGTGAAATACACACGTTCGAAAAGAGATAAAGGGCAATAGGGGGTCATGCAACTGTCTCTCTGCGTGCAAGAGCAGCGTGTCAGTGGGGCCACTCACCGGCGGGTCGGTGAGGAGGCTGAGGGCCTCGTCGAGCTGCTTGAGGTTGAGCGTCTGGCGGATGTCCTCATCCTCCTCGAGGGGCGCGGACAGCTGCAGCGAGCCCTGGCGCTGGGCGGCGGGCGCGCCGGGGGGGCCCGACGGGTCCGACAGCTTCCGGAAGGGGCACAGCGACATGGCACGGCGCGGGGGCCCCGGCGAGGGGGGCGCAGCCACCGCACGCGAATCTCCCAACCGGAGGGGGTTAGGTTAGGTGCGGCCGCACACCATGCCGCCCCGTTCACCACCGGCACCGAGTCTTCATGCACACGAGGCGAGCGCGGGACGGGCGGCCGAAGCGGCCACGGGCCGAGGGAGGAGCTGCGGCTGAAGGAGGCGCGCGGACGCTGTGTCGCGCCCAAGGCAATACCACGCTGATGCGGCGGCCGCGGCGGCGACGGGCGCGGGCGCGGCGGCGGTCGGAGGCCGACGGGGCGGGCGGTTGCTGGGCGTCGCCGACGCTCGCTGCTCGACTGGCGGCTGCCGGGGGGGCTCGGCACTGCGAGCCGCGCCGCCGGCCGCCGTCGCCAGCGCTCCGCCGCCGGCCGGCCGCTGCGCGCCACGGCCACGCGGCCGGCCGCCCGACCCGCCCCAGCCCCCGCCCACGCTCCGCCCTCCGCCGGCGCGCGCGCCCGGAGACGGCCACCCCGCGCCGACCACTCTTTCAGCGGCTTCAAAGGAGGTTACACAATTCGTCGGGTTGAGTTTTCAACTTTATTTCAGGAGGTTAAACACACTTCTTTCTTAATGGTTAATAACGAGCTTTATCACCTCTGGATGATTTTTTAACTACTTTGGTCGGTGCGCCACCCGACAAACTATCAGGAAAGCATATGACCAGATGTCACCCTTACGTGACTAGGTACTTCATTTCTACTTTACGAAACCGAAGGGAATAAATAAAATAAATAATTCTTTTATATAACGAGAAACATACATTAGCAACCCACTGCAGAAAACAGGGGTAAATAAATCGTCTCTATATATTTTTTTAAATGCTTGTTGATCTAAATAATTTTGGTAATACCCCCATTCCAATGATTTGCCCTGTCCCTTAAATGGTATAATATCCCGGGCGTTTTGTGACGAGCAACATTGGAGTCTAAATCATGCCAAGGAATTTTTAAAAAACTACCATCCTGCGATGAATCTGCTTGAGTATGAGCTTTGCATATTTTTAAAGGGATGTTGACTTAAAGTTCTACTTGAGTGTACTTCATTTTCAACATTTTCTCATAGTGAACTTCCAAAATTTCTTCCTTAAATACTGCGTTTGCTTTTATACATTTGATGAAAATCCGAACTTTATTATATAACCTTTCAATTTTGGAAAATCACTAACATTTTATTTTTTGGTCTTGCTTTTCTCATAAAGGAGCGCCCTATTGGTGGCGAGTTAGCAACGTGACTGTCTTGGAGGATCCCGCCGATGGTTATTTCTGGCAGGCAAAATGGTCAAGAAGCGAATACGAATAAAAATTAAAGCATTCGTTTTTTAAGATTGCATTTTATTTTCATTCTATTCTAATGATGTCTTACTTACAAATCCATACATTAAATTACAAATATATTTCGGAAATATGTTTACAATAATTTTGTAAATCATTCAATTGATGTCACGTTTGTCAGCTTCCTTTGTAAACTTCCTTCCCCGTTCTGACATTGAGTGTTGAATGGAACAATGACTGTGAATGTTCGAGTATCAAGTTATCTATTTCTTTTCATTATATTTGTTTATTATCTCATAAAGGGATGAAATGATGGATGGAAAATAGTGGATACTGTCTGCATGTTTTTACTCTATAACCAGGCACTCTATTTCAATATTACTACTGATTTTTCAGAAAGAATGAAATCAAGAATGTGGGTGAGACAACATGTCTATTTAAAACATCTATTTCAAGTTATAATATCTGCATCCTTGTAATGATAAATTTAGAGATAACTTCCAAAAATAAAGTAAGACACGAACACATCAAGTACTTTCGCAACTAATAAATTGTCCCTAACCTTTATAGTTTCACGCCAACTTCTGAGAGAAAATTTTAACTCGAAGTCATGTTGAGCAAAGAAGGATTGTAGTATCATTAATTAGATTCCTCCCGAGTGTTCGAAAGTGCCTATTAATGGACAACAGCTTTAATATTTCGCCGACAGTCGTTAGGCAGCGACTGGAGTCCTGGAAACCGCAGAGAGTACCATAATAGATGGTTCGTAGGATAACTGTTTGACCTTTCCTATTTCCCAGATGCGTATCAAGTTTCAGGACCAGAGAGGAGGCCAAATTGCAAGACAGTCGCTTTTCATAATTTGACGTTTAATTTTAAATCGGCCTCAGCTGAGGCCGTGGAGGTCAGTGACTGTCTGGTGAACTGTAGGCCAGCTTCCTCTCCACAGTCAACGGCTTTTTAGATATTTTAGTGGTACATGGCACTCTAAGTCTTCACATTTCTATCATTTCTACAGTATCGTGACATATCTCAGTATCTCTGTCTTGTTTTACCAGCTTATAGGAACTGGATGGCTACTGGACATTCGTTTCAACCTCCCACATCTGGCAGTGTGGATTTATTCCACGTCGATTTTCGATGTGGATTTTGAATATGGCGGCAACATTCAACAATTGCCAGTACCAACAGAAAGCTTTAATTTAACGTGGTTTTTTAAAACAAACTTAAGTGAACATATTAAAAACTTAAATATATTCGATATTAAAGCTCAAAAAAGAAAGAATTCGATGTATATATAAAAAATTAAAAATAATATAATAGATCGGTTGCACCAATGTTCATTAACTTCAGATTTACGTTATACAAAAGAAAAGTAATTAAACTGTTTCAAAAGTCTGAGATCGAAATCTCATTTCCAAAGGACCTACATTTCTAGGATTCCTGGGACGAAAAAGAGATTTTACCATGATGTCGGCGAGGATGTATGTATGATACGCATAACCGGGGATATTAGGTGTTTTCGCGTTCTATCATGGACCACAACGCTAATTATCAAGTCAACTTGTTTTTATGTACGAACAGATTGTAAATAAACGTTTAATAAAAAATCATGGTTCACACATCACATGTAACGTCTGTTAATGCCAATTCCAATATGTTCAAAAGAAGAGCAGATAGAGTGGGGATACATGCATTTTTGTAACAAAACTTCTACATTAGTGTAAAGTACGGGAGCTGGAATAATTAGGCAAGGCCTTTGTTCAGTTCCTCTTTTCCCACAAAACATACACAGGAACAATTGATGGGAAAATACATTGAAGGTTTTCAATGAAAAGTGCCCTGTTTTACCTGACCTACGCTAGCGGACACAGCGAATTCGGAATCGGTGGAGGTGGGGTCACACCATTCATTCCCGCAGCGGATACAACGCCACTGTTAATGAATGGCCTATTGTATTACTACCATTTGCGAAATCTTTAAAATAATTATTTCATGCATTGTCATATTTCCTCCAATTCGTTACAATATCCTAAATTCTACATTTCATAAAAGTAGGCGAGAAAAAGTGGTGTGTCACGCATTCGATTGGGTTGAAGTCGGGGTCTGTTTTTTTTATTTCTTTTTTTTTTATTAGATGTTGCTTTTTAACTACTTGGCCATATAGCGACCACTGTTATTTTTACCATTAGGGTAACGGAAAGGGGAAACATAAGAACAATATGAACACATACAAACATCCATGCCCCGAGCAGGATTCGAACCCGCGACCCTTCGAGCAAAGCCGACCAACGCAGTTTCTTTAGCCTGAGTGGGACTGAGTTAAGTGACACAAAGTAGACATTTTTAATAATGCCTCTCTTTTTCGTTTGATTTAATTTAATTTTAATATACTTGTTGTTAAAGGTCAGTACAAACTGCGGGGTACGAGGGTATGCGACGTGTACTGGATGGGATAGGCATAAGCTGCGCTAGTTTCCTTTTTGTCTATTTGACTCCCTCACTACGCAATAGAGAGAAAGTTACGTAATGCTGCGCAAGAAACGGAGAATTTTCTGCAGAAATTAATCGATTCTAATTATAGGCCCCTGGTAACAAAAAATGGATAAAAGCAGTTGCTGTGTTTAGAAGAAATCCTCTATCACGTGGTATAGCCAGAATTCATGTCTTGTATGCCCTTGATACCGAAAAATAGAAAGAATGTTGTTGCTTTTCCTGTGAAGAGTCTGGACCTTCCTCGACCATTGTAGTAGATTTTTCAAAAAAACAAACAAAACAGAATACCAACACGAATATTTTTCCTCTGCAAATGCAAAATTTGTTATTTCGCGCAAAAGAAGATATTGCCTTGGGAACTGGTGATCAGTGTTTGCGGCGAGCTATGACCTTCAACTATGTACGAGTATTGTACCAAAGAGTGCAGTAAAGAAAAGTTACTTGGATGATACATTCAATCACGCGCGTTGGTTGCAAATACTGCTGAATCTCGACATAGTGTTTCTAAATTCCAGTAGGTGTGGACTCAGTTGTTAAAACTCACTCTACCATGGTGTATTCAGGTAAACCTGTAAAATTACCTCATGTTGTTGAATTTTAGGAATTTTATAATCAATAGCAGTATAAATGCGTAAATACACATTGTTACATAGCAGCATCGAAAAAATGGTGCGGAATATAATAATGTTACCTTTGTGTTGAAAAACTGTTGGGTAATTTAATATAATTTTTACATAGATACTAGTAAAAGCGATTCTCTCAATGTATGCATAACGTGCCAAAATTTCAATGTTTAGCACTAGTGTTAAAAGTGAGACTAGTGCTAAATGCTTGTGTTCAGATAAATCTACGAATGCAATAAAGGAAACCAAATATTTTCGTCTTGCTGCATCAGTTACTACTGACCTGAATGTATGTTAAAGTGATTTGCATCATTGTATTAAAATAAAATGAAAGTAAAACAGTCTAAAAATGATAAACGAGTGTGATAAAAAATAGTTGTAAAAGTGATTTTAGTTAACTCTTAGTCGGCCTCGTATCGCAACATTTTCTAATCGCGAAATAAAAAGCCACTTTCACCACTCGTATCATAAATAACTATTAAATAAAACAATGAATATTTGTCAGACAAAGATAGACTGACCAAAAGTTAAACAAATGATACAATGTTTAAACTAGAAAACAAGTAAATAAGCGCGCGTGTTATTAAGAAAGATCCCAATTAAGACGATATTTCGCAGGTTTATCGAAATTGGAAGTGGCAACTGAGGTAGAAAACCAATGAGCAAGTAGACAAAAAAAACAGAATGTGAAAAGTATAGAACCAGAAAAGAAAGCAGAGGAGTCGTGGACGTGTTTGAAGGAGCTTGGACGCGGGGCAGCGCACTTCTTGTGGTGAAATGTTTCAAAGATTATTCTTGAATTATGTTTGAGAATCGGAATAATATGTCCAAAATTAGCTATTTGATACTTTCCCGCATACGTACGTATATACGAAGTAATATACGTAGAACAGGGAAAGTTATGTAATGCTGCGGAAAATCGAGATTTCAACGGACATACTCGTTTTGGGGTCCCCTGATAACGAAAAGGGTTTTTTTTCTTTCGAAACGCCCATCCGTCCGTTTGGTGTATGTGAGCAACACTAGCGCCTAAACCATGCATAAGGTTATTTCCAAATTGAAGAAACGCCTGTCCATTTGGTCTAAGTAAAAACTTCTAGTTTTTAGGATACTTTACGTGAAGCTCCTGGGACATTTTCTACATTTTCTCAAAACTTGCTGCAAATGTTTTCTTTAAATTTCTCATAAGAATAGAGTAAAGTGCACTTATATATGTGGCATAGGTCCAATTTTCACGGTTAACTCTGCATTTTCGAAAATTTCAAAAGTTTGAATTTTTTCAGGGTTTTCCTACAAATAACAGAATGAAAGATAAATATTTTTTCTTCAAATGAAATTTTTTCAGCATAGTGAGTTCTTTCTTTACGGTCGTGTACATTTTTTGTAAATTGTACTTTTTTAAAGCAATATTGCGTGCAATTTGTGCAAAAACATGATTTTCTCAAAAACTGCTACATATTTTTTTCTTTAAAACTTTGCTAGGGATTGTGTTAAATGCACTCTATTAAGTGACATAAACGGTAATGCTCTATACTTATGTTTTTTTCAAAAATTACAATAATGTAATTTTTTTATTTGTCTGTCACATCATTAATATTTACATTAACAGCAATTTTCTCACTTTATTATATTAATGAGTACATGTTCTTTAAATAATGTTGCATAAAGCTGCTCGAAAACTCAACCGTTTTCTGTCAAATTAGCTGAAAATTTCCCATTTTCAGAAACGCTCATACGCTATTTTCTCAAAAACGACTCCAATTTTTTTCTCATTCTTTTCGAACAGATAGTGCTAATTGCATTCTTTAATAAGTTCATTTTGGGGTATTTTTTTAATTACGCAAGTGTATTTTTTAATATTTATGCAATGTTATATATTGGTACATTTGAACTTTTCAAACAGAAAATTGTGGATAGTGTTTTGAAATATGTTACAAGAATCACCTTTCTTAATAATCAATGCAATGCTACCGTACTTCTATGACCTGCGGACCATCCTCACAACGAATTGTCAAACTTAACCCCCCTCCCTGCTTCTTGGAATCACGGATGAGCGGGTGTTTGTGAGTCAGAAGTAATTTCAACTACGACGTTGCTCATGTTTCACAGAGCCAATGCGTGACTCGGTCGAAAACTATAATTTTATGCAGGTGATTGTATTATCGCGTTATGAAAATAGGAAGAAAAGTCCCTTTAACCGTCCTCTACCTCTCGGATCCATCCCTGGCTACACGCTCATATTTGCACCGGGTACTCGTAAACATTGTACAAACAAGTATCGTTCTTTATATTTCAAGTGAAACACTCATGAGCGGTGAAAACTACTGTAGAATTACTTCTGTAGAGATTGACGTTTCTTTCAACCGCTCCGAATGCACGTTAAAATCCGATCGACGAAGTTCTTTACTTGGAGTTACTTATATGCAGCAACTTCAAATGCAATAATGAACTTATTTTTACATACTTTCCATTTTTTCTTACATATATTGTAAAAAATAAATACGTATGTTTGTACATGTGTTGCTTGTTTTATACAAAAAATTCCGTTCCCTACTAATAACATATATCTTTTTGTGAAATGAAACAATCATAACTAGAGCTCTCTAACAGATAGGATCATGCCTTTTATATGATTTTAAGAACTGCCAATCCTCAAATCAGCTAATTAATTATCCTGAGTAATTAAGAACGCACAAAATTTATTTTTGAATCTTGTAGCTCTGAAGCCTCGTGTAACTCGTCCTAGAATGTTTGTATTTTGTCCTCCGTAAGGACAATATAAAGTCTCAAAAAGGAATTTTTAGAGTTTCTTTATTATATATATACTATTTTAGAATTCCTTTATTATTAGATACAAAGGTCACGAAGCCATTGATATATCGATATAAGTGGATATATGTGCTTCAATGCGATCAATGATGTATCGTGTGCGTGGAATTCATTTGAGAGAACAGAAATTGAAAATAGCAATTTCCTCAAGTGGCGGACACAAATATCTTGATATTTCTTCATATAGAAGCAAGTACCTAGGGATTACATAGGTTGCACATCATTGATATTGCAAGCGGAGGCAAGGTCATTAGTCACACCAAATTGACGAATAACAAAATCAGGTTTACGTCGTGCATATAACCCTTGAAAATGTTTTAAACTGCAATATTATTAAGACTCCTGTATATGATCTTAATAAGTTGTTGCAATGCTATAATGCACATTTTTTTCGCGTTTAGGCCAATTCTGACCACGCGTGCATTCTGCTTCAGCAGGTGCAAGTACCTTTCTGGGAGTGGCCAGTATTTTATCTGAATCCCTATTGTTATCCCTCAAGGTTGTTCGCCCTGGGGACACACACACATAGACATACACAAATACGCCCATGCCCAAGGCGGAAATCGAACCCGCGATTTTCTGGTCCGAGATCGCTACGGCAACACTTTCCCTAATGTAGTCGGCCACCAGACCAGCGATGCACTTATATTATTAAAAATAATATGTTTTTTTAATCTCCAACTATTTTAAATACCATTTAAATGCGCGCTACTTCCAGGAGTAAATCACCATCTCTATGAGTTCATACGTCTGTTAATGTTAACAGGCTTTAACACTGATAAAAAAATCCTCTCAATCCATCAAACTCCAAAACCCCTACTAGCAGTCCAGCGCCGGCGCCGTCCATCGTTAGATAACGCTGTCACATTTTTATTCAGCTGACTTCGCTCGTAAAGCGCATTATTTGGTAGCGAGCTGCGTACCCTGTTTCAGCTACGATAGCTCCGACCCCCACGCGTTGTCATGAGATGGAGACACAAGGCCATCTTGCTCACAAGGGCACCTGTCGGTAAACAATGGAGACGGTTCGGATTTTTTTTAAATATATCATTTATTCTTGTTCAACATACAAATGTGTATCAAGGGCGTGTACAATTGTTATTTTCTTAATTCAGTAAACAAGAACAAACAAACATATATTTATAATTTCTAAGGATTCCAAATTTCTTATTTTTTCTTATTATCCAGGGAGGTTCTACATAATAATTTATTAATCCTTAACTTAATATTTTGTTTCAGTTTGAAGTTCATACTGCTAATTTAGAATCGTAAGTAATGCAAAAAATTCCCAAAATGTTCGTGTTTTTAGCCACCAGAATTTTTCCTGAAATATTTCGACGAGGAAAACATAAGGCTTTCCCACTAATCCAACTCTACACAAAATAAAAAATAATCTCATTTATTTCGCATCTTTCAATACGTGCCCCCTCATATACCACCCTATCGACTGCGCTATAAAAGACGACTTCGATCAAAGTTTAAAAATTTGCAATTTTCGAGAAAAATGGGATTTCAACGAAAATTAGACAGTACCATACTTTTTACCGTCCTTAATGGTTTCCGAGAACAAAGTTTTAAAAAAATTCGAAGCATTTTTGAGAACATTTTGAAAATGTTGGAGCTACATGTATAATACCCCAAAATCAAAATACCCGCTTCAAACTCGCAAGACCTCGAGTTCGTTTATATGGATCGGAGAGTATCAAGTTTCGAAAAAATAAACTTAATTTTTAAGCTCTAGCGTTGACCACAGACGGACGAAACGGCATGACGTTTTGCCATCACTCAAGTGTTTAGTATCAAAAACCCCTACAATGTGTATTTTGAAAACACAGTATGTTCGAGGAATTAAATTACTGCACTTACGAGGAACAAAATCTATTCACTTTTTCATTTCCCCGGCTCAGCATTTAGAGTTTCAAGGTCGAAAAATACTGATTTTCGGCGCACGATTACAATACTTTCTCTGTACTACGAACGTTGTAAAACGAACAGGCTCTCCACTTCTTTAAAGAGAATGTTTTGAGGGTGATGTACGTTATAGTAAATACTGAAAAAGAATGAAGCATAATACAATTCTGTATTGTATGACACAAGTATGACGGCTTATTTGCTTCAAATCGAAATTATATTTTTTATCTAAATTGTTTGAATTCCCACAGGTTCTCAGTGAAACTTCATGTAGTCTTTCTTGTGCAACTTCATGATAACTGTGCGATCACCCAGACTGATAGAGAGCGAAAAAGAAGTAACTGCCATTCAAACACGCTATAGGTCTATCTGATGCCAGTCTTTAAAAACCTCACCTGATGAGTTGACACGGTTCGCAACTGATGCCCTTAAGCACATCAACTGATGATATTGCAGTGCGTCTGACAAGAAGGGACTTGAGTTTGAGTGACAACGACGATGCTAACTATAGCTACGTAGCTAGGCTGCGTTAAGCTGCTGTCTGGAGAGTTCTTGCCGTTGGCTGCTCTGAACAGTAGCTTTCCGTGGTTTCTCCTATCAATACTAGGTGAATGCAGGAGCAATTCCCTAGCAAACGGGCTACGAACAGCGCACAACCTTTCATTCCTTTTCAATGTCCTATCCTACCCCTTACGTGCACACACTAACTCTTACATGCACTACACATAGATACCCTAGTCGGGAGCTTGAAGTTTGTCTCGACTGGGGCGCTGCCCTGCTGGTGGGAGATACCTGCGGGTAAATCAGCGCAAGTCGACGTGTAGGTTGGCGCTGGATCTCACTATCCAGCTAGGGAAGAACAGAGCCACCTCCTATGATACAGCATGCATTACACTTACAGGACTAATCAAACGCGTCAAATTGAAATATTCTCTGCTTCACGCTACGCAAAAAAGTATTTTGCTGGTGTCAGAATGCGTATCTTTATCCACCTGCATTGCTATTCCTATCAATAATTTTAAGATTTCTCAAATTTTTAATCCAGCACGGAAACCACCCGCGAAGAGAGAATGCTCCGAAGCGAATAGGGACGATTGCAGACTCCCCGGCATGCCCCGAGATTCGACTGGCTCCCTCCCGCCTCAGCCATTGCCGCTGCCAGCCCTGCCAACATGCATTATGGACGAGCCCAGTGGAGGAATCCGAGCTTCATGTTTTCTTGTTCGCGCTAAAAATAGTCCCCGGCCACAGCGTCGATACTGACGCCTCGGTAAACGCACCAATAATTTAATTTCGGCGGACGTTTTACGACGACACGGTGCGAGAGAGGGGCGAGAAGGGGGGGGAGGATGTATGTGAAAGGGTGGAAATCGGGCCCCAATAAATAGCAATACAGGACTAACAGCGCTGGAGGCCGAAAGAGAGAGATAAAAAGGGGTGTAAACGATGCAGTGGACGGGGCAATGAAACAGCGAGCGAAGAAAATAGCACAGCGATCGCAGAAAAGTAGAAAGTAATGTGAAGAGGAAGTCTAAGAAATAAACAAGAATCATTAAAGACGGGAAAGAACTGAACACAGACACATGAAGGACGTAATACAGAAAATTTTTTTTTAAGAAGAAAAATAGTGCAATTGCTGTCAATTTCCACAAAAACTTTCTCTGATTAGTAAGTCAATAAATCCAAAAATAAAAATCAGCTGGGTGTTCCTATAGAGAGAGCAAATTTCCATTTAAAATTAACATGTATTGCGTCCATAGAATACAACGTATTTGTATCATGCATAGCATAGAAATTAAACATAGCTTATTATTAGTACTTCAGCGCTCAATTTTGCAGGTGTTTTCGGGACTTGTAGAGCATTGAGAACCGTGAAAGAAAAAAACATATTGCAAAAAACCAGAAAAATACCAACACTGGTAGGAGACAAAATTTCCATTAAGTGTTCATTTGATACCATGCACGTCTTTTAGCCACCTAGTGCGGCGAATATTAACAAGACGGTGAATACTTTAGAACTAATTGTATAATGTAAGAAAACCTAAAACAAACACAACAGTCGCTACAGTATGAGATAAAATATGACAGAAAGGGAATGGAAATTCTGAACGAAATGATGGCAAAGCGATTGAAGCGATAAGGAAGTGCGCTTGAGGAACGGGTTTTTAGAGAATAATAAAACACCAATAAAAATTGAAATAATAGATGCAAAAATACTGAAGATCAGTCCCGAGCAGTAATTCTGCGAGCATTAGAGATGTATCCACGGTCTCTGCGGTACCCCTTATTTTATCGTCACCATCATCGCTATTTTGGTCGCAGTGACACTGGAAATAAGAAGACCGACATGCAATCTCAAGTTTTCTAGACTTACCCTGTCTTTTAACGTCACCACCATCGCAATTTTGGTCGCAGTGGCTCTAGAAATAGGAAGTCCGATATGCAATCTTGAGCTTTTTAGGCTGATACCATTTTTAGAAGACCAATTAGTTATTAGTGTAAAATTTTCAATACTATACTCCTACGTTAATTCGATAAAGTTTGTACAAAGATACCTCTAGAGGACATTCAGCAAGTCGCTGACGCGAAAGTTGAAGCAGTTATATAAAGAAAAGAATGTTTAGGAAAGAAATATACGAGCTTCATGGGCTTTTTCAAAGCAAATTTTACTCTCCCCACTAAAGCTATCTTTATAAAATCCAACTACATCACATTATTTATTAAAAAAAAGTATTTTAGTCATGAATATTTTTTCTTTTACCCAGTGTATTGTTAGACCCTTCTTGATTAACTAGCATTTTACTATTATGAAATTGAATATTATGAAGCATCATTTACAGGCAATTTTGTAAACATTTGTTAATAAAGGGACCTTTGTCGATTGTCTTGCATTTATTCTCGATCAGAATTTTGTCTAATATTCTGAAGGTCAAAAATGCACAATACTTACGTATTGCTACTTAATGATTTTCACCATTCATTTCATAAAATTCTAACCCAAAATCAAGTTTCCTTGACAGAAGCCCCTTCTCAAAATGCGATATATTTTACAAGCTTCAACGTTGATAAGTGATAAATTTCATATATCGAATTGGTTGCAGTACGGGAGAAGTGAATGGTTGAAAAAATCTTTGTGTAAATAGTGAGAATTGGTATACTGGAACTGGTGCTAAAGCTTCACAGCCGCCATTTGCTGACTGTGTTGTTGTGAACGAAGTCAGCCCCTCTTCGTCTTTCCTCTTAGCCTCGGAAGTTTCAGTGATTTGGATAAAAGAACTAATCTCCAGAATTGTGAATCAGGCAAGCAAGGGAGAAAGTAACATCGAAGGAATGGATGTGACGTCAGATGTAGACAGAACAAGAGTGGAAGAAATGCAAACCAAAGAAAGAGAAGAAAGATTATGTAGAGCAAAGGATAAATGAGAATTTTAATCACAAAGAAAGCTTCAGAATTTAAATACTTACAGTCATCTGTTAAAGGAGATTTGTATCTAAATTTTTCAGAAATGGCAGATGTTAATGTGGAAAAAGCAAACACTTAACAGCAGTGGCAAAAAACAATGTTGATCATTAATATTCTTAATTCATAAAGTACATTCACTTTTTGCATTATTCCTTCAAATAATATAATCTTATTGCCCTAAATAAATAATTTTGATATATAAATTTCTCAATTAAAAAATAGTCCAAACTTCCACTTTACTCAATAATTTCCACAATACAGATCAAGCTTAAATTACTCTCAAGCGTTCATTAGTATTTACAATACCTTGAGAAAGTGCCTCACAATTTTCATTCTTTAAATGCCTACCCATTTTGTAATGAAACATTTTTTCCTTCTGATGAAAAGTTGTGTTTTTGTACCACGATTGTTTAAAAAACTTATTTAGGATACTTCTTAGGACTACCAAGATATTCCCAGACACCGACTTCCAATATTCCTTCCATAATTGTCACCGTCACCAAAACAATCCTTATTGATGTGAATGCGCTTATCGTCATCCTAATCCGTGACGTTGATATCATCGCCAATGCCGTCACGAACGTCAGTCTTCATCATAGTCATAATTGCAATAGCCACGGCCACCGCCGCTCTCGCCCTCGCCACGCCACCGCCCGTACCATCTCTCGGCCGCCCACATGCTTGGTGCCGGGGCTCGAATACGAAGACTGCGGTGAGCGGGTGGGCGGCCTGGCGGGGGTGGCAGGGAGGGCGCGCAATGCATACCAATGGTCCGGAAATCTATTTGGGCGCCTGCGAGGCGCCGCGTTCCTTAATGCATTTTAAATAGCCGGTCGTCGCCCCCGCTCTCCCACGCGAGCGCGCGTAATGAGCGGCCATCGCCCGGCGGATGTCCACCTCGGGCCCCGCTTCCTCCGCCGCCCACGCTCTTTGATGCCGCCCCAGGGAACGCGAAGAGTTGGGGTCACTCGAGCACCACAAGTACAGGATTGCAGAGTTGGAGTCAATATTAACCTATAAATCTGGAGCAACAGATCAAAATGTATTAACTCCACAATTAATTTTAATACAAAGTGAAGCAATTTCCTAATCTATTTTAGACTTTCTGAATATACACATAATGTACGATATATCAAAGAATATTAAGTTAATTTTAAAATAAAACGATCTAGAAAATGTTAAATCTTGTAATATGACCACATCAGATGCATTATATTTTGCTATTAAAATGTTGTATGTTATGTAGGCGGGATAAGATGTGTTTTGATATTAATCATAAAAATCGATCAATCAAATGATGAATCAAATTATTTTAGCTTAGCTAATGAAACGGTGTTCAAAATAACAACTGAAATTAAGTAAGCTAAAACGTAAGGAATATTCTGTAAAAATTTAAATTCTGACTACTCGATCGTCAAAATTGTAACTTTGTGACTGATGCGCTCTGATAGTATGTATGCACAAGGTGAGTAATGTAAGAGATTTAAATATTGGTTGTTGAATTCGACTCATGAGACCATGTTTTTAAATGTTTATATTACAGTTGTACAATTATCCACACTACTGGAAAGTGATTGGCTTATATGCAAAAAAATATAAATGTGTTGTTCCAAATTATATGGAAGGAATAAATATAAATATTTGTATTATAATCCCATCAAAAAAGTGTCACTGATGGCAAATTGAATTTAATAGAATTGTGGGAATTCTGACGAATTCTTAATTTATTTTTTAGTGAATTTTGTACAGTAATATTAGCGACATTCCAACGAGAAGAGAAAGTAAGAAAATCATTGCTATAAACGATCATGCAATTTTACAAAAATGAGTAATTTTGTATATATATTTTTTAAAATGCTTTATTTTGTTTTATTTATATTGCAAGCAGTTAATCTCCATTCAATATAGTCTATTAAATATACTAACTGATAAGATGGCTCAGAGCATTAATTTATGTCACTGCAATGCCTCTGACCTGGAAGTACTAGGGTTCCTGTAGTTTCAGGATTTTCAACACTAGCTACACTGCTAGGTCGCATTCAGCCGCTGTAGGCTGCTAGCAGGACACCGGACCACAGGAAATGTTTCTTTCCTCTTCTTTATCGTAACCTCATCCCTTACTCACATTCTTACATGCACTACACTACCAATATGTTTGTCGGGCGCCCGTAGCTGGTCTCCGCTGGGGCGGTGCCCTGCAGGTGTGAGATACCTGACCAGGGAAAAATCCCGCAAGCCAATGAACAGGTCGTTGCTGGATCTCGACATCCAGCGGGGAAAGATCGCTGCCAAGTCCCACGATAATAGCACGCACTACACTTACGCAACCATTGACATTTGCTGTTTACGCGGCGGAAATCACTAATGAATCAATTAAATATTCGTAATATTTGGCCGTGTAATTTTTTTCCATCTTGACTTCACGAGAAAAATTCCTTTTTAAAGAAAGTTCGCCACCTCTTTTATCCACGCAAACAATATCAAATACAGCAGGAAAAAATTCGGCAGTATCTCATTATCGAGTCAATTATGAATTTTATTCACGTCTAAAAAAAATCTTTCTAAGGTTGAGTATAAGGAAACTATTTGAAAACGAGGTGACGCGAAATACCTTTGAGGCTTGATCTGATTTACTGGTCACATTCTTCTTGCAAGTGAGGATGAAATTTAATTGGAACTTTCCCTTATGTTAATATTCTTTTTTGAACTTCCCTCCACAAAAACCTGTACACTATATGTTGAAGTGAAAAAAGGTATTATTTTGGATACAAACAGTTGTATATTCCACAATAAACCTCATTATCGATTTAATTTCTCGGCAACTTCGCATGTGATTCAAGTTAAGATACGATTGCTGTTCAGATGCTTTTGAAAATTAAAAGTCTTGAGAGTTTTATTTCAGGTCTCCTTTTAATGCTCACCACTAATAACTTGTCCTAGTATCCTTGTCCCAGTGGTTACTCACAATTTTCGCGCTCCATTTATAAAAATTATATTTTTCATCATCCATTATTTTACTTAAGATACGTTCTGAACAGGGAAATCTCTTCCCTTGCTTTACATTCATTTCTAATTTATGTAATTTCTAGAAAATTATCGCGCGTTCTTGTTACCAAAATTATCGCGCGTTCTTGTTTGTGAGTAGCATTAAATTTCCAAATGTCTCGTTCTCCTGGAACACAAAGCGGGAATCCACCGCGCATTTTCAAAGAAGGGCAAGAATTTGCCCGCGGGAAACATAATCGTTAATTATGCATGGCACGGGAAATACCCGCGTAATTCCGGTGAAACATAAAACCCTCTGCGAGTTTGCTGGCCAGATTTTCCTCTCTCTCTCATTTTTCTCTCTTCCTTGGTTCTCCCTTCCTGCTCCAATCTTTGTTGGTAGTATTTCACGCTAACCCCCGACGAATGTTCAATACGAATCTCCAGATTTAGGTCATCAGCTTCGTACAAGGATTTTAGCGAACGATGAAAATGAGTTCGTTTGTGCCGGCTTAAAATGCAATACACTGCAGGCCCAACTTTGAAAAAAAATCTCATTAAGTCGAATACATTATTGTTCAATATAAACCGATATTTTCTTCTCGATTCACTATATTATATTAACTTCACATATGACTGTAGTTCCTACGTTCACTCAGACTAAAATGAACATTGGTAGTTTCATAATATGAAGTTATGCTTTTAATATTGATTTAAACATCAATTCTCTTTCAGATGCTATTAGAGCATAAATACAAAACACTATTTTGAATTAACAATTGTCGGATATTCATCCAAGATATTCCGTGACAATTCGTTTAATACACTCAAAGGTTCATAATGGAAATAATGTGTTAAATCAATAATGACTCTGAAACTTTAATGGCTTATTACAAAGTCATTATTCATGACCTGCTATTCGTAGATAATAGAAATTACATAACAATTATTGCGTCGCCATAAGTTAATATTTATACACCTAGTTTGCAGAGGTAGTAGCTGCAATTTTCACATTAACAGCTTCTTCCGCATAGTTGAGAAGAATTACGAAAAATATATATGTAAATAAGTATGTTATACGTATGTTAACTAGCCAGAACAAAGCAAGCTAAAAATCTGGTTTTCGTTCAATTTCAACGCACCATGAAAACTCACTTTTTTTAATTGACCATCCTTTCAATAATAATTTCTAAATGGTTTCAACGGAAATAAATTAAAACGTTTACTAAAACTGAAATTCGCGAAAGCAATTTAGGGAACTCTGTCACAGGGGGGTTCGTCTGAGTTAAATCGTGAACAATTTCAAGATGAAAGCAATTTTATTTGTTTTTAGAGATAAAACGCAATTTATTAGATTATGCGGCCCAAACGCCTTTTCATTACTTTTCGTATTCTTAAAATATACACATTTATGTTTATTTTATTTTGTTCGGGATATATGAAGAACAGAAGCTCGTGATAAACTACAATTCCCATCCTTGTAGTAACATTGACTTTTTCAGTAGATATGCCTCAAAATTTATTGACTGAAAAAACGGTAAATTAAAACAAAAATATTGCCGTCTTGAGCGATTTATCATTAGTGATCCTGGGCAATTTTTCTCGAAATTACAGGTGCATACAGAATGCACAGGGAGATTTTCAATTAGTTTTCATTAAAGACATGATCCTGATTTCGTCCCAAAAGAACGTACACTTAGTCTTGAGCTTAATATTAGTTCAAAATATCCTTAAGGAACCATTAATTAATGAGAACAGTTTTTATATGTTGAAACTTAACTTAAATGATTATTATGTTAGTTCCCAGAAAGTGCTGTGCTGGATGTATTAGTGTGAGTAAATCCTCCCTGTTGTACCGGAGCTATCTTCCGAATTCGTATTGTTGCAATTTCGTGGATGAGTTCTCTAATTAGTCGTCGTATCTAATTACGAAGCGCGTTGGGGCCAGCCAAATGCTTGCGCCGTCAGGCGACGCGACGATGCCTTGGACCGTGTGGGCGGTTGTAGAGGCAATTAGCCACAGCGCCGACTCGCCATAATTATCTGACGGGGCGTCTCAAGCAGACTTCTCCGCGTTTCAACTGCTGGTAAACGATTGAAAAAAAACACTACGATCTCTGGAGGAATGAGTGGACGCAGAAGATTAAAAATAAGAAATCCTTTTAAATCTGACTTTACACAGTACGTTCAGTCTCTTGTTCTATCGTACACAGGAAACTGCCTTCCTCTTTCGCTTGCAGAAAAACATAACCGCATTTGTCTCTTTTCACAAAATTGAAAATATGAGTCTTACATTACTTTAATGACTAAAAACAGCCATCAGAATTGTTTTGCGACTTACGCTCATCACATTGCTGAACATACGTTGAAACTATATTTTTGTGGGAAATTCATCAAAGCCAGAGATAATCGGCAACCTCACAGAATTTGATTTGGGTATGAGATCTAGATGGCGCTGAGAAATAGATTGGAAACTGTCCTAGTTTACGCTGGACGGAGGTGGATATAGTTGACATGAGAAAAAGGGGAGGCAATGGTTTGGAAATGTTTCTGTGAAAACTCGTAAAGAGTTTCTGTGTACACCAAGACACAGAAAAGAGCGAGGAGGATTAGCGACAAGCGTTAGCGGAGATCAGAAAAAATGCTAGTTAGTGTATTACCGGATTTGGCAGTGTAAAAATCGCACCTGATGTTTAAATATAATTTTGCGAAAAAAATAAACAATTACCCTTGTATACAATGCACTAGCATACAAGATTATACCTTGCAATAAAGATTGTTTGTAACGTAAAACTGGCACTTAAACTTTGCAAATACGGTAATTATATGCTATGTAAAAAAAATGCTTGACGCAAAAAAAAACAACCTTAAATTAACATTAAAGTAGTTTAAATCCTAAAATCAGTTAACCAACAACTCATGCTCATTATTCCATAATACATAACGAATTGTACTTGTTTATCGTGTAAAATATGATTAATTCATCTCACTATTCCAATTAACAAGGATAACGTATTGTTAAACGAAACCTCGTGACAGGAAATCTGGTGTCGTGCAGGCGTGCGAGTAAGGATTAGGCAGGTCCAGACGCCAGCGGGGGGGGGGAGGAGGGGTAGAGAGTTGAATAGAAAGGGAGCCGGCGTGGAGGTGTCCCGAGGTAGTTTGTGAACTTCCAAGAATCCATGGGTGCTCAAAACTGCGTGCCAGCGCGGCTGTCACATGGCGGGAGTCGCCGCGCGAACATATGATGACGTCGCATGTCACGTGGGTGGAAGGTATATATGCGACAGTCCAAGACGCGATGGTGGGACTTGAGCTGTGTTAAAACCTCGTGCCAACGCACAAAACATGCGCCTAGTACGGTGCGGAGGCGAGCAATGCTCGTGAGATGACTCATGTGTTGGGAAGCCGTTGTGGAACAGTTGCCCGCGACGCTCGCGTGGCCGAGAACCTAATCATATCGAATACAGCATGTGAGTGCACGTATCGTATGCGATGCCTCAGATTCCGTGAAGGTGTAAATTTTCCCTCGCGTAAAGCTTTTTCTGTAAGCTGAGTAAGGAGTGTAACCTCTGAAGTTTTCGAAGTCTCATGATGCGAACAAGTTTATTACGCGGACATAACATATTATTTGTTAATCGCGAGTTCAGTTTCAGTTGTATGTAGCGTAGCTCTTACGTAAATTCTTCAATGCTTCGTAACGAACATCACAGTGTCAAGATACTAAATCAATTGTAAATAAATTAACTGTGTATTTGTGTATTCGACCAGTAACTTGTGTTGTCAAGAATAAACGTGTTGTGCTATCAAGTAAAGTTGTTTGGAGCCGGAAGCAGTCCTCAAATCCGTTGCTATAGCCCAAACCTGAGCCGTCAAAGGATTACAAGCCGACTTGTACAAACCAAAAAAATTCCAACACAATCCACTAATTACCCTTCAATGCAAGCCGGTCTGTACATTCTCAACGTGTGTAATTTTCTTTCCAAAAATTGAAAGTTTTTGTTTTTATGAGCTATGTTGTTTTTGTGATTTCCAAGTGTAAGAATAATTTTGATGGCATCATACTTTCATCGTCGAGAACTTGAAATCAAAAAACGCACTATAGCTTTCCATCTTATAAGGCAAACCCATAACTTAAATACAATTCACCAATCGTGTCTTTTATTAACAAATTTACTGGATAGCAATTGGTCACTTAGTGTTTCCACAAATTTAACCATTTTTCGTAAGAAACTAAAAAAAAGTTACACCGTTTGACCGTGCATCAACCCACCAAACGTAAGCTTTTTATTAAAAAATTCAGTGAACTTCTGCAGACGCTTGACCTGCTGTTGCTTGGTGAACGACCCCACATTTTAAAAACAATAGATTTATGGGTCTCTGTCTAACTTCCTAGAAATGAATTACCGCGCTGTTGTGTACCTAGTGTTTCTGTATCTGCTATCCACTGTTTCTTTTTCAGCATAAAATATTAATTATATTTAAAGGATCCCAAAATATTCAATTTATATTCAATTTTTTTAATTTTGAGGAGCGTGGAGCTAGAAAGGTTGGGAAATGTTGAACTACACATAACAAACGACAGGCAATTTTATTTACATGTTCAGCACATAAAAATAGATAATAATGGGAATATTCATGAGTCCTTTTTGGCATAATATATCGGTAATATTCAAGATGACATATTTTCAACAAACATTTGTGTAATTTTTATTTCATTTCTTTCATAAATACATAACATTTACGTGAATCAAACACTTTCCCCGAGCTTTTAAAATGCTATATCTCTCAGGGTCCACGAATACGGGTGCAGAATATTTATTCGCTGTTGGCAATGTTATTCTCTCCCCCTTGTATTGCGACTAGGTCGCAACTAAAAAGGGCAAGGCGGCCCGTCGAAGCCTTGAAATATGGCCGCAGTGGTCCTCGATCCAACTCTATTACAAGAGTCAGGGGAGCACAAGTTTGCGATCTTTGCAATCTATCGCAAGTCGGTGTTATGACTTTAGTTCACTGTTCTGTTCATATTGCATGACATTAATGTTTTGTAAACGTTTTTTATTAGTCGCTTATAAAAAGTAATGTGAATTCAAATTTGCATTCATTTGATAAACCAACGTTATTTTAAACTGTTTCTTATTGAATCTTACTTATACAAAATTTCAATGAAAGGAAAAAAAAAATATCAATTAAATTTCCGAAAATAGAGAAAATTCTGATAAAGCAGAGGTTGTGTCACAAATATGGTTACGCTTGTTAGATACCCATATTTTCCCAGTAGAATCTTGATTACATTTTTGGTGCTTTTTACTATCTCGCCTTACAAAGACTTCGTAAGAATAAAAGTTATGTAATCGTGCGTAGAAAATCGCCTATATTTTATCTTCTTTGAATCAACTCTGGAAAATAATAATAAAAACTGTAACTGACCATTGTAGAAATCACGACCATTGATGGAATATCAAATTATTTCGCGGGATTGGTCAATAGGGATAAAAAAATATTTATGTCAATGTTTAGAAATATTTCATTTCTTCGTCATGGCTAGAGTACAAAAACAAATCAACAATGCATGAAGACAACAAACTAAAATTTAATACTCCATAAATATATACGTTTATAAACAAAGAACAACATATAGAAAGTATTTAGTGTTGACACATTTGCATCAGTATTCCACAGAATGTTGTGGTCAAGTTACATTGTTATTCTGACATGTTCCTAACCGGAAACGCATGGATGGAGTGGCTGGAGCGGATGCTTCATTTATTTCAACAATTCTCATTCATTTGCGTCTTATTCCGGGGCCCCATTCAGACTTGGCCTGGGATGGAACCACGTGCTGTAGCATCTCCATGTGGAGTTGAGTTTGGTGGCTGTAAAAAAGGCTGGGCGTGTATTAGTAAGGTGTGTACTTTCTATATTTTTTTATAACCGTACATGTCAGAAGATTGTTAAATTTTAGTTTGTTTTCCTCATGCATTGTTTATTTGGCTTTGTACTTTGCATGAAGAAAATAAATATTTTGAAACGTTGGCATAACCAATTTTTGCTTTATTCATATTTACCAATTCCGTGAACTAACTTTATAAAAAGTGTAATGAATGAAATTTAATTTTATGTAAATTTTGTTTGATTTGTACTAGCTTGTTCATCCGTTAATGTGAAGCGAATTACCATGTTACTCAGAAATCTGAACTTCTTAACTTTCGTGAATGAGTAGAAAGCAGATGAATTTTATTTTCAACCAAGTGTATGTTTAAGGCAGTATCAATTTTCTCAAGCTGATTAATTAAATCAACGCTACTTTGCTTCACGCTTCCGTCTGTTTTCTCTAGGCGGTCGAACACAGATGTCCCCGTTTCCAAACTAAGATTTACAGGCTTTCCGCAAGCTCTCCAGTTTTATTTCCTGCTGGTGGAAATGCATTATTCGTTGGACTCGCGTTCCCATTGGTCACGAGAATTAACGAAGCAATCTGGCGCCGATCGCTGCGCGTTCTGGAACTCCGAGTGCGGTCCTGCGGACGACGTCGCAATGGAATCCGTTTAACGGTATATCTATCTCATGCTTCGCTTCCCGTTCCGCACTGTCTCATTATTCCCATTCTGCTTCCTCCGACCAGGCCATGCTGTCCTGCCCGCCTGACCGTCTCCTCGGGCCGGGCGCATGGACTCGACCGGTGTTTTGGGCTAGCCGTCTGACAACTGCTGACTGGCCGTTATGTCCTTATTTGAGTGATTTAAGATGTTTTCCATCGTTAGAGCGTGGCGTGTTCCTCTCGCGCTGGTGCTAATATCTCGCGCCGACTACTGTAGTTAGAGGGACATTCGTCTACAGTTGCACATCTCCCATGTGGGGGACACTGGCTCCGTCGCCGCTTTAGCTAGAACAAGGATTCCGATGTTTCTGTGTGTCAAACTGGTTTCCCTTGACAGAGTGTGGTAGTGGGAGAGTGAATATAAGAGAGGAAGGGTGTTTGTGGAGCGTCCTATTGGTGTGGGTGGATTGGTAACTGAGGAATCAATAAGAAGATCGGTCTACCGGGTTCTTGGTCGTTTTTGTGAGGGAGCTGTTCCGGGCATCTGGCACCTGTTTATTTATTTTGTAAGAAACATTGGAAACTGTGGAGCAGAGTTTGCAGGATCCTATATATGTGGTTTCCGGTTTGTTTCTTAGTGACATGTTTGTGGTTAATTACCTTCTATTTGTTAACTTGAGTGTTCGATGTATTAGTTCCGTGTCGTTCGTTATTTTTGGCGCTTTGCAAACTGTAATTCATGTATGGCTGGCCAATATACTTATTGAGGTGAAGTGTTAAATTAGATATTGATCTGTTTTTAATGTTGACATCTTTATAATTAATTTTGTAATAATGGTTTTGTGTGAAAAATGTGATGAAGACTCCCTTTAAAATTTTATGGGTTTATCTTCTAAACTGATTTTGTTTTTTTTGTACGTTATACGGGATTGATTACCTTTGAGTGTTATCGCGTTTTGTTGCGTGGCGGTGTATTACTACAATTTACGGTTCGACTTAAGCAATACTAAGGAATCAAGTGAAGTGTTTCAATTATCCGAGTACCATATTTGTACCGAATATTGATACGAA
This sequence comes from Gryllus bimaculatus, assembly GCA_017312745.1. Classification (NCBI taxonomy): domain Eukaryota; kingdom Metazoa; phylum Arthropoda; class Insecta; order Orthoptera; family Gryllidae; genus Gryllus; species Gryllus bimaculatus. The sequence goes on from BOPP01000003.1 coordinate 16,861,820, forward strand.
GTAGTCAGTGGTGGAGGTTTATAGGTTACTACTTGAACTTCAGTTTAAAATGTGTAGTTCAGTTTTACGGTTTAATATTGATGTTAATTGTCCTGATCCTTTTTAGTGGAGAAAGGTAATTGGCTTAAGGTGGATTTATCTTAAATAATTTTGAAGAGTTAAATTGAAAGTATGTCATTATTTATATAGTGTAACTTTTATTGCATTTTTAAAAAATAGATTAATGCTATTTAAACTTCTAGTAATCTTATTCTCACTCCCACTTTTACTTGCTTGCGTTCGAATACCAAATTTTAGTGAGGGCCATGTATTTTGATTTATGTGCTAGTCTTCTGCCTGCGCATATTCCTTGATACTTGTTGTGACTAAGATTAATTTTGTCGTATTGATTGTGTTTTCACTTATTATGTCATTTGTGTGTATTTGCATTTTGTGAATCTTTGAGAGTACATTTTCTATTTTCTAAAGTTATGATTTAAGTTTTTAGTAAATCTTATACATTTTTGGAGATTAAGTTGATCTTCTTTGGTTGTCCATACTAAATTCTAATGGTGTTTCTTGGCGAGTTTAAGATGTATTAGAATGGCTTCAGTACGATTGTTCAATTTTATGGTTTATAAATTTATTTTCCTTGAACCATAGCATAGCCAAAATGTTGGGCAGCTTCTGCCCAAGGATCAGTTACATTTTATTGCAATCCCTGAAATTTTGAGTCAATGGGACTTCTTAACGTTTTGACCGTTGGTGTACCTGCTGACAAATTTCCTAGGTAACATGTTTCAGATCAGCTCGTTTGAATCTAGTTGTCTAGATTCATCGTCCTCTAATCTATTTAATTGGACAATTAAGTTTATGATATATAATACTCTTCTCATGACTATACCCGAGCCATAGTGCAGCTATTGTGTTAGCTGAAATTTTCCGAATTCACTTGAATAGTCTGGCTGACAACCAGTCTTGCAAGAAATTTATAGAATTTTGACTTGTCTTACGGCCACAGTCTATGTTCCTTATTACTAGTGATTAATAATATTCATGTGAAAATTTGACTGATCGAAGTAATATTCTTTCGTTTGGTCAAGAGTTTTTGATGTAATGAGAGTGTGTAGAGATGAAATGGGAGATCAAAGTAAATCCTGACCAAACTCGAGTATGTCGTGATATTGTACGTTTTAATAATAAACAGTTTTTTTTGTAGGGTTATTTTGATACAATATTTTAACGTTAAATTGGCGAGAAGAAGATCTCGCATATGGTTTATTTACCACTCTAAGTGATCCACGGGGCGTTCTCAATTTAGCCATCTTCAAATTTTTCACGGCATTTTAAATTGCTTGTAAGCGATCAAATTATCCAATTATACTCTTGTATTTTAGGGCTGAATAATTGGTAGCAAGTTCTAATGAATCACTTTAATTATGATTTTTTAACAATTTGTGACAAATAATGAATATGTGAGCATTGAATCACATGCACGCATGATTCCTATTATTTTGTCGGATTTGTTTATGATTATACGAAAAAGTAAGATAGAAGAAAACCTCGATTATTAAGTTGGTAATGGAGAGAGGGGTTTTCGCGGCGGGGTATTATGAAGACTGCACTGATATATGAGGATACATGATTTCCTAATCATTGTGAGCACGTTTTTGAGTAAAACTCTCGAGTTGCGTATGTGCGATTGTGTGAGATGTTTGCGGTTCCGTCACCCACGGCGTACAACATGCCGTGCACCGAATCGAGACCTATGTCAGTTTGTTTCATTACAAAGGTAGTTTCTTCTGATGTAGGGAGCTGAATCATTTGTTTTCCGGATCGGCAAAAGATTCAGCAAAATTTTTCCAAAACTGTAGTTTTTTCATATTTTGGTCATTGCGATAGTTAGGTGAAGGTGTTGCATTGAATGAACCGAACGCTCTTCCGCTAAATGATTCTTGTAGCTGACGTTCTAATTAAACAACAGCACTTTCTAATGGACATTTTTGCCTCATACGTCATAATTTTCTTTCGCAGTTGGCACACTGATGGTTGACATTATGTTGGTAACAATTGAATTACCGAAGTTAAATAGCCTACAGTTTATTTTTAATTTAGATTCGATATGACGTTACTTTTAAAATAGATATTTGTTTGCCGAAAAAACTACGAACAAATTGTTCAAAGAAAGGTATATATCTGTAAATAATTTGAACAGTGAATAGTGGAGAAATACTTAATAAGTATGAAGATGAAGCGTTATGTTTTGACTTCCTCATTTTACGTTGAGTATTAAATACTTTCTATTCCAATGAATTGTGACCACAATTTTCTTCTTGATTATAAGTTAACTATCCTATTATTCACATAAACATACAAGCAGTCGGCTTTAATGTTCTCGATCGTGGCATAACGGCTAGATCGCATTCAATGAACGATGGTAGTAGAGCTAATTGTGATGGAAAGAAGATAGTTGAACACAAATTAGACCGTATTGTTGAAATTTTTAAATCTCTCTTCAAACATATGTTAGGAGTTAGATAAAATGGAAGTGTGCAATTGTCATCAGGATTCATCATTCTCAAAGTTCAGGTGTAAAAGCAATATTTGCGTAGAATTTTGGGAACTAATTGTAATAAGATCTGCATTTTTGATAATTGCAAATTGTGCTATAGTGCATTTTTTTGTAGATATGGCAAAGAAAAACAGCAAAGTACGCTGTACTAAAAATTAAGCTATTAGCATCAAAATCCTGGCAATAATTTGTTACGAGGTTGTTATTAGATTTGAAATTGACAATATAGCTTTAACATATTATACTTCGATGAAGGGTATTAATACATTAGGCCTATTTGGTGTTGGGAACTTTGACCTTGAGTTATTACTATTTTCAGTCTCTTATATTAAGTGGCTGTCCAGTTCAATTGCTTCAGATTTACTGAAAGAACATTTATTTGAACAAAGCTGTGGCATAAAAGAAATGAAAAATGAAATACATTTCAACACATAGAAGTATTTTTAAAAATAGTTTACAGCGTAGGGCTGCGCCACAATTTACTGTTACGAAGCATGTTGATACGTTATAGAGGATCGAAATAGGACAGTATTCAGTTCTATTTTTTCGAGTTCATAGTACTATTGTTTTACTGAACGTTCAATTTCTAATTTTTCTGCCAAATGTTATGAGCTACTATTTGGTAAGTAAAATGTCCCTGAGTGCAAAAGTACAGTGAGGATGATGCGGTTTAGCTTTTTTTTTTTTTTGCCTTTTTGTGATAAAAAATTAAAAAAAAAAAAAATTTTGTTTAAAATCTGTAATTTTTCTCTTTTGCCCATATTTGCCTACTTTTATTTTCGTCTTGAATTCTAGTTGTGGCAGGTAGCAGTATTAAATTGTGCTGCATTGGAGAATTGTAACATAGACATTGACTGGCGGGATTGTTCTCGTAATCTATTTTTCATCTCGACATTTTTTGTATGTTCAATCACAGACGTGGTCTTTTTATCCAGCGTCTGAATTTTATTTGGAAGTGATGTGTGCTTAAGACATAGATTTTATAGTCTTCGCTATTTTAATTGATTTGATTCTATTACAGGCTTATTATTTTAAGATTTTTTTCGATAGGGGTGGGAGAAAAGTCTTAAGAACTTGCAGGGCTACGTTTTCCATATACTTCAATTCTAGTGGAGAATTTGAAATATCTTTGTATATGTTTGATTTGTCCTCAGGACGTTTGTATTTCTGTATTTTGAATCAAACAAATGTTTTGAAAGATTATTTTTGTGTACTTGCTTAATTCTGTGGTTATTGATTTAGGGTGAGTTTTTCTATTTTTGCTTGGTTTGATAGTTTTTTAAACATAATGTTTGGCATGTGCCTTTGTTTTCAGGGGTAGAATTGATTTAAAAGGTGTGGTAATTAATTTATTTTTCAGCAGAAAGAGCAGTATATATTTTGTATGGTTTCTTTTGTAGCGGTAGAAAGTTTGAGAATAACAAGTTCCAAAAATTACCTTTGCTTCATACAATAATTTGCTGATGCTTGTAATAGCAGAATGTAAAAAATAAGTATGAAATATGTTTTCTTTAAAGTAAGATAGCTTAAAATTAGATTCGGAAGTTAACCTCTTCCTGGATTATATTGGTGGTATTGCTTGAAAACGAAGATACGGTAATTCGGCTGTTTAAACTGTAGTGGATGAATAGTCTCACAAAATTTTATTTCTGAATTATTCGGATTATGGTTAGGGTTTTTATTAGTTTTATAGAAATTTTGGCAAGTCTAGAATATGTTTTTGAGGAAACGGGTAACGAAATTCTTTCTTTTTGAATTAATTTTATTTTAGATTTAAAGAAGTGTCTAGTGTAGTGTCTTTTATCGGAAAGGAGATGTCGATATCGAGGAATTCGATTAATGCCTGGATTTTGTCAAAGTTTTTGTTTGGAAGTGTGGGTAATTTTGATAGGTCTTAAGCTGTTCTATGTTATTGAGGAGTTGGTATGTGATTTAATTTTAATTTTGTTGCTGTATGAAGTGTAGTTATTCCACTACGATTTTTTGGCAACTTTGGCTTGAACATGGGTGATTTTATGATTTTTCTTAGAACTTATTATTTGGATAGGTTGGTAATACTTTTTAAAATTACCTGAGCTCGTTTTTTCTTTGGTCGGTCATGTCTCGTTTGTTTGAAAAGTCTCAGTGGATTTTACTGATGTGAACATGTTCAGTTACTTGTATGCCATTGCTTTCTAAACATAGAATGCTAACCTTATGCTATACCGTGGCTACTAATTCTATTGAGTAAAATTATTTTTAGTGATTTCTTTTTTATATTTTGTTATATTTTTTTTTAAGTGTATATTGAGTATAAAACAAGGAATTTTATTTAAAATCGTATTTAGTGAAGAGCTGTAGGAACAGTTTTTTTGATGTTCACATTGCCAAGATTAGATTTACTAACAAGAGGGCAATACGATGATAGTGACGTCACTTTTTCGTGCCATGTCTTGTCTTTTTTCTTTTTACATATTTTGATATAACGCATGTAATTTACTTATTACGTGATGTTTAATTTAAGAATGTTTTGAAATAGTACAAGATAAATCTTGACTGTATTTTTTTCGGGTATTTAAATTTGAAACATTTGACCCAAGGGGTTCTGTCCTTGATTAGTTTGTGCATTTAAATTAATATTGAATTTCTTGATAAAATGTTTAATAGGAGCTTCGTTTCATGCTAAACTGGACAGTTTACAAATATTTTTGGCTTGATAATATAATTGATGGTAACTTCCTTCTATACACATTGTGTAGATACAACGGACGGGTTATTTTTTTTCCCCCTTGCTTCAACTTTTTGCAAACGACTTAAGATGATTAAATCTTTACTGCCTTCTCAGAAGAATCACCTACGAATCTTAAACAAATTGTCTTTGAAGGATTAGTTTTCTCTTTCGAATGGGTATCATTAGCAATACTGAACTTAAAAGCCTTACTGCCTGAGCGGCTGTATTTTTGCTTATTTGTTATGGGGTTTGGAAGGACAAAAACTTATTTAGTGGAGGTGGTAAAATTTAACTCGTAGTTGTACTACGATTGGTACTACGTTATATTCTATATGGTATTTCAAAGATTATTATGCTTGCATGTTAAGGAAGTTAGGCCAATTTTTAAACTTTTTAGTTTGCTTTGTTGACGTTTGCGTGTGCATTAATATTGTTTAAAGAAAATAGACCAACGTATCATAACGGGGTCATTATTTTCATTTAGTGCGTTATCGTGGTTTTCTGAATTTTCATGGGATATGGTTATGTACATTTTCTTCTTTGGCATATTGGTGAGGGGTTAAACTTTCACGCGTGGTTGACAGCAATATGAAGGGGCTTGTCTGCGGCCTGTTGAAAGGGGAGGTGGCGAGGAGATGTTGCTTTGAGGGGGAAGAGGAGTATTGTGTAGTTGTGGGAGAGAGGAGTGAAGCGGGCGAGTGGTTAACGTAGTTGAGCTTGGAGGGTGGTAGCGGTGATGGATTGAAGGGGGGAGGGGCGGCGATTGGAGTGGAGAAATGGGGTAAATGCGTGGGCGTTTGGATGTTGTGAGGTGGCATGGGGTGCGGAGTGGAGCGGGGTGGAGCGGGTGGAGCGGGGTGGAGCCGCCCGGTGGAGCGGCGTGGAGGGGGTGGAGGCGGGGTGGAGCGGTGTGGATTGGAGCGGGGGGGAGGCGGGTTTGGATACGGGGTGGAGCGGGGTGGTAGCGGTGTGGTAGTCGGGTGGCGCGGGTGTTGGAGAGGGTGGATGCGGGGGTGGAGGGGGGGTGGATGCGGGGTGGAGCGGGGTGGAGCGGGGTGGAGGACGGGGCTGGGCGAAGGAGTGGGGACTAGAGGTTAGACAGTCGCGTCGACCTTGTGCTGGTCCGACGAATACTCCCGTTATGTATTCCCGCCAATTTGGACGTCTGCCGACACTTTTCGCAAAATACGAAGCGAGGAGAGGGAAGAC
>BOPP01000003.1:16868314-16878322 GCA_017312745.1 Gryllus bimaculatus
CCGAATTACCACATGGAGATGCACAGTGAGATTTCAATTTATTTTTCATAACGACATTGATCCTGATTTCTGTCCAAAGAACGTACACCTAGTCTTGAGCTTAAGTTTATTTCTAAATATGTCCTTTAAGAACCCATTAATTAATGAGAACAGTTTTTCATTGTTCTGAAATTAAACTTAAATTGATTATTATGCTTTATTCCAGAAGTGCTTACTGGATGTATTAGTGTAGTAAATTCCTCTTTTGTCCGGGCTATCTTCGAATTTCGGTATTTGTGCAATGTTTGGGATGGTTTCTAATTAGTCGTCGGTATCATTACGAAGCGCGTTGGTGCCAGCAGAAGCTTGCTGTGTCAGGGGACGTCGACGATGCCTTGACGCCGTGTGGGCGGTTTGCTAGATGTTTCAATTGCAACAGCCAGCGCTCGCCGATATATTATCTGACGGGGGGCGTCCAAGCAGACTCCTCCCGCGTTTCAACTGCTGTAATCGATTGAACATTAAAAAAATCTTTACGGATTTTGGAGAATGAGTGGACGCAGAGTATTTAAAAATAAGAAATCCTTTTAAAATCTGGATCTTATTACACCAGTACGTTCCAGTCTCTTGTTCTATGGTACATCAGAAACGTGCTTCCTCTTTCAGCTTGCAGAAACATATACCGCATTTGTCTCTTCCAAAATTGAAAATATGAAGTCTTACTTACTTAGATGACTAAAACAGCCATCAGAATTTGTTTGCGACTTCGCTCATTACATGCTGAACATGATGTTGAAACTTGATGTTTTGTGGAGAAATTACATCAAGCCAGAGATAATCTGGCAACGCCTCAGAATTTGATTGGTGGTAATTGAGATCTTAGAATGGCGCTGAGAATAGGTTGGACTGTTCTTTAGTTTACGCCGGACGGAGGTGGAATTATGTTGACATGAGAAAAAGGGGAAGCAATGTTTGAAATGCTTCTTGGTAAACGTCGTAAAGAAGTGACATCTTGTGTACACCAAGACACAGAAGGAGAGCGAGGAGGTTAAGCGCAAGGCGGTGCCGGACGAGATCAGTAAAAAATTGCTAGTTAGTATGGTATTACTTTCTGCGATTTGGCGTTTGTAAAATCAGGACCTTGATGTTTAATAGTCATATTGTGCGAAAAGAAATAAGACAATTACCTTGTATAATGCCACTTAGCATACAAGATTGATACTTGCAATGACAAGATTGTTTCTGTAACACGTAAAAACTGGCACTTAAACTTTGCTACGGTATAAATCTATCGGTTAATTATATGCTACGTAAAAAAAAGCTTCCATTGATGAAAAAAAAAACCCTGTGTTAACATTAAGTAGTTTAAATCTAAAATCATTAACCAACAACAGACTCAGATACATTATTCCATAAAAACATAACGAATTGTACGAAAACCTCGTGGCAAGAAGTCTGTTGTCGTGCAGGCATGCGAAGTTAAGAATTAGGCAGGTCCAGACGCCAGCGTGGCGGGGGGGGGGGTTGAGATTTGAATAGAAAGGAGCCGCGTGGTGTCCCGAAGGTAGTTTGTTGAACTTCCAAAATCCATGGGTCTCAAAACTGCGTGCAGCGCGGCTTGTCACATGGCGGGAGTCGCGCAGCGAACATAAGATGACGTCGCATGTTCCGTGGGTGGAAGGTATTATTATGCGACAGTCCAAGACGCCGAGGGTGGATTGACTTGTGAACCTCGTGCCAAAACCTAGTGTTTTTGTATCTGCTTATCCACTGTTTCTTTTCAGCATAAAATATTAATTATATTTAAAGGATCGCAAAATATTCAATTTGTTGAATGAGGTGGAGCTAAAAAGGTGGGCAAAATTTGAACTACACATAACAAACGACAGGCAATTTTATTTAGATGTTCAGCACGTCAAAATAGATAATAAAGGGATATTAATGAATACATTTTTGGCATAATATATAGGCTAATATTCAAAGATTACATATTTTCAAACAAACCATTTTGTAATTTTATTATTTCTTTCAGAAATACATTAACGTTTACGGTGAAATCAAATACTTTCCCCAAGCTTTTTACAATCTATATCTCTCAGGATCCACGAAACGGCTGCAGGAATCTTTTTTGCTTTTGCAATGTTTATTCCTTGTATTGTTGACTAGGTTCGCAACTAAAAAGCAGCGGCCCGCTCAAGGCCTTGAATATGGCAACCAAGTGGTCCTCGATCCAACTCGATTACAAGACTCAGGCTGTGCACAATTTCGCGATCTTTGCAATCTATCGCCAGTCGGTGTCATGATTTTAGATTCACAAGTTCTGCTCATTTCGCATGATCATTATGTTTTGATAATCGTTTTTTTATTAGTCGCTTATTAAAAAGTAATGGAATTCAACTTTGCATTCATTTGATAACCAACGTTTTTTAACGTGTTACTGTTATTGACAATCTTTCTTACCCAAAAAATTTCGAATGAAATGAAAAAAGTATCAATTAAATTTCCAAAAAAGGGAAAATTTGACAAAAGCAGAGTTGTGTCACAAATATCGGTTACGCTTGTTTAGATTACCCATATTTCCCATTAACAACAATCAATTAAATATATTCATATGGACACTGTCTCATTATGATTGGAAATGTTCATTTCTTGCATTGATTTGACGTCTATATGCACCGTATCCAATGATATGAGGTAAATTTGATGAAATGTGTATCACTGTCTTAACACAACACACATTATTTCTTTTCATATTTATTCCGAAGATTGTTAATTTTTAGTTTGTTGCCCTCATTGTGTTGATTGTCTTTGTCCTTTGAATTGAAGAAAATAAACTATTACGAAACGTTGGCATAACTAATTTTTGCTTTAGCCAATTTACCAATTCCGTGAACTAATTCATTAAAAGTTAATAAATGAAATTTGATTGTAATTTTTTATTTACAGCTTTTCATCACTTATAATGAGCGGAATTCACCCCATTTACCCTAAATTAACTTCCCTACTTTCGTGAATTAGTGTCAAGCAATGAATTAATCACACAAGGTGTTCAGCCAATGTCCAATTCCCCACCTGAATACAACATCAACACACTTACTCAAACCTCCGTCTGTTTCTCAGCGTCCGAACACAGGACTTCCCCCGGTTTCCAAAACAAGATTTACACTTTCCGCAAGCCCTCCAGTTTATTCCTGCTGGTGGCAACATGCATTATTCGTGACGTCGCGTCTTCCCATTGGTCACGAGAATTAACGACAGAACTTCGGCGCCCTTCCTGCCGCTCTGAACTCCGAGTGCGGTCGCGACGACGCCCAACAGGAATCGACCGTAACGGATATCTACCTCTCCGACTGCTCGCTCCGTTCCGACCTGTTCCATCCAATTCCACCTTCCCCCGGTCCCACCCCCACCTGCCCCGCCTCGACCTGTCCTTCCTCGGCCCGGCCCGCCATGACCTCACCCGTGTTTTCGGCAACAACTACTACTGGCCGTTAGTCCCATTTGAGTAGAAAATGTTTTCATCGCAGGAGCTGGCGGTGTTCCTCGCGCGCTGGATGCTAATATCCAGCGCCGACCTACACGTAAGTGTACGAGGGACTTTCGTCTACAGGCACCTCTGCCAGTGGGGCACCGCGTTACCTGCAACAAGCGCCATTCTTTCAACTTCGGTTTCCCGACGAGAGTGGTAGTGCAGTGCATACGATTAATTTCGTATAAAAGGTGTGTGCGAGTATGGGGTGGGGATAGGACACGGAAAAAAGAAAGATCGCGCGCGGTCCTTGGTCCGTTTGTGAGGGAGCTGTTCCGGCACTCACCTGTTATTTATTGAAGAAACCATGGAAAACTCGGGAGCAGAGCTACAGGTCGCTATAATGTTCCCCTAGACAGCTGCTGAATTACTTCTATTTAACTAGTGTCGATGATTAGCCGCCGTTCGGACTTTGGGCGCGCAAACGAAATCATGATGGCCTGGCAATAATCAACTTATGAGGTGATGTTAAAATTAAAAAGATCTGTTCAAGTTGACATCTTTATAATTATTTATATAATGGTTTGGTGAAAATGTATAAACTCTCTTTAAAATGATGGGATCCAAACTGATTTTGTTTTTTGTACGTTAAACGGGAAAACACTTCATGTAGCGTTTGAGTGCGTGTATATACTACATTTACGGTTCACAAGCAATACAAGGAATCAATGAATTTCTCAATATCTCGAGTACCATATGTACCAATATAATACAGTAGTCAGCTGTGGAGGTATCTTACCTACTATGAAACTTCATTTAAATGTGTAGTCAGTTACAGGTAATATGTTATGTCTGAATCCCTTAGTGGAAAAAGGGTAGGGCTAAGGGATTTTATCTTACTTTAATTTGAACTTTCAAAAATTAGTTTATGGTCATTATTTAAATATAGAACTTTATTGAATTTTAAAAAAATAATAAACTATTAAACTCTATAAATCTATCTCACTCACACATTGCTGTTCATCAAAACTTTTAGTGAGGGCCACATGTCATTGATTATTGCTTCCTTCTGCCCTGCAGCATACTGATCTTGTGTGACCCAGATAAACTGCGTCCTTGATGTGTTACAATAATACCATTTGTTGATTGCATTTTGTGACCTTGAAGTACATTCTATTCTTAAAGTATCGATAGTTTTAGTATCAATACATCTGGAATTAATTATCTTCTGGTGTCGATACTAAACTATGGTGTTCTGGCGAGTTTAAGAGTAAGAACGCCTCAGACGATTGTCAAAGGTATCAAATATTTCCCTCTGAAAACATAGCATAGCCAAAATGTTGGCAGCTCTGCCCAAGACCAAGCAACTCCTGCAGAGCCAAGACTCCAATTACCGTGGGTACCCTGAACAAATTCAAGTAAATGTTTCAGAAGCCGTTGAATCTAGTTGTCAGAATCATCGTTCTCTAACATTTATTGGACAATCAGTTATGATATATAATACCCTTCTATGACTATACCCGAGCATAGTGCAGCTATGTTTACTTTAAATGTTCCGAATTCCGACTTGAATAGCTCTGGCGACAACCAGTCTTGCAGTAAGATTATAGATTTGATCCTGTCTACGGCACAGTCATTTTCTCTATGTTACAGTGTATAATATCCATGTTAAAACTTTGATGATACGAAGTAATTTCTTTCGTTGTCAAGAGTTTTTTGATGTATGAAGAGTGTGTAGCAATAAATGGGGATACAACGTAAACCTATCAAACTCGAGTAATGTGTGTGATATAGTACGTTTTTTATAATAAAACAGTTCGTTATAGGGAATTTATACAATATGTTAACGTTAAAGGCGAAAGCAAACTTCCGCATATCCTATTACACCACTCAAGTGATCACGGGGCGTTCAATTAATATGCCATTCAAATTTTTCACGCATTTTAAATTCTGAACGATCAAATTATCCAAAAATCTTTAATTTTAGCTGAATAATTTAAGCAGTTACTAATTAATCACTGTGAATATATTTTTTACAATTTGAAAATAATAAATATGTGGACATCTGAATACATCAGCAACCATTATTCTAATTTTGTGCGATTGTTATAATACGAAAACGTAAATAGAATAAAACCTCGATTATTAAGGGTAATGGGAGAGAGGGTTCGCGCGGGTAAATGAAAACCACGATAAATGGAGATACATATTTCACAAATCATTGTACAGTATTTGAGTAAAACTTCAGAGTGTGCGTATGTGCGATTGTGTAGATGTGCGGTTCCGTCACCCACGGCTACAACACTTGCCGTGCACCAATCGAGACCTATCAGGTGTCATTCAACAGGTCAGTCTTCTGAGAGGGAGCTGATCATTTGTTTTCGGATCCGGCCAAAAGATTCACAGAAATTTCCAAAAACGTAGTTTTTTCATATTTTGGCATTGCGATATTAGTGAATATGCCAGGAATGAAACCAACGCCTCCTAAATCGATCTATGTAGCTGACGTCAATTAAACACCAGCACCCTAAGTCATTTTGCTCAATACGCCATAATTTTCTTTCGCGACGTTGGCAACACTGATGTTGACATTTTTAAGTGAACAATTGAATTACCAAGTAAATAGCGCTAGAGTTTGATTTTAATTTAGATTCGAATTATCGTACTTTTAAAAATAAGTTTGCGAAAAACATACGAACCAAATTGTCAAAAAAGGTATTATACTTAAATAATTTGACGTGAATATGGAGAAAACTAGATAGTAAATGAACGTTATGTTTGATTCCTCATATTTACGTTGAGTATAAATACCTATCTACAAATGAATGTGACCCACAATTTCTTCTGATATAAGTTAACACCTTATTCACATAAACATACAAAGCAGTCGCCTTTTAATGTTCGATTCGGGTGCAACGCTAGATTCGCATTCAAAACGATGGATAGAGCAATTGTGGAAGAAGAAGTGAACACAAATTAGACCAAGTTTGTGAAATTTTAATCTCTTCAAACAATTAGGAGAGAAAAAATGGAAGTGTTAAGGCAATCCAGGGTATAATCAAATGTAGTTGTAAAAGATATTGCGTCAGAATTTTGGGAACTAATTGGAAAAGATCTGCATTTTTGCTAATGCAAATGTGCTATGTGCATTTTTGTAGATATTGGCAAAAAACGATCAAACGTAGATGTACTAAAACTTAACTATTAGCATCAAAGTCTGCAAATATTTGTTACGGAGGTTATAATTTTGAAATTGCAATAAGACCAATTCATATCTCGAATGAAGGTAAGATACAAGGCCATTGGTGTTGGGGAACTTTTGAACGTGAGTATAACATTTTCAGCTACGTATATTCATAGGTCAGACCAATGCCAGATACTGAAAGAACATATTTGAACAAAGCTGGGCATAAAAGAAATGAAAAATGAAATACAATTTCAACACATGAAAGTATTTTTAAAATAGTTTACAGCGTAGGCGGCGCCACAATTTACTAGTTACGAAGCATGTTATCACGTTATCAGGGATCGAAATATGAAGTACTCAGTCTATTTTTTCAGTTCAAACATTTTTACTAACTTCAATTCTAATTTTTCGCAAATTTATGACCCCATGGAAGTAAAAATGTCCCTGAGTGCAAAAGTACAGGAGGATATCAGCAGTTTCCTTTGCTTGAGTTATCTGAAATTTCTCTTTTGCCATATTGCCACTTTCATCGTCTTCTGAATCTAGTTGGGAGGTACATGCAGTACAACTTGGGCTGCCATTACGAATTGTAACATAGACATTCACTGTCCGACGTTCCAATCCATCTTCATTGACATCTTTTTGTAGTCAACCAACAAAATCGTCTTTATCAACGTTCTGAAATTTGGAAGTGATGTGGCTTCAGACAAGCTTTTATAGCTCGCTATTTTATGATTTCTTCATTACAGGCTTAATCCAAGATTTTTGCAGAGAAAAGTCTTAACGAACTTGCAGGTACGTTTTCCCAAACTTCACATTCTGTGAGAATGAATCATCTTATGATATGCATTTTCAGACGTTATTTCATTGAATCAAAACAAATGTTTTGAAAAATATTTTTGTACCTTCGCCTTAATTCATTGGTTATATTAAGGAAGTTTCATTAGCGGTAGATAGTAAACAAATGTTTGGCCATCCTTTGTTTTCAGGGTAGATTATAAAAGGTGTGTAAATATTTTATCCAGCAGAAAAGCAGATAATGTAGGTTTTTTTATGTACAATATAAAAAAGTTGAGAAACAATTCACAAAAATTACCTTGCTTCATCCAAACATCTGATTGCTTGTAATAGTCACATGAAAAATATGAAATATGTTTCTTTAAATAAATACTTCAAAATTAAAGGAATTAACCCTCTTCCTGATTAATTCGGTCGGTATTCTGAACACGAGAAACGGTAATTCCATGTTCCACTGTAGTGGATGAAATGTCTCACAAAAATATTGAATATCGGATTATGTTAAGGGTTTTATTAGCATAAAATGGCAGTCTAAATATGTTTTGAGGAAACGGGAACGAATCCTTTTTGAAAATTTATTTTACGATAAAAAGTGTCAGTGACGTGCTACGGAGAGAGATGTCGAATCAGGAACGAAAATGTCCTGGATTTGTCAAATTTTTGTGAAGGTGGAATTTTGAAAGGCAAGCTAGATCTATTATTGAGTAGTAGAACTGATTTAATTATGTTTGTATGAAGGAGTCTACACACATTTTGCAACTTTGCTGAACCATGGTGATTTTATGATTTTTCTTAGAACTTTATTTTGGATAGTTTGTAATACTTTAAATTACCTAAATTACCCTTCGTTTTTCTGTCTCATGTCTCTGTCTGAAAAGTCTCATGACTGATGTGAACATCAGTACTATGCATTGCCTTTCTAACCCTAGAATGCTAACCTTATCTATACCCGTGCATACTAATCTAGAGTAAAATATTTTAGTGATTTCCCTTTTTTAAATTTTGTTTATTTTTTAAGGAATATTGAAGTATAAAAATAAAGGAATTTAATTAAAATCGTATAGTGAAAATGTAGGACACAGTTTTTTTGATGTTCACGACAAATAATTTACTAACAAGAAGGGCAATACATGATAGTGCATCACCTTTTCGTGCCATGTCTTCCTTTCTTTTTTACAATTTGATAAACGCATGTAAAGTACTTCAATTACTGATGTTAATTTAAGAATGTTGTAAAACGTACAAAAAAATCTTCGTATTTTTCTTTCGGGATTCAAATTTGGAACATTTGACCCAACGGGCCTGCTCCCTTGATTAGTTGGTGCCTCAAATTATATGAATTTCTTGAAAAAATGTTCAATAGAAGCTTCGTCATGCAAACTGGACATACAAAATTTTTTGGCTTAAAATAAATTGCTGTAACTTACTGCTATACACATTTTAATACCAACGACGGGTTATTTTTTTCCCTGCTCAACTTTTAGCAACACTAACGATGATTAAAACTTACTGCCTCTCAGAAAATCACCAACGAAACGTAACAAATGTCTTTGAAGGAAGTTTCTCTCGAATGGGTATATAGCAAACTGACTTAAAAGCTTACTGCCAGCGGCTGTATTTGCTATTTGCTATGGGGTCGGAAACAAAAAAATTTGGGAGGTGGTAAAATTAACTCGTAGTTGTAACTACGAGTTACTACCATTATACTATGGTATTCAAAGATTAATTATGCTCGGCAGTTAAGGAATTCTGGCCAAATTTTAAACTTTTAGTTTGCTTTGTTGACCGTTGCCTTAACAAGAAAGAAAGACGACCAACTCATAATAACGGGGTTATTAGTTTTCATAGCAGACATCTGCGATACTCCTATCTGGTTCTGAAATTTCATGGGAAGGTCTCGCATATCTGCTTCTGGCATATCTGGTGAGGGGAAACCTTCACCGTGTGGTTGACAGCATCATCGCAAGGGCTGCTGGCGGCCTGGTGAAAGGGGAGGGTGGCAGGAGATGTTGCTGAGGGAGAAAGGAGTATTGGAGTTGGGGGAGAGAGGTCTTCCCTCTCCTCGCTTCGTATTTTGCGAAAAGTGTCGGCAGACGTCCAAATTGGCGGGAATACATAACGGGAGTATTCGTCGGACCAGCACAAGGTCGACGCGACTGTCTAACCTCTAGTCCCCACTCCTTCGCCCAGCCCCGTCCTCCACCCCGCTCCACCCCGCTCCACCCCGCATCCACCCCCCCTCCACCCCCGCATCCACCCTCTCCAACACCCGCGCCACCCGACTACCACACCGCTACCACCCCGCTCCACCCCGTATCCAAACCCGCCTCCCCCCCGCTCCAATCCACACCGCTCCACCCCGCCTCCACCCCCTCCACGCCGCTCCACCGGGCGGCTCCACCCCGCTCCACCCGCTCCACCCCGCTCCACTCCGCACCCCATGCCACCTCACAACATCCAAACGCCCACGCATTTACCCCATTTCTCCACTCCAATCGCCGCCCCTCCCCCCTTCAATCCATCACCGCTACCACCCTCCAAGCTCAACTACGTTAACCACTCGCCCGCTTCACTC
>BOPP01000003.1:16885128-16933168 GCA_017312745.1 Gryllus bimaculatus
ACCTCAACAGTAAACTGACATTCTCCATGCGAAACAGACATCGTCACACTTTCATGAATTAAGAAACCATAACCTTGCCATTATATTTCATATAAATGATCATTTCTTTCCTCACACTACCAAGCCCCCCCCCAAAAAAAATGGAAACGTCATTGGGTTTAATCTCCAAATGTAAGAGTTAGGGAAACATATGTTGTAAATATTGTGTTATCTGACATGTCAAGCTTTGGTCTGGCCAGTGATAAAAATTAAATAAAGAACATAAATATAGTTCGCGCAATACAGGCAATGGCAAAGAGTAAAACAATCGTCTGCAAAAGCTAAAACCGCTGCCAATCAGATTAAAACCGTAGTTTACAAATTTTTTTTTTTATATGGTAACTGTTTTTTGTACACCGACCGCTATGCCTTTCCCAGAAGTCATGCCTCAACCATCTCTTGGACTGGCCCTGTGGGTAATCCTCGCGAGAAGCGTGAGTTTCCAGGAAAACCAGTTCCCAGCTCCACCGCGCGGTTCGATCGTATAAGCCTTTCCGGCCGGCGCGCACGCGTTCGCGTTTGCCGACGCAGTTTTAAACGCGATTCGAATGAACAAGCCGGACCAATACCCCCGCGAAAGCCCGTCCATGCCATCTGCTGGGGTCGCACGATAACCCGGCGAGCCGGTTCGAGACGAATTTTCGGCGACCGGGCGGATAATCGCTTCGGACCATTTTTTTTTTTTTCATGTAATTTTTCTCTCTCTTTGCAGCTATCCATGCTTTGCTGAAAACGCGTAAGCAATATTCGCGCACGTTTGGCCTCTTCTTAATTAAATTCAGATGATGCCATTTGCATAACCAGGCAATGCAGACTTCCAGCGTGAACAAGAGCGAATAGTGACTGTGAGTGTGAGTGAGGTGGGGAGGATGGGCGGGAGATTGGAAGAGGGAGGGGAGACTGAGTCTGATATCTCGAGTTAGACGGTGGCTCCGGCGGCGAGGGATGGGAAACAATGCGTGCCTTTTCCGTCCTCATCCTCCGCCTCCTCCCGTCCTCGGAGCTTAGTCTTACTCGCTAGCGAGCCTGTGGTGCGCAGCCGCTCACAAGCGTTTTCGACCACAGGCGAGCTTTCAGATGGTGCCTGCAATGCTGCGTTCTTAGACCGTTTCAGCTTATAAAAAATTAATTCAACGTTAGGTTTGCAAAACCCGTTCAAGGGCCTATTTTTGTTTAATTTTGCTGACCCCGTGAAAAATGCCGGCCGTTGCGATGGCACTGTATACGGCCGGTCCCGTGACAAGAAAATTGAATGGCTAATAAACGATGAAGGGTAACTGGAGCATAATGTCATAAATGAACGTTTGCGTATTATCAATTTTCAGAGTTTTTTCCATTGAAACATATCAGGTGTCGCCAACAAAGAGAAGCCTGTCGAGAAGTCAGCTTATTGATTACGCTTCACAATTCAGAGTTCACCTGTTCACCCCAAACTGAAAGTCGCGTATTGCGCTTTCTCTTCAATAATTACAAAAATATTATTCGTGATTTGAAGTTGCTTGAAATTTTTCTCTAATTGAATATATCACAGAACTAACTAGCAGATATTTTGTGAATTTCCAAAAAAACGATTCCTCGATATTAGCTTGGCCTAATTTTCAGAAGGTAGTTCTGGCTCAGATTGCAATTTGTACAAGTACCATTTCATTCTTTCCAATTGAAGATCAATTGCATTTCACATTTCTATTTTAATAATGATACTGTAAAATCTCCATTTTTATTTTTTGAAGTAGCGGTTTTGTAGTGACAACAATTTTATGTCCTTTAACCAAAACATATTTGTCCCATGAAAAATAACTGCCCCACAAGCACATATTTTCTTGTTTATATTTTAAATATTTCAATTTAAAAATTCAGAGTTTCAAGAATCCTCGCAATTTTCTTTTACGTCCTATTTTGATTATATCTGAAGCGAAATAAATAAAAAAAAACTTGGAACTATTTTTGAGAAAATTTTGAAATGTTAAATCGTCATATGAAAATCATTAGAGATTAAGACACAAGCTTATAAAACCCAGGGACGCCGACGCCAACGAACCCCGAAACTGAAACTGAATGATATAATATAAGAATTAATGCAGAGTGTTCGCGTGGCGTGCATTTCCAGGTCACTCTCCACTCAAGCAGGTCTTGAAATCGCTCTAAGTATGCTTGTTTCAGCTGATTCGTGGAGTAAATGGAAGTATGTACTTCTAAAGTAAAATAACCCTCTTGTAGCAAGCGTTTTAAAACGCTTATACTTTTATACCCAAGGTAATTTTGTGAGTAATGCTTAACTCTCGGTGACAAACTCTCAAACTTTTACTCTTGTTGTTGGTGAAAACCGGCCCTAAAAGGCAGTAATTTAACTTTCATTGCCAAGATTTAATCTACGTTTTCAATGTCACCGTCCCACAGTAAGAGTTTCAGTCGGCACCCATGCAAGTTCCGATATTTTCGTAAAGTACTAACAAAGGACAAAAAAATTTTTAAGGGAAAAAAATTTTGGGAAATCCCTTCTTCTTTTCCTTAGTTTTGTGGTGATGATGGGGGGTGAAATGACTAACATAAATACAACCATGTCCGAGGCGAGACTCGAACCCGCGAGTTCTTCGGTCGGAGATCGCTACTGAACTTTCCTTCTGAACTTCGAACTGAACCTTGAACCATTTCAAAATAAATTTCTCCGTAAAATCACAAAGACCCTTGGTTTGTCCAAAATAATCACCTTCACGGCGATCTTTGCAATCAACGTTTGATATCGTTCGTATCGCAACATCTCCCTACGCCTCCCTTCAGCCTCAACTATAACTGCCATTCTCCTGGAACAGACATTGTCACACTTTCAAAGAGTTAAGAAACCATACCTTCATAATTTCATAAAATGATAATTTATTTTCCCACACTACCAAAGCCATCCCCCCCAAAAAAAACTGGAATCTAATTAGGTTAAACTCAAATGTAAATAGGGAAACATATGTTGTAAATATTCTGTTGTTATCTGACATGTAAAGCCTTTTGGCTGGCCAGTGAATAGAAATAAATAAAAAATAAAATATAGTTCGCAATACAGGCAAGGCAAAGAGTAAAACAATCGTCTGCAAAGTAAACCACTCCAATCAGATTAAAACCGTAGTTACAAATTTTTTTTTATATGTAACTGTTTTCTTGTACACCGACGCTATGCTTCCCAGAAGTCTGCCTCAACCATCTCTTGACTGCGCCCTGTGAGTAATCCTCGGCGAGAGCGTGAGCTTTCCCGAAAACCCGTTCCCAGCTCCACCGCGCGTCGATCCGTTAGAAGCCTTTCCGGCCGGCGCGCACGCGTTCGCGTTTGCCGACGCAGTTTTAAACGCGATTCGAATGAACGAAGCCGGACAATACCCCGCGAAAGCCCGTCATGCCCATCTGCTGGGGTCGCACGTAACCCGGCGAGCCGGTTCGACGAATTTTCGCGACCGGGATATCCGTTCGACCATTTTTTTTTTTCATGTATTTTTTCTCTCTCTTTGCACTATCCCATGCTTTGCTGAAAACGGTAAGCAAATATTCGCGCACGTTTGGCCTTTCCTAATTAAATCAGATGATGCGATTGCAAACTCGGCAATGCAGACTTCCAGCGTGGAAAAAGAGGAATGAGGACTGTGAGTGGTGGAGTGAGGTGGGGGAGGGATGGGGCGGGAGATGGAAAGGGAGGGGAGGACTGAGTCTGAATCTCGTTAGGCGGCTGGCTCGGCGGCAGAGGGATGGGGAAACATGCGTGCCTTTTCCGTCCTCATCCTCCGCCTCCTCCCGTCCTCGGAGCTTGTTTACTCGCTAGCGAGCCTGTGGTGCGCAGCCGCTCACAGCTGTTTTCGACCACAGCGAGCTTTCAGATGGTGCCTGCAATGCTGCGTTCTTGCTCGTTTCGCTGATTAAAAATTAATTGCAACGTTAGGTTTGCAAACCCGTTCAAGGGCTATTTTTGTTATTTTGCTGACCTCGGGAAAAATGCCGGCCGTTTGCGATGGCACTGTATACGGCCGGTCCGTGACAGAAAATGTGATGGCTGATAAACGATGAAGGGTAACTGGAGCATAATGTCATAATGAACGTTTCGTATTATCAAATTTTCAGAGTTTTTTCCATTGAAACATATCAGGTATCCCACAAAAGAGAAGCCTGTCGAGAAGTCAGCTTTTGATTAACCTTCACAATGTCAGATTCACCTGTTCACCGCCAAACTGAAAGGTGGTATTGCGTTCTCTTCAATAATTACAAAAATATATTCGTGAATATTTTGAAGTTGCTTTGAAATTTATTCTCTGAATTGAATATATCACAGAACTAACCAGATATTTTGTGAAATTTCCAAAAAAACGATTCCTCGATGATTAGTTGGCCTAATTTTCAGAGGTAGTTCTGGCTCAGTTGCAAGTTTGTACAAGTACCATTTTCATTCTTTCCATTGAAGATCAATTACATTCACATTTTATTTTAAATAAATGCATACTGTAAAATCTCCATTTTTATTTTTTGAGTAGCGGGTTTTGTGTGAGCAACAATTTTATGTCTTTAACAAACATATTGTCCCAGAAAAATAAAGGTGCCCCTACAGCACATATTTTCTTGTATTATTTGAAATATTTCAATTTTAAAAAATTCAGAGTTCAAGAATCCTCCACTTTTCTTTTACGTCTATTTGGATATATCTGAGCAAAATAAATAAAAAAAACTTGGAACTATTTTTGAGAAAATTTTGAAATGTTAAATCGTCATATGAAATATTAGAGATTAGACACAAGCTTATAACACCAAGACGCCGCCAAGAACCCCGAAACTGAAATGAATGATATAATATAAGGAATTAATCAGAGGTTCGCGTTGGCGTGCATTTCCAGGGTCACTCTCACTCACAGGCTCTTGAATCGCTCTAAGTATTGCTTGTTCAGCTGATTCGTGGAGTAAATCGGAGAGTATGTACTCTTAGAGTAAAATAACCCTCTACAAGCGTTTTAAAACGCTTATATTTTACCCAAGAGTAACTGTTGTAGAGTAATGCTTAATCTCGGGTGACAACTCTCAACTTTACTCTGTTGTTGGTGAAACCGGCCCTAAAAGGCAGTAATTTACTACATGCCAAGATTTATCTACGTTTTCAATGTCACGGTCCCACAGTAAGAGTTTTTCAGTCGCACCATTGCAAGTTTTCCCCGATATTTCGTAAGTACTAAACAAGAAAATAAGAAATTGAAGTTTCGAAAGCTGAATCCCAACCGACTTGCCTTAAAGCGACAGCGTAGTGATGGCTATAATGTATTAGAAGAGACGCCTGTACGCGTCGTTGGCTTCACGCACGGTACGTGCACAGCGTCGACAAACTCATTTACGTCATCACTCGCACGCATTCCATCCGAGGCTTCGGCTAAAGGTCCGAAAGCTGTGCCTAGGACGCACGTTTGGACAAGACGGGAGCCTCAGCATAAAGCGATTGGGCGTTAGCAGCGACCGCAACGGCTACGCGCGAACTGAACTAGATTCGGCTACTGTAACAACATCGCGAACCTGATGCAACAGTTCCAGCACACCGCAACCCCCTCCTCGCTAGAATCCCACGCCCACAAACATCTACCACAGGGGTGAATCATGAAATTATTTCGGGAGGTGTGTGTGTGTCTCTGCCTCTCTCTATTTCCTCTCCTTTCCGTAATTATTAAAAATTATCAAATTAAATAACTTAATATAATAACGTAATTATATTATGTTGGTTTTTGTCTATGGTTAATATGCCTTATTCTCCAGATGTCTGAGAATATATCCAATAAATCTAATAAAACAAGTCTGAAAATATATCCAATAAATTACTTATTACAGAAGACCCCAGTAATCCGAAGAAATTGGGGGTGGCTGTCTGTTCGGATTCGGAAATTTTTGGAATATCCGAAAACAATGTACAATACATATACAAATACATCTATAGGAATACCAGACAATGCAACATAGCGTGCGATGTGAGAAAATGGCACTACAAATAAGCATTTTATTTCTCCTCCATTCTGAATTTTGTCATGATTATCCGAAATTTTGGATATCGGGGTTTGGACTGGCGAGGTTATACTGTATGTTTTTAAATTATATTTGTATAATAGTTTTTTAGTTTAAATATGGATCGAAATAATCAAATTAATAGTGTGGAATGTTTATTCAATATCGGAAAAACATACATCGTGGCATCACTGAAAATGGAAAGATTCATGTGAAAGTTACAAATAACATCCCTACAAACACACTAATTATATGCAAATATTAAAATTGAAACTTGTTACATATTTGAGTGAAAATTAAAAGAAAAGAAAAGGAGGAGGGGGACCATTTCTCTCTCGCTAGATTAGAAATAGATTCGCTACTGAACAACACTGCGAATATAATCAACAGCTCAATTATATATCAATGCTGCCTCCACATCCCAACTCTCCTACCGTGCCTGCAAACACCCACCTCACCAATTACATCTTGCCTCTCCAGCAAACACCGTTCCCTGAACTAATAACAGGCTTGCCATTCATAAGATGGTGTGAACATGAGAATCGGAACGAGACACGTATCTAAATATCATACGAACTTTTACGTTCATTTACATTTAGAATGTTTTTGAAAATTCGATTCTTGAAACACATTATAACAGAGAACGTTCTGGGATATTGCTATCGTGTAATGTAAATGAGTTAAAGAATGTTTAGTTTCTGAGCTTTAGGCGCCGACCTTGGGTTGCGACTAGTGTGAAACAAAAACAAAATTTAGTACTTACTTTGCAGGAGTACTGTGCACATTCCCTGTTGAATTCTCGCAGCAGAACTACCACACTTCCGCAGAGGTTCTCAGTATCATAGTTGTTTACATTTGGTTGAGCGTACGAGCAATGAAGGTTAGGGAAAGTCCCCGAGTGCTTTCCGTCACGGTCTTGTGAACACCAATCACATTTATTCAAATGGTTGCTTCTGAGCTTGTGACGAAAGTGAACTACATTTTACTTGAATTAATAATACCATTTATGTAATTTTTTCTTCCTTCCCTTTATGTAATTTTTTCTAATTCCAAGATGAATGGGTCCATGAATTTGATTTTTTGTTTGTTTGTATAAATGTGTAAATAGCTTTAAAACTATTTTTTCAAAGTATCAGTAGAGAACATCTGAGAGTACGTAATTACTAAAATGACTTCTAAATAACAATAAGTATTTTCACACTAAATTTTCACATTAAATGTAGAGCTTTTTTGTTTTCATTTAATTGGAGGAAACGTTCTATTCAAATGAAGGGAAGTTAGAAGTAACAGTATATGAAATTGTCCATTTATTTTTTTATTTTTTGAAATTTCAATAAAATTATCCATTAAGTGAAATTTATTTGATTGAATTTCATTGCAACCAGTATGATTGTTAATGAAGAAAAAATATTAAAAGTTTCAACATTGTTTATTAAGAACTTATTTTCCTAAGCATTTATTTGCATTTATTTTGGAAATTCTTCATGTATACTGATACTAAAATCAAAATGTTACCAAAAATATATAAATGAAAAGGAAAAACTATATTCATGATTATTCTAAAAAATATAGAAAACTGTTTTACACATAACAAATTGTTGAAAACGTGCAGCTATAATAATTATGAAAACATTTAAATAAATATTTTCAATAAAATTGATGCAATTATGTTGAAAACATTTTTTGAATAATTATTTCACAATGTACAATAATAAGTTTAGTTACAATGACACAGAACAAATAAAAATAGTTATACATATTAATTAAACCGAACAAATTAATTGAATAAAATTCTACAAAAGTAAAAAAAAATTCAGAAACTAAAAGCTGACACACTTGCAATCTTTTAGAACTTAATTTGTACATAAAGTTAATTCTCCTGTAAGTTAGTCATTCTTCTGACTTACAAGTACTCGGTTTTGTAATGAAAATTGGACTGTGAGTAATAAGAGATTTATTACATTAAGCAAAATAATAACAGTAGGACATTCAGTTTTTCAATACATTAATTTACAATATTCTTTTAGCTTAAACTTAAAATAAGGTTTAAATATTGAACTGATTATCTTGGAAATACTTGGCTGATATTGAGAAATTTCCTGTCAATGTACCTATGATGTTGGAACTCTCATAAAATAAATATCATGGGTATATCGCTAAACCTTTTTGAAATAATGGTACCCAAGTTGCATGAGAGTAAGATTCTACGTAATTTTCATTATCTTATTGTTAAACATTGTTTTTTAAATTTATTTTTAAGCAGTTGTAATAAGATTGAATATTGTAATTGTATTTGCCTTGCAGAGCAAATAGAAATAGATATACATTTTCAGCTTAAATTATGAGCAGCTGAACACATAAGTGATTATCTTTTAATAAATTTCATTATCTATGACATGAAATTTCTTAAAATATTTTTTATCAAAATGTTCAAGAAGTTTTGCAATTTAAAAGCACTTGTTCATTTTACTAACACAAAACATGAGTGAGTTGATTATATTTATTTTTCATGTATTTTGTATATCAAGTTGTAGAGTCAGATGTAATTAAAGAATGTGAGCACACAAAACTATGTTTGTCCACCCAGCTTAACAATGATATTCTGTAAAAATAAATTTTCAGTGGAATGTGATACATGAAAAGAAATAGTACATAATTCAAAGAATATTTTTCATCTCAACAAAAAAATGTATTTATTCAATTAAACTCTTTGCAGGAAAGTGATTTTCTGAAATTAGGGATGTTAGGAATGTTAACAGCTGTAATATATTTTTCACTTTTTAATTTTATCCATGTAAATGGATGCATGACTGACATCCCTTGTAATATTAAAAAAATTAATAAAGATATCTATAAATTTGATTTTCCAATAAACTTCATTTTATTTAAATATTTATTTTTTTAAATGAATTTTTAGTGGAATGGTGTAGAAGCCATCATACAACACTGGGTGGTTACTTGCTTTGTCTATTATGGTTTCTTTAGGACTTTTATTTTCTATTGTGTGTATTTTCAGGTGAAAAGTGATGCAGTATAGAATAACATACAGTATGACACAAAATAGGTATTTGCGAAAAGTTTCAAAAGCAGAATAAATTCATAGTGCCTACAAAATTTATAATAAATGGCACTACTATGGTTTGAACGTTTATATTAAACATTTGAAAGGACATGAATTTCCACATAGGAATGTGAAGCTTAGCAATGCACAATGATTATCTCAGTTTCAAGGTTTTCTGGTATATTGTAATTTATTTTAATTTAACTTCCTGAAAAAAACATAACCTTTTATCTTTCTATTCTAATAACCTCAGATACAGACTGCCCTAAATTGATGCTGCAAGGCAGTTTAAAGATGTGTAGAGAAATATTTTTAAAATTGATTATAAATATAATTAAATATACTTTATACATATCTAGTTTTGTCTCTCAAACACAGTAAATATTTTAACTTAATATAATAAGGAATGTCTATCCTTTTAAAAGGGCAATCTCCATTTACTTACAAGAATGAAACTTTAAATGTAATTTAAACAACATTATTTCATTATTAATTTATTTAAATTAAATGCAAATAAAATACACATCATGAAATCTTGGACGAATGAGACCACATATTGTGTAAATAGTTTAGAAAGAAAAACTAAGTTTTTACGCGATTCAGAGAATTGAAAAGAAGTAAGAGGAAGACACACATCTGACCACAAATTGAAATCATTTTTTTAAATCGAAAAGATGAACCATTAATCCAATCAATAATTTTACGACATAAATCAGTTTCAAATTCACATTTGAAAACAAGTAGTTTGTCAAGTAATTTATAGTAGAAGTTAATACGAGGTGAGAATGAAGAAAGTGTAATGGCAGAATTCCAATACTGTGCCTGTTTGGCCAGCTGGAAATAGTGTCCAAAATGAGGAAGGCGGCACTTTCATCTAGCAGTGTTACATATAGAGCGATTTTTATAAGAATGGACTGTTTTGACAGCTAGTGCTGGCAACATAAGAGAAGGTTCTGTGGTCGTTTAGTAATTTGTCGACGTTTCCGTTTGTGATGTCCTTGTCCAACGAAAATATAGTTCGCCACGAAAAATATTGAAATTAGGAATGAGGAAATTAGAAAGTGTAGTGCTACTCTGCTCTTCTGTAAAAATTTTTTTTATAAATATTACATTGAATTTACTTTTTGTGTGGGAAGATTTAGATTTATTTAATCATGAAAGAGTAAAAACTGTATGTAATGTATGTGGGAGAAGATAATCTGAGAGATAAATAAATAAAAATAAAATTTAAAAAAGCGCGAAATTAGCGACTTTTGAAAAACTAGACATTTTCGTTCCCGAGTTATCGAAAACATTTTTTGGTACGGTAAACGAACTGCAGATTTGATTTTCTGCATTGCTAACAAAGTTATCGCCCTTACCTTCTACAATTGCAAGAAAAAGGAGAGTTCAACAAAACGTGAGCACAGTGAAGCTACATTTTCGTCCAGAAACCAAACAAGGGGCCATCTCAGCATTTGTTCAATGGATCAGGTAAACGACAAAAACCTGATCGAGATAGGGGTCATTGACCCAGAAGCTGAGGTACATTATTTGTTACAAGCATATTAAGTCTTTTTTAAAAAAATACAATACAAATGGTGTCCGGGGTCCGCGAATGCTAAGGTAGTAGTGCCGTAGAGATCTCGGACCGAAGGATCGCGGGTTCGAGTCCCGCCTCAGAAATGGTTGTACTGTGTTCGTCCTTTCACCCCCCTATCATTATCATATCGTGTCATCCTCTCAGTTATCATACCGTTACAAGCAATAGTGGTCGCTATTGACCGAGAAGTTGACGCGCCCTTAAATAACAAAAAAGTAAACAAATTCATTATATATGACTGTCTTGTTAAATGAACATTATTTTTCTTTTCCTTGAGCAGTATAGTCTCTAATTGTATAGAAATATGCAAAAATGCAGGAGAAAATATTTTACTTTTAACTATTTTATTAGTGTACCGACTTCAGCGGTTTAATATCTCTGGCAATGCGATGTAAAGCAACGTACATGCATTGTATGTGAATTTCTGGTAGTGATCTGTTAATAATGACACTTGATGAATGTGATTTCTACGACGTGTGTTGGTATCATAAGTATCAGTATTGCATGAAAAATATGTTCCCACAGTTAAGTCAGTTTTGACAAATATTACAGATTCGTAAATAAATAGGCAAGACAATGGTACGATATCAAGTTTGTAAGGTTGGTAAGCTCCAAAAAGAGAGGCTTTGCAGAGATCATGCGGATGGCATTTTTTCATTGTTCGAATAATTTTCTTTTGCAATCTAAAGGTCTGAGTACTACACGATGAGCTTCCCCAGAATAGTACGCCATATCTCAAGCGGGAATGCACATTTATAAACGCGCAACGAGCTGCAGGAAGGCTAACAGAATTTAAAAGAATTATGAATGCATAACATAGTGAACTTAATTAAGTCTCTTTCCTACGTTAAATATTAATTTGTTATCAAAAATAACAATTTGAAACTTATGAAATCGTACTATTTATTGTTTCTTTTTTGCAAAGAACATTCGTGCCATCGGCAAAAAGAACTGTTTTTCCATTTTTAATAGACGAGGGCACATTGTTTACGTTTAACAGAAAGAGGATGGGACCTAAGATCGAACCTTGCTGGACCCCAAATTCAATTAGTAAAGAATTGGAAAGGTAAGTAAATAATATCCTTTCGTGTCAGTACGGTATTTCTACTCTTTGAGATCGAAGTTTAAGGTACGAAGTTATTCAATATAGAGCGATAACACGAATTCCTCTATAAAGTAATTTTGATAGCAATATGTTATGGTCAATAACGTCAAAAGCTTTCTAAAGATCTAAAAATATTCCAATGGGTGCTTTATTTTGGTCCATTGATGAAGCAACATCTTTAAGAAAAGAAAAAATGACAGTTTCCGTAATTTTGATTTTCTAAACCCGTGTTGTGAGACTGAAAACGCTTTGTTTTCCCTGAGAAAAGTTTCCATTTGCGTGTAGAAAAGCCTCTCTAATATTTTAGAAAAACCTGACAAAAGAGAAATTGGCCGGTAATTTTGATTTTCATTTTTGTTCCCTTTTCTAGATAGTGGCTTCATTTTTGCTGTTTTGAAAATATCTGCAAATTTTCCTGTGCATAAAGAAACATTGAAAATGTGAGTAAACGGAGTATAAAGACCGATACACAACTGTTTAATAAAAAATCCGGAAATTCGTCTAAACCCGATGAATATTTGTTTTTCAGTTTACTGACTATTCTCAGGGTTTTCTTAGAAGTAGTCTCGGAAATAAACATCTTGTCGAAATTTTTTTGGGAAGGGAATGAAGGTGAATTTTGTGGTTTTAGACCCTTCGTGAGTTCAGCCAAAATTCTAGAAAAGTGTTGGTGGAAGAGATTAGCCAGTTTTTCCGGATTATGTTTATTTTAGAACCGAGTCGTGAATGTCAGACGCGTACTGGTGCCCGAGTTTCCTACTCCTGAGAGGAAAAGTAGCGAGCTGTGATCGAGAACGTTCCATGGTTTCCATTTGATAAATTTATTTTTTTTATCTAATTACACGGTCGTGAACTACGATAAGCCATGGTGCCTTAATGGGAGTCATGTACAAACATAAACACTTTACGAAGGGGCGTGGCTGAACATCTGTCTCGGCGGAGCGATCCTTCTCTGAATTTCATATGTTCACTTGTTTAGTGAACTGTCATTTTGGCTCATTCTTAGGATTGTTCTATATCCACTGTCGTGCGCGTGGGTGGGTAGGCAAGTGAATTGAGTGGATTGATTAGTCGGTCAGGTGAGTGGGTTGGTTAAATGAATTGGTATACGTGGGTTAGTGTTTGATTGACTGATGTTTACGGGCGCGTGAACTGTTAAGGATATTAGTCCCGAAAGTGTGGTGCATTTTTATTCCTCGGAGGTGGCGGTGATCTTCCGGCATAAAACCGGCGCCGACCTACACGTCGGATAGTGTTTTCCCCAACAAGCGGGTCACCTCCCCAGCCGGGAAAAGCTCAAATTTTTCCGAATGGTATCCTGACATATGTGGTAGCGTAGCGCATGTGAGTGTAAGTCTGGGGCGAGAATAGGACAAGGAAGCTGAAGTTAAGATCACGCGCGGTCCGTGGCCCGTTTGTTAGGGCACTGCTACGGGTATTTATAGGGAAAAAAACCGGAAAACTAGCGATCAGAAAGCCGGCCGCTAGAATTTTCCTCCCGTCAGCGGCTGAATTCGTCCCAGCTAGTGTCGAAAATCTTGCCACCACCGTCGGGATTCGAATTCTAGGACCGTTCAGAGGCATTGAAGTGATATCAATTGATACTCTAAGCCACGTAATCAGGTATATTTGGGTCGGTTGGACGGTCAGGTGGATATGAGAGTGGGTGGGTGATGCGGTTGGGCCGGTGTGTGGGTGAGTGGGTCGGCGCGTGCTGGCGGGCGGCGCCCCCGGGGACTGGCGGCGGCGTGGGCGCTGCGTGCGGTGCGTAGCCGCCGCCCAGGGCCCCGCCCGCCTGCGTGCGCGTGCGCGCGGCCGCGAGGTCGTCGCGTGTGGCTGCTGCCCCGCGCCGCGCCCCAACTGACGCACAATGGGTCCAAACGGGGAGAAATGTGAGCAAAACAATTAAACTGTACAGAAGACATCAGTGGTGTCTCAGTAGAAGCCACTTCAAGTGCGTATGGTGTATTGCATATAGGGCATATAAGTACACAAAAAGGGCTTCCCATTTGCCTTCAACTCGCAGAACGTTAAACTTTTGATTTGTTAAGCTCACGAGTAGATTGAAGATCATTTGTTTTTCTTTTTCATACAAATCAGTTGAAAACAAATATATGCGATTCATAAACTGTATTTTGTCTTTGTTTTATACTTAAATACTTTCATATGCTAGAATATCCATTGCTCATTATCGAGTCTAATTCTTCTCCATAAGTCGCATCTAGTTTTTACTGATCACTGACTAAATAAACCAAATCTATTTAATCCAGTTTTGCCATACAATCATGAAATCATTGATGTATGTCAAATTTAAAAACGCCACGTTATTTACTTTCACCATGCTTGTAATTTAACTAAAAAAACACAATTTTAATCACAGACGTATGTATGTAATCAACATGTCTTAAAAAGAAAGTTTTAAAGTGTATTTCTCATGATTTTTAGCAGCTGTTCCGAGAGATGCCTAGCCGAGATTGCTAAGGCAGTAATTCGAATCCCGCCTAGGGTATGATTGTGTGTCCCTTGTAGTTGACGTCAGTAAAGACATTCGGCAGTAAAATAATCTCCAAATCAGTGTAAAAATGGAGTGTGCGGAAAATTCCTAAAATGAGCCTGTCCCCATTAGCGCCGACCCCGTAGAAACGGGTACAGATAAGGATGAAAAAAGCTAGTCTCCAGTTTGCCTAAAGACAAAATTAATATAGAGCAAAGCAGCTCAGATAACAAGTTAACCAACGTTTGTGGAGTGACGAATCGTTTCTACGCATCATTTCACCGACCACGCCTCTCATTTATCTGGCATTAAATAAACCGATCACATGATTGAACAGACAATACGTGTGTAGGGATCGTTGAGATGCGTGCAGTGGCGATGTCAGTCCAACGGGTCGCGGTTACGTGTCTCACTTAAGCATAGTTATGGATCCGGGCATCGTGGGACTAGCTTGGGTGGCCCAGAGCATCAATTGATGTCACTGCGGAGCCTCTGATCGGGAGGTCCTAGGATTAGAGTCCCAACGGATGGATTTTTAAGATTAGCTAGATATCTAAGTCGAATTCAGTCGCCCTCTGGATGAAATTCCAGCAGCCGGCTGCTTTTATCAGTAGTTTTCCATGGTTTCTATGGTCAATACCAGGCGAATGCCGAAGCAGTACCATAACAAGGACCGCGCTCGATCTTTACTTCTTCTACCTTGTCCTATCGTACAGACACACTTACGTGCACTACACTACCCCCCCCCCGGGAGATCGGTCGGGAGCATAGAGCTTGTCCCGACTGACGTGGTGCTCTGGTTGTAGGAAATGCCTGGTAACCCGTAATCTGATGGGTAGGAGGGAGCCGAACCTCGCCATCCGGACAGGGGATCATCACTGCCACCTCCCGCGATGAAAACATGCACTACACTTACGGAACTAGTGATCTTAGCAGTTGACGCGCCCGGAATGACTAATCAATCAAAACTGATAGGGACCTCGACCATGGATTTCCTTTCGATTCGTATCCTTTCTATCTTGCCCTGCGTGGGTGTCACGTTGCCCCTAAACGGTGTTATTACCTGTTCGTGTTTGTGGTGGCTTGGTAGGGCAGACTCAGTCACCATGAATCCCTTTACCCCTTCTACCACACCGAAACTTTCACCAACAACCAGCTGTCACGGCTGAGATGATCGTATGGGTAAGTCCCTCGTCAGCTCCCTTCAACTACAATAGAAAAATGGAGATGGGCCAAAGCACTACCTCATACAGTCGTGGGAGAGGAGGTTCCGACCTGACATCAAGAGAATGGATTAAAAAAGAAGGGGGACTGGCCATTGTCCCGATAAACCGTGGCGCAGGACAATACCGAAGTGTAAGTAAAAACGACTCACCCAAAGTGAGGATAATTGGTGTCATGAATCAAACAGTTTCAATTAAAAATTTAAATAATAATTACCATTAATATTTTTTAATGTTCCTTAATTTTTCAATTATTGTGTTTATTTTTTGATGGAGGGGTATATTTTATATGCTTCCTTTGTAATCACTCTCAAAATTGCTTTGCACGCAGCACTTGACATTTAGGCCTACTGTGCAAGGAGCAGTGGGCGTGCACGCGTCACCTCTGGCAAAATGGAACTGCGGGTAATTAGGATCCCGTTAATGGCTGCATGTCCAATGAAGGAAATAATCAGGTAGGGTGTTCAAGAGGAACTACAATGACAGGCAACACAAACATTTAATTTCTTAAATTCATACATCCAGCTTTTCTCTTGGGGACCTAACGTGCTCTAGGGACACTGACAACACAAAGCTTTGCAGGTCAAGGACAATTAGATTCACGAGAAAGCTACAGAAGAGTAGTATTGTGTCATTGTCATTGTCAACACACCAAGGTCTCTGTAAAAGAGTACATATACTATGTTCATTAATTAACAGATAAACTAAAATTTACATTGAATTATTGAAGAAATAATTGCAATATATTTTTAAGATATACCTGTTATATTTCATGTTTTTGTGGGAGTTGCACTACACTCTACAACTCTAGGTGGAGAGAATACATTCAATATACATACCAAATAGAAGGAGATATGGAGAATTAATCCACGAGTATTTTTGATAAATTTCAGGGACAAGAATGTAAAGGGAAATTTGAAATCATTTCGTTTGTAACCATTTACAATATGTGAATGTACGAGTAATATTAATACATCTATAGCAATTAAAGTTGCCTTATTAACAGATCTTATTAAGATTTTTTGTCGAATTTTCATAAAAAAATGTCAATTATTTGGTTAGTAAACTTCCCTACGTATTTTTGTATATCAAACATGCCTTTGAGTCCCTCAGTTGTAAACATTGTATGGAATAAGAAAGAAGTGTGTGCAAAATTTCACAATCTTTCGCAACGAAATAACGAGAATCAGTTCAATATATGGACTCGTCCCCTATACGTCACTATAGTGTTTGTTCTTTGACAAAAACGAATCAAATAAATTACTAGAATAAGAAATTCACATTCTCTCATTACCTTTGAGTTCGTTTTTTCCCCTTTTTTCTTCTTATTTTTGTTATTTAAGGTCACATCACCATCTAGGTCATTAGCGACCACTATTGCATTTATCGGTATGGTAAATGTGAAGATGACCTGATATGGCGAT
Source organism: Gryllus bimaculatus (assembly GCA_017312745.1). NCBI lineage: Eukaryota > Metazoa > Arthropoda > Insecta > Orthoptera > Gryllidae > Gryllus > Gryllus bimaculatus. The sequence goes on from BOPP01000003.1 coordinate 16,902,060, forward strand.
GACAGGTAGTGAAAGGACGAACACAAATACAACCATGCCCGAGGCGGGATTCGAACACACGATCCTTCGGTCCGAGATCGCTTCGGCACTACTGCCTTAACGATCTGATCTCGTTGATATGGATCAATATTCTAAAAAAATTGAAATCGTACGGTGGTACAATTACGCTTCAAACAGTTGAAATACTGTTTCCTGTATGTCAATGACTAACAGAGTTCATCTGTTCTGAGGAAATCCATGATCTGCACTTACATTTTACGTATGCACAGCAGTTCATTTGATAAGATTAAAAACCGCATATTTTAACATCTAGACGACGTAAGTGACGACGAAACGTATCAGTTTGAAAGTTTATGCTGTATAACCGAATGAAATACATTTAACTAGGAGCCAAGTTCTTCATGAACGAAGAAAACTGTACCGTTAATTGATAGGCAGATGTAAAATAATTTAGACAGAAGTTTCAGCAACCTGTTCTAAAATTACGAAGGTATCGATTAAGTTATTCCTCTTGGAAAGGTATGTGCTCGAAGCTGTGGAGACAATGAACAGAGACTTGTACAAAAAATATTTTTAAAATGTCAAATAAAAAAGATAAAGAAATTATAGCAAAGCAAAAAATATTATTCCTGAGAGGAAAGTAAAAATACAAATACAGGTACAATAGCACAGTCTACATTTGCATTAGTGTGATAATAATCTGAATAAAATACTAATTTATGATTAATGGAAAACTGAACGACTCACTGTAGATTTAGGAACCAGAATTGAGATACGTACTAATTTAATATGTGTGCATAAATTAAGAACATGGTCTGATACCGACAGAACGTATTAACAAAAAAGTGTTTGGAATCAGGATTGAATCAACAATATTCTCCAAGAAAAAATATTAAAAATATGTAGAATCAGAGATGGCAAAAGGAAATCTGCGAAAGAAAATTCTGTAATTGGCAAATGGGTAAGTCAAACGCAGCACAGTCTGAAAAAACTATGCACAGTTGGATGCTCTAGGGACGTTTTTTTCAGTTTCCATGATTTGAACATTTTGAAGCAAAATTAGAAATAAAGAAAACAATAAACTGTGACTTCTACAGGTTCCCCATTAAACTCTCTAGAGCACACTAACCCTCGCATTCGCCTGTCAATTAGCACCGAGGATAGGAGAGAAAAGAGGAAAAACATTACCTAAATGCTCCATGTCACACCAACACCTTCACGCTGGAAAGGCCTTTTGGAGCGTGCTAACAGTTGTTATTGCGAACAGCTCCTTCCGTGTTCGTGGTCGCTGCGCAGGCGACCTTGCACATCTCTTCGGGGACCCTTCCCCTCTACTTTACACCCGTCGCGTGCGCCACAGTCACATGGCCACATTAACGCAGCAGCCGACAGCGCGGCGTCAGGTCGCGTGGAGATGGCACACGATAACGTGGGCTAAATCGGGGTTGGAACGGAGGCTGAGGGTGGCTTCCGGAGCGGTGCGTGGAAATGGTAATTATCTTCCTTTTTTTGGAGGAGAGACCTTTATTGTTATGAATTTCCTTCTCTTCGTCCATTGATAAATTATTTCGTTTTACAGTAAACTCAATTCCCAAAGAATGGGGCTAGAGCTCTCTCCCTAGAAGCCAAAGATATATGTTCAAAATTATAGTTTTTATAAATTTTCAATGCCAATATTAATGTCATTCAATATATCTATTCTTTTCTTGATAAATATTAACTACATGTTCGCAATTAAAATCATTCGATATTCAGCATAAATGAAACAAGTGGTGCTACAACAAAAAGTATTATTCACGTACCAGTAATGGTTACGTAAAAGTATATCACGATATCCGCCCATATTAACAAATCTCAGCATTAGCTTGTAAAACGCATTTTATTAACATTCGTACCGCACTAGGCGCGAAGATTAAAGCCTAAAATTTTTGAATTTAGAATAATTACATTTCATAAAATTATATATAAGTACATAAATATGTAAAAGGATTTTCATATAAATGTTTTAAATTACAATGGTATAATTCATTTCCTGCGGTGCGCAAGGTACGGCGGCGTGCACGGTTTGTATAAGACTATTCTGATGACGACAGCATGAAGCCTATTATCATGAAATGAAGATATATCTAGCAACTACAACAAAAAGGTACTGAGATAGATAGTGTTCTGAGAAATTTGTATGACGCGTTATCATCAAAAGAACAATTCAGTCATCTGAGAGATTGACCGTGTGTGCTGCAGGGTAGAAATTAGGGAAAAAATACCAAAAGTGAAATAAACATAAAAATATATTAAGTATAATTATAACAAAAAGATTTCGGGTTTGTATTAAAATGTTTTCAAAAAATCAGGAATTTACTTCATATTTTAATATGAGTATTATCAAACATATCCGTCCTGTCGCAAATCCTATCTTTGTCGTAGTTATAAGTGAATAAGTCACCGACAGTGTCAGATACGAATGAAGATGCGCTACAGATTGATACATGATTAGAGTAATGAAATAAATAACCAGGAAACTCGTTAGGAAGTGTTGAAGATACAAGGGTGCTAATGATTTCTGCTGGGACAATACGAGTGGTAGTTTGAGGCGTAGCATTAAGACAGATAACACTCAAATTGCATTGCAGAGCACGCACCAGAGTACAAAAGCGCCATTATGAATTCGTAATGTTCGGGATTAGGTAAGTGGAATCTCTCCTTAATAGGAGAATAATCCTTCGTAATATGTTCTTCGTTATACTGAAATTTGATTGTTGATATGACCTCTTGGACACAGAAATTCGATTGGTAATTAATGCTGTTCAAAGATATTGTGTAGCGAGTTCTGAGTGGATTATATAGTCTCTAGCGGTTGTCCAACAAACCATACAACATGAAGTCAGAATTATCGATATTTCAGCGCTTCGAAATTATTTGATTGATTTGTTTACTGATGTTTTCTGGCAAGGCAACTGATACGGTCATTACTTCCCTCACTGTGATGAATTGTTTCAAGCTAAGAGGTGGTTCCTCCCCCTTTAGGTGACGAGATACGGCACCAATCTATACGGCGGCTCGGAGATATTTCTACTTCCTGGTACCCCCCCCCAGTGGGACACCGCCTGCAACCGGGACGAGCTCTAAGCTGACGACTGGTCTCTCGACAAATGCGATAGTGTAGTGCATCGCTATAAATGTAACTAAGGGGAGATGATAGAACAAGAAGGAAGAAGAAATTGCGCGCGTTTTGTGGTCCATACTGTTAGGATATTGTTCCAATATTTGCCTAGTATTAATCAGAGAACTTACGAAAAAATACCCATCAGAGCAGCTGGCTGCTAGAATTTCCCCTTAGCTAATGGCTGAATTCAACCTAGCTATGTAGCTAGTGTCGACCACTCGTCATTGAACAGTACGACTTATCAGTTAGAGTCGCTTCAGAAACGGTGACAAATCTGGTTTTGAGCAAAACCTAACCAGTGCTTTGTATTTGAGTGTGTTAAGGATTAGCAGTGTAGTATTGCCAATAATACTATGTTTGGAGAAATTACTATGTTTAATAAAAAGTATTATTATAAATATTACACATACTATAACAAAAAATATAAAAATGTCTGAAATAAAAAAACATAGGGTATTATTAAATTCATTGTAACATGTTTAAAATTGACAATGTTACTTTACAATTTTCGAGAATATCAGAAAACGAGAATATCTTCGAAGTGCATACTAAACGAAGGTTTCATATAGAATGATTCACAGAATCTATCGCAGATGGCCCACGAGTCTAAGATTATAGTTCAAAATTAATTGCATTTAATTGATTGCAAATTAATTGATTTATACAGTTAGCTTCACCAATGGAAAAAGAGACGCGTGAAATCTGGACCGTGAAATGTGTGAGAAGCGTCTTTATCTTTTTAATGAAACATTCTGAAATAAGGTTTGATTTATCAGTCGGTTATAGGTGGGAACATATTTTTGACAATGGCATTGAAGCAATTACAGTTTAACATACCGACCTCGAAGAAGCACTGAATAAAGAGGAAGAACGTTGGAAGTTGTGTTGCTGAAACTCTTTAGTTGACTGAAACAAATTATCTCTTGTCGGACACTTGAAGTATCTAAATTTTGATGATGGCCGCGTGTCACCTGATTTTTGCTTTTCTACGCTTTCTCAGAACAATGGGTCCAAGCAATAGAATGGGTGATAAACGTTCAAATTAATACAAAAATTGATAGTTTTTATTTTGAAAGAATGTAAAACTGTTAGTAAAATTGTTCGACGCTCCCCTTCGGATAAATAAATAGAAATACATTCACTGATTTTTGTGTCGATGACCTTTTATAATTTTCACAAAACCCTTTTACTTTCTTAACTTATTATATAGGAGCGCCAAAATATACTAACCATTGTAAACATTACGGCAACTAGTGGTTTCCCCATTAATTTTATATTTTGCGCCTGTAGTTTATATCTGATAGTTTCTTATGTAAACAGTAGCCTATATGACAATGATTTTCAATAAAACAGCTCATGTTCAATTGGTCTTGTTAATTCAGTTTGCGGTGCGTTTTCTACAAGCTTTTCCAAATTGTTTTCCTCTACAAAGGCCAATTATGACATTTGGTGAATCTGTACGAACAGAAGTACAGATTGAAATATGTGGCGGAGTTGCGCCACGCGGGCGGCGTGTCGGCCATCGGGACGCGTGTACGTGATGTGGGCGTGGTCCATTTGGAGATGCGCCCTCGGCGAGGGCCCTCGTGCCCGGAGCGTCGGGCGCCCCGCGGCGGGGAGGATTGGTTCGCGCCACCCCCGCTGCGGCAGCACTCGCCAGTCGCCTCCCCCTCCGGCGTGCACGCGCTCCCGACGCCGCGCAGCTGAAACCTATGCAAGGCAACCCATCATCTTCCATCCGTCTATGCTGTTATATACATATCAGGGCTGTTAGTGACATTTTGAATACAACTGAGGGTCGTTTTATTCCAGTGTAAAGAACAAATACGAAATGAAGGTTAATGTAGACAAATCTTCACAGAAATAATTTGAAACGTAGTAAACTAGTAAAATCAGTCCAATATACAAGGGGGTGTTATTTTATATAACAACTTTATCAGAAGTAAACAAATTTATTGGAGGGTTTAGGAGACATGGAGAAAGAAATAAAATTGCAGTGTACTAGGTATACATTATAATGAAAATCAATTAGACATGTTTCTTAGATTTTCCTCCATTATCATTTACAGAACACACAAAAATAAAATAAATACGAGATCATTTGCAATGTGATGATCCAAATTTTGAAACGATTAACAGAATCTTTTTGGAAACAAAACCACAAATACAATGAATTCTATGGTAAATTAATTAGAAAATATCTAAATTAGAAATACAGAAAATCTCAAAAGGACTTGAAATTTCTTTGAAAACAACAATTAATAAAACATAAATTATTTAAATCTTATATGAAATATAAACAATTTTTTAAATTATTTATCATTTAATAGTTAAACCTGTGAAAGAGTTGTGTTATTTACACAAACAAATTATTCAATTTTTTGGTCATTCGAAAGAATATTGAGTTTATTTCTATCCTTCTGAGATAAAAAAGTAACGTATTATTGTTTAGAAATTTGCTTTTTCCAAACATTTTAATACAAATAAGAAAAATGAAAATAAACTTAATAGTAAATATTTTTTTAATGAATGTCATACATTTATCATTTGGATATGCTTATTTTATTTCACATGTTCAAAACTTTTTACTTCTCTTTGTTCATAGCACAATTTTGGGATATATGTTTAAACATTTTGAATATTTCCAAAAGCTCTCATATATTTCATTTTTGACTTATTTGCTGATAATGTAATGTATGAAAGATACCTTCAGAATAGAAATTGTGGTTGTTTTTAATTTAAGGTGAAGTAAAGGAGGATTTTTCTATATTTCATACCCATGCTCTAACAAAATTTTTATTTTTGTTTTAAATTTCCAATGTTCCATTATGCTGCATTGCAATCGATGCGTTCTAATACATATAATTGTTTTTGTCTAATTTAGAGATTGAATCTTTGTATCAGTGCATTGGTATAAATCAAATATTCAATCCCAAAAATGGATAAAAAGAAGAGATGTAAGGGAAGCAAAACAAAATAGATTACAAATCTAGAAATAGTGTTACTAGTTTCAACAAACTCATAAATTAGGGAAGATATATTACTGCTATAAAATGTTCTACTTTTAATACAAGTTTAACAATTGGATGAACAGGAACTGTTTTCTTTAGTACTCAAATTAAGGTTTTAGTTTCAAAAAAATGCAAATAAATAAAATAAAATGATTTTTTTTTTTTCACAACTAATTGTTAAAAATTTGAACTCCACACAGTTCAATGTCAGCATGTAAACCTAGCACTCTTGACACAAAACACTTTATATATTCAATAATATCAATGGTAACAGATGAAGTAATGTATGACTGAAATTAAACACAGCACACTGCAAACAATACGGAGATGGGAAATAAAAATACTTTTATCTAAAGACAAGCAAAAGTCATCCCTACACTTATTCTGAGTTTGCTGAACAACCAGAAGAAAAGAAGGAAGGATCATGAGGATGGGAGTAGAAGACATGTAATAAAATCTGAGTTTATGAACATGAGGCAGTAAATAATGTAGGTGAGATGGTATTCTATTACATGCTGAAACTATAAAATGTATTATTGAATGAACGTTTTTAAATAATACTCAAAGTATTGAGCCAAAAAGACAAGACAAATAGACCATATTTTATTTTTCCATTTCATTCCATATTTATTTATGAACATAATATTTTTTCTAATAACAACTTCACCAACTCATCTAAAATATTCATCAAAACTATAAATATTTCGATACTGTACTTTTAATATAATTCTAATTTAATTTAAAGATTCTAAAAAAATAAAATATTCCTACTTCATTCTCTAATACGAAAAATGTTAATGAGTTCAAAATTAATTGTAAAGACATAACCCCTGAGGAAAAACTACACAACTTTGTATATCAAATTAATTTAGACAGTAAATATATTGGACTATAAAAAGATTTATAATGATTAGAAGAAAATAATCCTTTGATATGATGACCCAGAGACTTGTTTATTTATGTTTGAAAATCAACTTTAAGTAATTTTTTTACATCACGATGCACAATTTAAAAAATTAATTTGTTTTAATTTTTTAACTTTGGATAATAATTAACAAGAAAAATAAAATTGTATATTTATTAAATTAATAAAATTATTTTACCACATTGATTATTAATCATTGAAAAAGGAATTTGTATTTTTATTTAAATTTACATAATTTGTTAAAAGTAATTTACTATTAGATATGTGGTTATTAATATTATCATTCTCATTTCATTTTATGTTTATTTATATATACAACTGAAGAAGATAACCTCAACCTATTGTTAAAACGTTGTGGAAAAATAAAGTACTGTCTGTTTGTTTTGCTTAACAATTGAAAATAATTTAACAGACAAAATACTATACATTATTCCAAGTAATTTCAAAGACAATCATTAAATAACTTGTAGGGTGGTATGAAATGGATTGTTACTTTTACTTACCAAACTATTTTGTTTTGTTTTATTATCGACCCCGTAGAGCAAAATAATTTAAAGCTCTTCTCCGATATATATGAATGGCTATTTGCCTTTCCATCAGAAGTTAGAGTCAAGGGTGGTACGACAACGTCATCATCATCATCCCTGCTGGCGTAGAATGTTGTGGAGTACACCACTGGTCACAAGAAAAATGTTTAAAAAAATATGAACTTGATGCTTAAAACGAGAAAATTTAATCTTTGCTTACAAATGTTAATTATGTTTCCTGTGTTATAATATAAAACAAAATAAATATAATCTATGTAAAAATCTTCAAAACCTTGAAAAACATTATAGCGAACCTTGCATAAGTAAGATAATAACACAAGAGAAAGGAATTAAGCCCCTGAAGGACGCGCCTTCACACACTCTAAAACTGGCATGCAAAGGTCGCATGCACGGTAACTAGCTTACTAAAAATCGTGGGGATTCCTTTCGCGAGATTTGAAATGTTGAATCAAAAATACTTTGATTTTGTAATGATGTTTAAAAATACAAAAATAACATCAACTTCTTATGTTCAGGTAAGAAGGTTTAGCAAAGATTCTTGTTTTCCAAAAGAGTTACCCATCCGTAAGCTATAATTGTTAATTTATTTCACATTATTGTTGGATACAAAAATAACGGATCGATTTTATAAAACATGACTCAAAAAGAAAACCGAAAAAAAAACTCGCCATTCAAATATTTTTCTTCCATTGGCAAAATGTTTATACAAGGCACAATTTAAAAAAATGAAATACTGATAAATAGTGAAGAGTATCATCATATTTCAAATCTCGGTTGTTTAATAGAACAAATCTAGGAAACATTTCCGTATGTAGCCACTACCTTACCTCGCGACGCTTCAGTTTGCAATGTGTACCACTTTCTGGATTAGGTGGGGCAATGAGAGCGTAGTGAGGAGAAGTTGCCCGTGCTTGCAAGAGTGTGGCGCTTCCCAGGTGAACAAGTCGGTGGGAAAGGTGCAGTGTGACCAGCCTCAAGTTAAATAATATCTTGGAATTGAAGTGTGCAGTCGTTCTACGGGCTCCTTCCTCACATTTCGCCACGAGACCAATTTATCTGATCAGGAGACACGCTACAGCAAACATTTATACAATGTTCAACGCCTACGAAAATAGCTCTCATGCCTATCGTCTTCTTGCTTTGTGACGATTTTTTGAAACTTCTACGTTTACTAAGTGCATATTAGTGTTCTCCTTCGTTAAAAGAACATTTTGAAACGACTGGGCATAATCCATTACAGAGTATACTTGTAGACACTACAGTAATATGTAAGATTAAGACGAACCAAAAGCCAAGAGAACCCCATTTTATCAATATAAACAGTTATAAAATATTAAATATTATGTTGATACGTTTTAATGTTTACATTCAGATGGAATGAAGACAACGCACAGGTTGTCATAGTGACTGGTGTAAATAAAGGGGAAAGATCGCAGTGTGAAAACATACCAGATGGGAAAGTAAATCTCCTTGTAAGGTTGAAAACAGCCTGCCATCATGAATATTTTTATACCAATTCTTGTGAAGGTAAGGAATTTCAAATTAATTTATAGACAGGCAATTTATTTTATAACTTTTCTTTATTACTCGGGTTTCACATGATTCGCAACATGTTTCGGAGATTGGTTAAAAATCGTCGAGCTAAAAATCCAAAACAATTACATTAAAACGTTCAAACAATTTATAAATCAAGTGAAATGTATACAGATCGTGCTTATCAAACATAAGAGCCCATCAAATATATGGATTGTTGAATATCGACAACTGCTTTGTCGAACCATCAGGATAGCCGAGAAGTGAAAGAGGAAATGCTGTTCGCCTCACGATTATATTAAACGGGAGGTTGAGTCAGGAGAGGAAGAAGGTAAGGGGGAGACGTGAAGGGGAAGGGAGAGGAAGGTCATCACCATATTCCACCTAATATTAATGACTGGTAAATGCCAAAACAAGTCAGTTTTTTTATATTGACTAGAAATCCTTACATCGATGTAATAATACATCATATATTTTAGTAAACTGATTACTTTGAACTATAGAATGTAGAAAATAATTTATCTTCATCAGCAAGGTTTCTGAAACGAATCGTGAATACTTGCTAATTTCAATTTCAATAATTCTTGGCTTTAAAAAAATTAATAACTGTTCTATGCGATATCTGGAAACAGAATTCTGCCGAGAAGGGAGCTCTTTGATATTTCTTTCAGATTCTTTCATCCCAATTAAAAGCTCCCTACTGGTTTGCCCCAAATAGATCTTTGGACAGTCATTACTCAGGATCACATGAACAGTTATTTTATTTAGCTGAACATAATATTTGACATTCTACACTAACTTTTCTTATTAATTATTTTGGTTACCAACGAGCATTGATACTTCTCTTTCATAATCTGTTCGATTTTATCATAACTGGTAGGAACAAAGAGCATTACTTGGGAATAACCAATTTCTCCTATCGATTTTTGGAAAATTTGTTCTAATTGCCATATTTGACCTTCTTGCTTACATGTTTTTTGACAAACATTTCAGGATAGTTGTTTCTTGCAAGGATTGTATTAATAATTCGTAAATTATTATCTTGGAACATTCAATCAGAGAGTTTAATAGCTCGATCAGTGAGATTACACTGCACAAGTTCTTCATGACCGAAATTACGAAATAATCAATCAATCGAAGTAGACGGGCAATTAGCAAAGTCCTCCCGTCTCTCACAAAAGACAATGACCAATCAAATCAACATTTTCACGCTGGTTCAATACAGGACGGGCAATCGTTAGACGGGAGGTACATTTTTCGATTCCTGTTTCCCAGTTTTCTCGCTCAAATTACGCAGTAAGGGAGTATATCGAATATTCCTGTCGTGAAACAGAAGGGTTTGAATTGGATTTTCCTCTCCTTTAACTTCGTGCACTCAGTCCCGACAAACTTCAAATCCTTTTTTCAAAACTGATTTTCCTTAATTCTTTGAGAGTTAACGACATTTTAGGGACTTTCGTACTAATCTCCAATTCTTTCTTGCAAAACTTGTAGACTCGAGCCACCACGTTCAGTTCACATTCCAATTTTTTTGGTATATATTTTCAAGTTTTCTTTTGTATATATTTTCATATTTTATTTTATATTTAAAACTGTTATATACTTTTAAAATGGCAATGAAATACATAATTTAAACTAAAATACTTACAAGCGTCAGTTCCACGTTTAGAGGTTACTTTTACGTTTGACCTCATATTCTGTTTAAGTTGTCGTAATAGTTCATTCCATTAAAATACAATTATTTGTAGAACAAGGATTAATCATTTTTTATACGAAATTTACTTTCATGTGTGCACCACTGCTTCTTGACGTTGTTGCTACAGGGCCACTGAAACATTGTCTTCCAGAAATCGAAACGTGTAGAAGTGTCGCCGTATCAAAATTCCAATCTTTATTAGCGCCTGGAGCTTCGCAATGTCATTCAAAAACGTCTCACGCGGCGATCACAGACTCTTCTCCAATATGCATACTACCTTTTTTACCAATGGCTATGCCTTTTTTATCACAGGAACTGCATTAATCGACGGCCTCCATTCCCATGATGTACGTAGGTATACATACTCAGGTTATTAAGAGAAATAAACTAAGGGAAGAACCGCAGACTGTGGAGTGTCCTTACAACAAACACGGTCGTTCGCCACCACGCCTTGACAGAGTTAATTATAAGTTTCTGATAAAAAAGGAGAAACAATTTGGACTAGAATATGCATATGGATTAAAGTGCCAGAGCGTAATTAATGTAGATTTTTATTTGATCCCTGAAAACAAAACGAGTGTCTATTCCTGATGGATGGAATTAGAATTTATACGTATTAATGTACGAATTTCTCTTTTAACGACGCTAAAACAGTAACTGATATGTAGGTATTTGTATCACTAATAGAATATTAACCTTTCATTCTTTTACTGAAAGTTCGTGTGCAGAGCCCAAAGAAGGACCAACGCTAGTATTGTAGATGAAGACAGCTTATGACTAATCTGAATACACAATTGTAGGATCCGTAGGCAACGTACAGAAATTTCTCATCCGGCTGCATCGGAACCCCACAGATGGCTCGCGCCCTGGTATGGGTGTTGATGCCGAAATAACAAAACACTACCTTTCCAAGGCACGCGTTTATTGCTCACATATACATGTAATTCGTGGGTCATTGGATAGGCCGCCGAACACGTCGCCTGGCCGCCAGAAAAGTCCGACCTAATTTCTTCTTTCCAAGATTCATCAAGGATTGTGTATTACCCGTAACACTTTTCTTAACCGATAGACTATCTTCGCTTTCTCTGGAAAAATAAAAAACTGAAGGTAAGTAGCTTGCATGGAACACTGACGGTATTCCAAACACATCTTCGTTCAAGCGCAACAGAAACTAATTGCTGTTGACGCAAACTTTTGGCCGTGTTTTTTGTAGGTTCTTCATATCATTTTGATAACTCTCAAGACTGATTCATCTGAATAACTACCTGATTCTGACCTAAAACCCGCACCAATGTTAATATCCGCAACTATAACTTATTCTTAAAGGATTGGAGAAGAAAAAGGAGAATTTGATGCGTAGATATCTCGTGGTGAGTTCTTATTAATTCCCACAAGATTACTTGTCGAAATTAGCAAAGATCTACACAGAAGCCGACAGCTTATATACATTGTAAATTACCGCAGTGTCCTCGCTCTAACTACTAGCCTATACGCACCAGCAGAAAATTTGACTTCGAATTTCCAAAGGTTGGCATTGCTTCAAAATCCCTAGTGGGCGATTTCGTGACTAATCTCACCACTCTAACCGCGTTTCTCCGAACCATAGGTCATGTAAAGTTGCGCGTCAATGATATGATGGAAGAGGCCGCACTCACCGCTGAAATATTGGGGCATTTGCTGGCAAACGTTTGCGACAGGGGCCTTGGGGCTGAAGTGTTGCGTTGCTAAACTGGGAGAATCGAGGATTCGAATCCTCGGGGGCAGAGGTTAGCTACATAGCTAGGTAGAGTTCAATTACTTTCTGCAGGATTCACGAGGTCGGGCGCTCTGATCGGTTGCGTGCTTACCCGACAAATGCTGAAGCAATGCCTTAAAAAAGATGGCGGACCTCTTCCTATCCTTATTCCCTCATCCTCTATTTTTACATACACACAATTCATGAACTACACTATCACACACCACCGAGACCAATCAGTAGTTTGGAGCTTGTCCCGGACTGGGGCAGTTTTGGTTATATAACTCTTGCGGAACCTACGACCATAGAAGTTGGCGCACCTGAAAACGCTAAACAATCACTGAATTGACAGCAACGGATCCACTTGCGTTAGCGAAAACTAGTGGTTGGTTTCTTCCTTGGGCTTTTTTTTATTGCTCGTCTTTTCGAAATCCACTCTCTGATCTTCTGTTTTCTGCATTCTTGTCCCGCATGTCCGTTTTGGGTCTCACCATCTACGTATCGATCCATGAAGCAGGGCCACAGAATGCGCTTTCCGAGTCCCTCGCTGCCTCTGTACAGCCGCCACCGCGTCCTTGCCACTCAGACGCGGTGCGGCGTTCAGTTGTTTTGGTTCCTCTGGGACAGATGAAACACGGGCTGCAGCGGACACCCGCTCCCAGCGATTATCCGCGAGGCGCGCGACATTCGCCAGGGCAGAGTGCACGCCGCGCGCCCGGCGTTCGTCATTTATCATTGCGCAAGCTGCGGCGGTGACGGGACACACTGGTCTGATCCGCGTCCAATGGCACAGAAAGGCAATTTGCACAAAACAATAAAACTTCGTTAACATATGTGAATAATAGTAATAATAATAACAACAACAATATAATCCCGAATTCTCAATTCCGAGACTATTACGGACAATACGTTTTTTCCCCTTCCAATACAATTCACATCATGCAAAACTAAATATTCAAACAATTTAAGCAATGGTTATATGGAACAATATTTTATAATTTGTTGTTGTTACAATATTATCACTGAACCGTTTACAGGCCTTTAATACACTATTGAACAATATTTCTATTAGCTTTTGCGGTAGTGATTCTTGGTACAAATGAGTGCCACATTGTTATATCGTTATTTTTTGAAGATATGATGTGCTGGTACCTTGTGACAGTAAATAAGAACTAAAACAAACTTTGGAAGTGGTTATTTGGATTCTGGTGGTTTATTATTGTATCATGTGCATTTGGCAAGGAATTGACTACGCATCATAAGAAGTGTTTTTCGTTTCATGAAGTTTTTAATTGTATTGATTCATTTAATTAATTGAAACACATTCAGGAATGTATATGTTTCACAGAATTACAAGTACTTGTGTATTATATCGTTGATAATATAAATGTTCAAGTACTATTTAATCATATTAGTACGCAAGGGCAATTAGATTACAAATTCCTTGAATATTAAGTGTAGTTCTAATTACAAAGTTTCTTATAATTATTTTTTCATTAGAAATATCAATATATACATTGTACCCTTACGTTTACGGTAAAAAATGTATATATTCGTATTTGCCATTAGAAAAATACCTTGAAAATGAGCCTGTATGGTGTCGTTTCTTAGATATATATTCTGTATCAACAAAATGCGTAGAATACGAAGTAAACGTTCAATATCCTTTATTAATAAAAATACGTTATAAATTTTCTTCCGATACAGATAACCCTTAAATATACTCATTATTCCAGAATCATGAGAATAAGAAAATATCTCAATGGCAGTATATAAACGATTCAAGTGGACGAAATCGGGAAAACTGCCAGATGATTTCAAAAATGCGAAATTTTTGAATAAAAACTATGGCTCTTAGGCAGCTCTAAATCGTCAAAGTACATTTCAATTTTTCTCTTTGTTTTTTACTATTTCTCTCTGGAAACGTATTGTAGATAAAAGCAGTGATACGCAATTATTGTTTTACGCCATTCCAAAAGTCTCAAAGATAAAGGAAGTTTTGATTTTTTCTAATTCGCGTTTCTTTTTGGCAAACATTTTTGTTATAGTTGTATCTATTAGTAGTGTTTCAATACAAAACATCAAAAAAGGTTTTTTTTTTCTTTTTTGAACAAAATTCGCAAGAAGGCGAATTTGGTGAACAATTTACTGTTGCCGAACTATTGTGATAGCTTTCGTTTTCTATTTATATACACACACACAATATATATATATATATATATATATATATATATATATATATATATATATATATTTCTTGGATAAATACTAATACAGAAAATAACATATTAATAAAACCCTACAAAGTGAAAGAAAATGAGAAGATATCTTAGAACAAATAGAGAGAAAAACATGTGGTTTTATATTGTACCATAATTACAGAAGTTTTGTCTTTTCTTTATAAAACAATGGTATAACTATGTACCACCCCATTTAAGTGGCCAAAAGGACCAATTTAGTCCTTTTTAGACATGGATATTGCTATTTACTGTCCTAGAAACACCCTTAAGCAAAAATAAATCTAAAATATTATTTGCTCATATTGTGCTCTAAACAAAGCTAAAGAGAATGAATATGTAGTTTTTATTTCCGTGATTATTATTGAAAGGGAATAAAATATATTCTTCAGTAAGAATGGGTGGTCGGTCTATTGCTCGGCTCATAAGGCTGGGAAGAGCAGTAGAGGGAAGGATCACAAGTGGACTATTTTATTTGTCAAGTTGTGATCAAGGAAATGACTGATTGGAGCAGCCGGACGAGAAATTCGATATCGGATAATGCTTCAAACTGACTAATTTTAAATACATAAAGTGGATTTTTGCACTTTCTTAGATGTATTACTACCTCTCAATCACAGGAATGTCTCACTCTACCCCTATCTCTCAATAACTGGTACGTTCTAACCATTAAATCAAAGCATGTATTGCTGCTCTGTGTCTGCAGAGACTGACCTCGAGGTTGTAATTGTGTGGTTTGCTGCTCTGATCGGTAGTTTACAATGATTTCTCAATTAATACCAGGTTGCTTCAGCATTAGCCTGACTAACGAGCGCGTTCTTTCCTTCCTCTTCCAGTCCTCTCCCGTTACATTTATAACCACTACACCACCACACATGTTAGGAAACTAGAAAATTGGTGCCGGATTTGGAAGTGCCCCGTTGATGGAGGTGCCTGAAGAGAGATATTATCGCGAAAAAACTACAGTAATGATAGTATAGTTACTAATGTGCATAGACCTACAGTAACTAACGAGCATAGAAGTTGTGCCTAGAAACATAAATCTAAACGTTAGACCAAGGGTTCCCAATGGGGTCGGTAGTGATCCCCTGGGAGTCATTAATATTTTGAAAGGGGTCGATGATGATCAAGGGGTCGAAAGGGGAGCTATAGTGAACGGGCGATTGAGATTTGATTAACCGTTTTCCCATATACAGCAAAAAAACATTTATAATAAATTAAAAATTCGTTCTGTCTTTCCTATCCGCCATTCATTCACAGGATAAGAGGGGTACAACCAGTGCACTGCACCGGTGTCCCGAAGTTAGGTGCTCTTATTAAGGACCCCCCCGCGGACAGATATTGCAAAGAATAAAACAATGCATACTACAAATTAATTTTCTTCATTTCACCATCCACATTCTTATGCAAATTAGATTTAAAACTTCTAGTTCACGTTGATTGCAGATAAGGGGCCTTATTTCGACTTTCTGCTCCGGAGCATCCGATATCCTAGCTAGGCAAGTGTTTAGGATGTTAAGAATACTCAACAAAATATAACTATGTATTCACAACGATACTCCATCGTGGAAGAAAATACTCCCTACAATATGCACTGGAGAAAAGTTATGGCCAGTTACAAAACCCTCAACGTTTTGTAAACATTGGTGAATAATAGAAATGCAGTTATTCAGAAGGGGAAGTCAACGCAAAATGTCTTGAGAGCAAGTCCCAGATAGTAGGATGTACTTAGATATCGACGATAAAAGCTTTGATATCGAAAATCTCCATGACAACGTGGCCCTGAGCGCATGGCGCAGCGAGACTGAAAAGCCGACGATTGCAACTCATTGTGCTTGTGGGCCGAGCCTGAAATGGCGGTGGCAACTAGTCAGCCCCGGCCACTCCCGCAGCTTGTGGCCTGACGCTGCGACAGCATAGCCGAGTGTTCGGGACTCTGATTTAAAACGACACAAGCAGCTTATTGTCCGCGACTTTTGTCCGATTTATTTGTAGCGTTTCTAAAAGGTCGCAAACTGGAAAGAGAGGGAGTACACTATCATCAAATCGGAAACTTTGTTGCAAGTTAAATTTTGATAGTGAAACTCCTGATTGGTTGACAATACCTTCGTCTCTTTTCAGCTCATAACTCTGAAGAGACATTCCATTTAAATCGGTTTATAGTCGTTGGGCTGTGACCGCCACAAGTGGCCCAGTGTGCACGTAGCTTTTTTGTACACTAGTTACTTGTTATGAATTAGACGTGGGCGGTAATTAAGGTTACCCGTTTTTAGTTTAGAAGTGATATATATGAGACTGCATGCCCCCCTGCTACACATCCAAATGTGAGCATCCGCGAGATTTGAACTCAGCGTCCTGATGTCCGCGAATTCAGACGTATCTGCCCAATCTGGACGACAAATGTGTAGTTGCAATTTTTATGTCAAAGAATCCAAGCGTTTCGTAAGCTATCGGATCCTTTCAGACGACTGTAAATGGTAAGTGTTGTGAGTGATGCGTGTGTGTTTGTGTGGAGGGGGAGAGGTAAGTCTACGGAGCGCCCTCGACGCTGCACACAGTTGCAGTATAGGAGCCGCTGAAGCTCCCACATGTGAAATCTTTCGATTCCTCTTGATGTGATAAACGACCCGGGTGCTTACATAATGTTTTGCCACATGACACAAAAAACAATTCAGTATGACAGTTTAAAACTCAGGTGGAAGTTTTTTGATGGTGTGTTACGTCATAGGACACAAAAAGCTTGCAAAATGAACAAACTATACTCAAGACATGTAATTCTGGTATTAGTTCACGGGAGAAATACAAAACTAACTTACAATGCAACCATTGGAAAATGGAATATGATTTTCATTTCGTTTCCGATTTATGGGATATCCTTCGTCGAGACGAAAGCTAATAGGATGCTCACAGCTGAAGTTGAAATGTAATATTGGTCTTGAGTTTTTTGTGAGAGAAGCAATTGATTCTTAAGAGGATCAATATAATCATCAGATCAGAGATTATAATATATTTCGTGATGCAAAGAGTACTTTTTGAGGTAGAAGATTCAGTGTTTTTGAATTCAAAGCTGAGTGCGTACCCAGGAATTTTTCTTTAGTAATTTAACACTCGAGAGATGTCAAGTATTATACAAGTAATGCCATGCAATAGTTCAATATGTGTGTTCCATTAAACATGGAAGAATTGTTAAATCATGTTCCTAAATATTTTTTTTAAACACGTGTAGTTAAAATCCATATTTTTCGAGTAATTGATACCGAAAAATCGATTGACGCTAAATCGTTCGTCCATTTGTGGTCAACACTAGAGCCTAATTGACGGTATGTTCGTCGTAAATAGTGATTGAGTTGTTCCAAAATGTGTAAACCTCTGCCAGAATGTGTAAACCACTTCCAGATTGTGTAACCCAGTCGCTGCAGCCCCAATGGATTTAGAGGGTATCACTCAATTAAGCCAAAGAAATAATATATTAACAGATGAGATAGACTTTGCTGATCAAAAAATAATCATTCCAGAGACTGTCTTGAAGATTCTGATCATATCATATTGAAATGAATGACATGAAACAATATTTTGAGATTTTAGATTTTACTTCAAGTGCACTTGTACTTTGCTTGTGAAAAAATTCTATAATTCCTTTGTACGATGTAGTAGCTTGGCGTTTAGTTAGGACGAAAACAAAGGAATGCTGACGACAACAATTTCATATATCTGCAGAGCGGCATTCTTTCAACACTCCCGCCGCTGTTTCGCGCTGTTACCACACGAATCTACAAAAACACATTTCTCGCAACCCACCATCTCTTTCTACCAGGAATTTACATCAATTCTCTGCGGTCGTGTAAACACATAAGTCATCGCCGACTTGGCGCCTAACATGACTCGGACTTTTCACGCCCGACAGGACACCCTGGCGACCGATAAAAAGAAGGGCTAAAGAGTTTTGCAAGCGACCTTGATAAGACTCGTTGAAAGAAATATTGGTTTACACTTCGTACAAGGTCCTATACATAATCTACTACACGAACGAAATTAGTCGTTTAATAATGTTTAAACGTTTTCTTTCGAAATACACATGCAGAATATCGCCACTACATACAAAGAAATCAACAATGTGTAAATAATATAATATAATATACACACATATACGTCTCTTATAGTTCCATTTTTGAATAATAGCGTGTGAGCGTTTCTGAAATTGAGGAATTTTGAGCTAGTTTTCAAAGGAAGCGGTTTTTATGACATTATTTAAACCACATGTACTTATAAATATAATAATGTGAACAAAGTGCCGCTGATGCAAGTATTAACGACGTGAGATACAAATCAAATGTTACTCTATTCTTACAATAAATTAAAAAAAAAAATTGGAGGCGTTTTTAAGAACATTTTGAAATTGTCACAGGGGCATCGTATAATGTCCCCCCTCCCCCAATTTTAAAGATTCAAAATTTAAAAAGATTCGGTGAGGAACTAGTAGTATTCAGAGACACTAGACTGACGAACTGACGGACGGACGGACGGACGGACGGACGGACGGACAGATGGATGTTTTAAAGAAAAAAAAACAACACTTTTTCGATATAAGGGGATCCCAAAACGCGTATTTCCGTCAAAATCTCGACGGCAATTTTCTGCACCATTACATAACGTTCCTATACTACGTATATACGTACGTATACGAGATACAAAAAATGGAATGTAACATAATATATTACATTGTATCTCAACATAGTATGTTACATTGTATCTTAACTTGCGAGGTAACATGTATTTACTTTTTTGTGTCACATATTACATTGTAATTTAAAATATTATGGGCTGTCCGCTCTTTTCAGGAAATGTCTTCTTTTTAAGCTCTTGTCCTCCTTTTCATTGATAAGGAACTGTTAACCCTGTTCTTTATCTACTTCGTCACTTCAGTCACCAGTGATCGGGAGGGTTATCGCAGTGTAATGGTTTTGTTGATAGGTCATAAGAGATTTAACATGAAATTACAAAGTCAGAAAACTTTCATTAGCAGTAATTATGCAATCTGCAACTGTTGCAACTTTACAGGTACCATTCCTATGAATCTTGTGACAGAAGTGTCTACGAAACTCTTAACGCACAAAGTATTTATGAATGTTACTCGTTTTGTTTTTACCCCAAGTACAGTAACACGTTGGTGTTGTCTTAAACTTTATTCAAGTACTTAATACTATGCCAAACGCAGAAAACAAACACACTGGCAAGGGTGGCTCGGGACGTCAACTCACGTGAGTGTAGGACCTCTGAAAGGGAAGCCCAACGGTTGCAGGATTTTCGACACTAGCTAACAATTTAGGTAGAAATCAGTCGCTGCCTGGAGGAGAATTGCAGGGGGCCGCTGCTCTGGTCGGTAGTTATCAGTGGTTTCTTCGATCAACATCAGGCGAATGCAGGAGCAGTACCATAACAAACGGGCCACGGACCGCGCGCGATCTATCCTTCCCCTTCCTTGTCCCACCATTACCCCTTACTTACTTATTTACACACACACTCACACTCAAGTGTACTCGTACTTAACTACCACCCTTGTCAGTAGTTCCAAACGCATTGGGAAATCAAAGAATCCGAAAGAGGGTGATAAATACATAAAAATTATAAGAAAATGGAAAATGAGGCACAATTGGAAAAGAGGAAAGAAATTCAATGTTACTTTTGTTCGGACACATGGTATGTAAAAACGTATTGTCCTAAATTGATGAAAACAATTGAAAAGGGTAGAGAAACTAGGCATGTTAACAGCGAAACCTCTTCAAGTAAAAAATTATTAGGGCCATTTACTTTCGAGGGTTTTATAAAAGGCATGCAATTCAAATTTTTACTCAGCAGAAAGAAAATATGTAAAATAAGAACATTATATTGGAGAAAATATATGGGAAAGTACTCTCTTGACAGAAAATCCTATTTGTTTACCAGTAGCTGAAGTAGAAATATGTAAATATTTTAAAAAAGTTTATGGGAAAGCAGTGGTAGTATCAGATAAGTTAGATAGAGATGGGCATATCTTAGGAAATGAAACTTCAAAACTGATAAAAGAGTTGAATGAAAATTCTAAAAAGGAAATTAATGTATTATGTGTTAATGAAGAAGGGGAAAGTCAAGCTAATGAGGAGGAAATAGAAACGGACGAAGAATGTAATAAAAGTGCAGAACCTATGGAAATAGTAGGTCAATATTTTAATGTAGATGAAAACAGCAAAAAGTTTACAGAATTACACGAAGACGTACAAGATTTTCTCCATCGGAATTACTGACAATAGAAGAGCGCCTGTTGATCCGAAAGCCATGAAATATGCCGTCGAATGTGTATGAGCATCTAAAATTAACGTCTATCAGCTAAAGAAGCATTGCGCAACGTAAAGAAGAATAAGTATCTTGTAGGCTAAGATGCGTAATATTGATACGCCAACTTGATTCATTCATAGCTTTTTAGAGAGATAAATACAACACTATTGATCATTTTGAAGTAAAACGAGTTTAGAATGGTGGGGAAGAAATAAGTTTAGAATATTATATTCAATTTCACAAACGTGATATGGAATCACAATAAAAAGGGTTTGTTTGAAAGCACATTTTCAGTAGATAATATTAGGAGGTATCCCCAAAGTTGGGATGTCGACAGAATTACTGAATACAAAGGATGCATGCGCCTTTGTACGAGATGCCAATCTAATGATCTGCATATTAGAAAAGCAGAAGCTACGACTTTACCCCGATAAACAAACTTCAAGAGATTTAATGTTAATACTAATCTGAAAGCAATACAAGGACGTGTCGGACGACTTTGTATACGTCGGAACAATTGTTTTAGAAAGAATATGGAATGAAGAGGAAATTTAGCTTTACAACTTTTCAAGTATATTTTTCATTTTTTGCACAATGTTAAACAAACTGACATTTTTTGAATGATCATTCAAATTCGTGTAACAGATAACACATTCCCATTTTTCAAAATTGGGAACCAAAGAACTTAATGATTTATATGATTCAAGGTTCAAAATGGCATGGTCCATAGTTCGTGAACGCCTTTTACTTCGGATCGTAAAGTTCGATAAATTTAGAATGTGTTTAAATAAAAATGTGATTATGAGGATAATGTTAAAGAGTATTCTTGCAGCACCTTTTGTGCTTGATATTTAAGGTTGTTTACTCAAATAATGTAGTGATATCTTCGATAAATTAATAAGTGATTTAAGGTATGGCAGTCTCGTGAAGTCGTAGGCTTCCGCGGTCACAGTCATGTGCATGGCTATAAGGTATGGCGTCGAAGGATGTGTTGCCAATGTTTCGACCATCTTGTCGTGGTCATCTTAAGGGCTAGTATGACCTATACTAGCTCTGACTATGACTATACTAGCCCTGAGGAGGACCATGGCAAGATGGTCGAAACGTTGGCAACACAGCCTTCAACGCGGCGTCACCCGGACAGCCAAGATCATGCGTATGGCAGTCTCATCTAATGGTATAAGCCACTCACATGGGTGAACGAGTTATAACATTTTCTCTCAAAACAGCTGCAACAAAGAAATGTTTGTGGGAAGCAAAGATATATGAGAGATTAGTATATCGTGTTTGCATTACAAGCGGTTTCAATACGTGACAACCTGCTGACCGACACAAAAGTCGTTCTACGTGAAACGGGATAGGAAAGTATTAGCCATCTTACGTCTGTTTGCTTGTGTCGTTTCTCACGATTTATGGGCCGAAAGGATCAAATTCTGGAGTACCGCAGCTGAGCAATAATAAAATCTCTCCAACAAATTACACTTTTTAGCATTAAAACCCATGATACCGGTTTCGCTTCATGGATTATGTTTCTACTACGTGCACACATATGCGTGATCGAGTGTAAGCATTTTTTCTCAACAAAACGATACTTATTTGTACGTAATGCTCTCAGTTGCAAAGATATAATCGTAACACTGTAATAGCGATGTCCGTTAATGCGTTTACACAATGACCCATTATCATTTACGGGATGATACAAAAATTCAGGAAAATTAAAACTGACTCCAAATTGACTTTTGCTACGATATTTATCTTTACATTCATGAACACAAACTTCCTTAAAATATTAACATAACTTATTTTAATGAAAATGATATCAATACGACTTAAACATCAAGTGGAACGAGTGCGTTCATATTTAACACACATTTCTGGAAACGAACAAAGGAAAATCTAATCTGAATAAGTATATCGTTTACTTTGTAAACGTGTAGAAAGTCACAGAACTGTAAAAGTAGAAATGTTCTCTCAGTTGCAGCAGATAAAAAATAACAATGAAAGAAACACTTGAAAGATAGTACCCTACTTCTCCTCCGTCTTTAAATCCGCAACGACGATCCGATACGATTTTTAATTCCCATTTAGGATTTGACAATGTGCAGTATTATTGAAAGAAGAAAATAACACACTTTCATTGATTCGAAGTCATTAAAGCCCTGTATTTACATTTTTTATCCGTAATTGTTTTTATATCACACATTTGTAGCATAAGTGTGCTTTACTGACCAATTTTGAAATTTTTTCGATACACTTTATTAATCATTGGTGTAAATTAGTGTCTGTATATAATGTTCATGGTTTACGCGTTTAAGCTACATTTGAATGATTAATACGTTAGAATTCTAACGGAACATTCTACGACACTTCGCGTATGGCCAGTAGCTCACTGCCATCTTAAATATTGAAAATCGGTGTTCCAAACAACACCATACTCACCCGAAATTTGTCAGGATTACTGGTAAAACAACAAAACATTTTGAGTTTAACTCAACAATTAGAAATTCTAATCACAGTTTCTTAATTTCCACGTCGTATCTACCAAACAGCAATGTTAAACTATATACGAAAATAAAGAAAATACTAATTATACCTCGATTTGCCCCTTCAACCCCCTCTGCTTCTTGTTTGAATTGGTCTGTACGCCGGTTTCGCGCTCATCCGCCAGGGTGCAGAAGCAATGAGAGTCTGCAGGTTACATCGCTATGCCTCCGCACCGTGCGGGATCGCGCTGACGGTTGCCTCGGCTGCTGCTTCTTTGTAGCTGTAGTTTTGGATTTGACACGACCTACATACACGCGCTGGCTCCATTGAAATGGATAGACAGAAGATTTGGGTCTGATAATAGTACAAGAGGGAGGGTTTATTTGCTTGCTCATTTAAATAAGGTATTAATGCTGAGATGATGTGTTTGTTGTGTACTTGCATTGTATTTTAATTTTGTGTCTGGTTCGCATTTTCTATTGATAATTTGTGTCTTCTGTTCTGTGGAGGTCGCATGAATCGGATCGCGATTCTTACCTTTTCATTCGTTTTCCCGTCTTCACCGTCCCACGGTGGGGCTACTTCCACTGCGCTCACTCTTTCCATCCGTCTGCATTCTCTCCTTATCCGCACCGTCACGGCTGTCGCCGTTCCGCCGATGGACAATAAAACCCCACGCACTCTCTCCCATTCGACGAAGCGGCACCGGAGCGGAGGAGCCGCTGTTTGGCTGCGATGGGGCGATATAGCGCCTGGCTCCGCCGAGGATTGCTGGAATCTCCTGTGAATTCTCTGCGGGCGGCGGCGACGGCGGCAGGGGACAGCGTTCTATGTTGCAGGGTGGTGGCTCCGCGATTCGCGGCCTGCGAGCCGCGACACACCATACAGTGGTCTGCATTGCTTGGAAAAATCACATTCACAATCAGTAGTCTGAATCACGTGGAAATTGCTATTTACAATCAATAGTCGAAGCTCCGATTTACATGTTTCTTCTACATCACGGATTTCAAACCTTTTTCGGTCATCGAGCCCTTTTAAAAAGAACGGTACGCTTCATCAAGCTCCTTACGTTTTTCTCTACAATATACACCAAACTACGTATTCTTAGCACACGCGATGATACATCAATAGCGCAAAGATAATTTACATAAATAATATAAACCAAATGTGTGTAAAAATTGCTTCGAATTGTTTTTTATCGTTTTTAAATTTAAAAATAAACACAATTTACAAGAAGCTGAATCACAGGTACTAATTGCACAAAATATATAGTTGCATTCCCATAAATAAACTTAAATTTCAAAAGAACAAATTTGTACTTCATTATTATTATTATTATTATTATTATTATTATTATTATTATTATTATTATTTAAAAAAACAAGAAAACATGCGCATATAATACCAGAGATCAAATATATAATTTTTAATTATTCAGTGGATTTATATAAAATTAACGAGGAAGATCAATCCTGTTCCTTCATTTTTGGCCCAGAGGTATTGCCTATGGGATCATCTCGGTACCATTAAGAAGCCCGTTCATCGTTCGCGCACAGATAGGTTGAATAAAGATCAATAACAGACACGGGACAGGACAAATAAACACGGGGTATATAGGTGATGCAGGAATCTCTCTTACTTCAGATAGAGCGTCCAACCCAGATATAATGGATATTTGCCTTACAGGAAAGCTCCTCTGTCACATGGAACGGCAAGAAATATTAGGATATGTTAGGAAATATAACCCTTTGATTGGTCTAGAGTTAATGCGCAAAATATTTCCGTGCGTGGTAGTCTGTGGACGAGTTATTACGCTCAGTCAGGTTGTCGCAGGGAGCCTCTAAATGAGATCGAACGTGGAATTGCGATGTCCTAGGAGCCTCTGGACGAGTTCGCTCGTGCAACCGCGCTTTCGGCTATCGCTAGGACTTAATGATAACTGAGATATCTTGAGAGATATCTATGTGCGAGCGAGCTCAACTCACAACGGGACTCGCAGCGAGAGGCATTACGCGAGACTTACAGTTGTTGTTTTTTTTTCGTTTGTTTGTTTTCGGCTTAGCCAAGGGTTTGTGTACTTGCAGTTTTGTTACAGTTCTTACATATTTCGCGTTTTACTGCTATGTGTAAGTGGCTGGTGTGGGTTCGCGTTAGACTTTATTCAATACTCAAATCGGCTTTTGTGTTGCGCTACGCCCTCAGAATGTCAGAGGAAGTGCTCGTCTTCTTCGTCCTATAGTGAGGCCGTGTCGAGCTAATTGTTTTAGCGTATCCGGAGCTTCGTTGATTTGAAAGGCTTCTCGAAAGCCGTCTCAAGCATTGAGTGAAGGACTCGATATCAATTTACTTCCTCAGTACTTTCAACCGTTTCCGAAACGGTGGGCATGCAATGAGCCGGAGAACTTTGTTCTGTTCTAGCTCAAATGTTTCTTTGTACTTTTGTGCTGTGGTCTACCACGTTACCGCAGCCACAGGCCGGCAACACGTTTTATTGAGTGCCAAGCGAAGTTTCAAGGGGAGTGTAGGTTCCCTCAAAAGAGGTTGTAAGAGTCGAATTCTTTGCTGTAATTTAAAACGAATTCGCCTGACATGTAAATGCCAGCGCAACTTTCGATTAAATGTTACGTCTAAATAAGTTGCCTTAGGCGCCAATGTCATTTTTTGTAAGCCAAGTCCAATTTGATTTGGTTGTGTAAAACGTTAAGTGTATTGGTGTTTGCGGCGGGTGCAAGAGATTGCCAGCAACTTTTACGCTGAGAAAGTCAAGTGGTTTTGTTCCGCCCACATCAGCATCAAGTCCATCTGTTTCAGTTGGATTTTCAATTTATGGTCTAGGTTTATTCCTCGTGCTAAGACGGCTATGACATCACCGTAAAGAAAAATCCGTATATGTGGGATGTAATTGACATACGGTGAGAATAGTAGCGGAGAGAGGACGGAGCCCTGAGGGATTCTGGCCGCAATCCTGCGCTTTGAGGATCTTTCCCACATTGACCACGAATGCGCGGTTTGTGAGGAAAGACAACTATTTCGGTTATGTCTTGTGGAAGGCAGCGCCGAAGTTTTCTAATGAGTGTACTGTGTGGAACTTTGTCAAAGGTTTGTACCATGTCAAGATATATTACAGATACATCCTGTGTAAGAACCAGATCAGCGGAAATCTGCTGAGCCATGCAAAGAGCTTCTAGTGAAGTGAAATGACCCGGTTTGAAGGCAAACTGTTCATCTTCGATGAGGTTCAGCGAGGGAGTTGGCAGAATTCGCGCGAGTAGAAGCCTCTATAATACCTTTCTCATAACAAGGAGACTGATTGGCCTGTGGCTCGCAGCGATCGTGAGATTCTTACCGGGTTTCGGAAGCATCGAGATACTTGCGATTTCCAATTTTCCGGAAAGTACCGCTGTGAAATGCAGTTTTGACTTACAGTCGGTCGTTACAGTCAGTAGGAGTTAAAGGGAAAGTCAATCACGTCTAGACAAGGATAAAAACTCCCATGCCTACGCAGGATTCGAACTTGCGATCCCACGTGCCGCTCCGTACCACTTCAACTTTCGACTTCTGGGACCGTTTCATTCTGCGCGTATGAATAATAATTGTATTAATCAGTCCAGGTTGAACCACACAGTCTGGGCACTGAAATCAAAATAAGAAAACATTCAAAATCAATATGTAATAAAATGATCCGACTCGATGTGATGGCTTTGTGTCACCCAGCTGCATCGTTGCGGACAGGATAATCGCTACACGCTTAAGACAAAAAGCAGTAAGCCGATTAGAAAATGATAATTCAAAGTATTAAAAATTAATTTAATATATTAATCTAATATAATGCTTTCTTTTTTAGGTGTTAAAAGTATAGGTTAATGTTCATGTATATAAATTCCAAGAGTTTGTGATTTAAAAATGAATGTCTTATTACAATCGGATACTATTATTTACACTATTCCATTCAATCCTTTTTGCTAATTTGGTTTTTGTTTATCTTGGCTAATCTCATGTGTCAACCGATGTTCATTATGTTGCAAGGACGGGTTGAGCATTTTGTTGGAGATAATTTAGACTACTTTTATTCAGATTTATATTTTCCAATATATAAACTACAACGACACTATTTTTTATTCAAATGTGTAAAGAAAAGTCGTTCTTAATGAAATATCATACGCAAGATTTTCAAAATGAAACAAAAGTTACTGTCTACATTAGGTTTCGTAAAAACTTCCTCTATCTCCAATTTTTCTCCGTAAAGCAACATGAAGAGTGCATTCTCCCAAACATTGTAAGAGAATCGCATGAGAACTCAAACACTTCCTATTAAAATAATCTGACTCATTTTGGAAGTGCAATTATAAATTTATCAAATGGAGGTCAAATTGTTAATGGAATTTTTCCGGGACTACGCAACAATCCATCTGCTTAGAGATGCCCTTGATTCATTGTGATAACTTCCTTAAACTTTTTGGAAATTAATTTGTAAGTTTTCTGAGAGTACGCAACAATTCATACAAATGGATCTTTCCTTGGCAACGACGATTGTAACAGCAAGGATCGTGGTGTCAATGAATCGCTTGCCAACTCCTGGAATGAAAAACATTTACACAAAACACATTTTTTTCAAGAAGGGGCACATTTGTAAATTGACTGAAAACACTGCAAACGTAGATCTGTTACATGCGACTCTGTAGGGTAATTAAAATATTTATTATTTCATTTGCGTTGACAAGTATATTATTAATGAAGAACGGTTAACAATTATAGTGTGTTTATCGTAGCTGTCTTACAGACATTTCAATTGCCAAAACTCTCTATTATTATTTTTTGAAACCGTTGCAAACGTTAGAAGGTATAATGTCATCTTCCTACAAGTTGTGATTTGGCCCACTGCGCTGAGACGCATTGTGTGACCTAATCGAAGGCCTATCATGATAACATTTCTACCAGTGGAATACGTAGCATCGGTGAGTTGAAGGACTCAGTTTTAATAATGAAAACCTTCAGTCAAGTACTAGTAAGGTATATACACGGAATATATTAGAAACTAAATTATTTATTACCTTTTTTCTAATAGACACCTTACTTTTGGCCGAAGGATTTGAAATTTTAGCTAACGCGCCCAAAATGGATGCTAGAACGGCAGATAGATTCGGTATCTTTGGAGTTTCACGTAAAATAAAAAGCTAAAATATCCGTTTCGGGGAACCACTTCAACAACCACATCGAAGGAGGAATAAACTCCACGGTTTAGGAGCTATTACTGACAGACTGGCGAAAACAACATTTTCGGTTTCAAGATCCCACCAAATGTGGTTCCGACTACACTTCGAATTTGAGAGAGAAGTTTTGTACAATTACTACTTCCGACTAAATATTGTACGACGTATATGAGACAACGTACTTCATTATAGTATGTAATGTATTGCTTAATAGTATACGAGGAAGTGCAATCAATATGTAAATTGATTCATATTTACTCCGCTATATTTGAAATCATGTTTAATAAATTAATTAACGAATTCAATTATTTGCTTATCTGAGGAGAACTGACGAATTTCCAGGAGAAAATTAAGAGCTGATAGTTTGGTCAGCCCAACAAAAAGAACAGCAATAAGTTTTTATATTGGCATATTCTGCCCTAACACGCCCAATTTGACAGGAAAAGACTGAAGGTCTTCCTTAAGAAACTGGTGACGCACTTTCAACGACAAAATTGTAAGACATAGTGGAAAAGGCAAATCACTTTAACTTCTGTCGTCCAATATTTCCCGTAAGTGAAGTCGTAGACTTCCGCGGCCACTCCCGAGAGCTAACCACTCCGGCGCAGACGAGCTCTGAGGAAGATCACGAGAAAGTGGGCGATACGTTGGCAACCCAGCCTTCAACGCGGCGTCACCAGAGCCATGATCTTAACATTTCTCTTAGTTGTGTACGAACTATCGAACGATTTTGTGTAGGTTTGCACCTACAAGAATTCGGGTCAGACTGCCCGAGGTGGCAAGCTTCAGTTCCCATGCCACTCGCTTTTCACTATATCAATGCCGAAATGTCGGGCGAAACAGTGAGCCATGTATGTGGCCCGCAGATAAACGCTCGGCCAGGGTGCATCAAGTAGGCTGCTGAGTTGGGCAGCGTGGTTTAGTCTACTAAGATGACGTAGTGCAGTGCAAAACAATGCCCTACGGTCACCAAGCAACAGTAGCGCGCTACACAACTTAGGATGTATTAACGCTAGTAGTTATCTATAACTCATTAGATCTTCGTTTCGCTCTTTTTATTCATTAGTGATTCAAGACGCCTCAACTGCTAAGGCCATTAGCTCCGTAAATGTAGTTCCTGTTTTCCCTCGGGAGGTGAGGATGATCTTCCCCCACTAGATGGTGAGATCCGGCGTCAGCTAGCGGGATTTTCCCCAACCAGATATCTCCCACCAGTGAGTCACCGTCCCAGTCGGGACAAGCTCCATGTTCCATTTTGTATGGTTGCGCCGGCATCTTTTGCCGCCCTCGCACTGCCGCTGATCTAGATCCGGCGGTACGCCAATTCTATGAAGTCATGGATATCGTATTAGCCATTTTGAGCAATTTCAATCACCACTGCACGCCGACAAAATCCCCATTATTTAGGATTTCTGGCTGCCCAACATAGTATTACAAAACAATGGTAGTTTACGCTTCCATAAAGATGCCATCAATGTGAGTGCTCAATGGCATTTCTTCGCTTTGCAACGTATTATGGAAAGGGACCAAGCGACGAAGGGAGAGAACCAAACAACTATAACATTCTCGATAAAAGTTAGCAGCAAATCCTGACAGGAACATTAATTTAACCAGGAAGTTATTTTAGTAGGCTGATGATATTGTGAAGAACATTTTCTTTGTAATTTTAGCAACGCTGAACAGTTCTTAGAAAGAGGACTGTGGCAACAATGATATAAAAAACAGTAGAAGGCACAAAGAAAGTTTCATTTCTTTATGAAAATATGAATTAATGATATTCACAATTAAGTGAAGTAAAAGAAATATCATAGTATCACATACTCTTCCGTCCGTTTAATACTAAATTGAATCCGTTTGACACTTTTAATTTAATCGGCTATGAAGGTGTGTGTGTATATATATATATTCTTTATTCTGAACATGTCGTGCTTCCCACCCTTGGCCCGTGGTTAAGAGTGATTGCGCGTGGTTGAAACAAAGGACCGCTAGAGGGAATAAATGGTACGATTGTTGAAAAATATTTAAATTTAAGTTATTAAAGTTAAGTGGTGTAAACAGAGAATCGGTTAGTTAGCTTGAATTGTCGTTTCTCTGTTTACATGTAAGAGCAATTTGTTTATGTCAAATAATCTTTGAAAATGATAATGTTAATAGTCTTTGTAACTGATGGTTCAAAAAAGGAATAAAACTCTGTTTACAGGGAAACAAATTTAGATTATCACTAACTTACATAATATCATTATATATATATATAT